>OY728140.1:1205066409-1205673909 GCA_963277665.1 Viscum album | reverse complement strand
CCATTGGCTAACCAATCCATAAAAAACCATTAACTCAAAAATTTATCCCAAAGAATCAAACTATTATAGTACCATTCTAACATGACCCAACCCACCAAAACCACTTGTTGTCTAGTGAGAAGAAGAGTGTGTCACCCTAAGAATTATATTAATTTATGGAGGAATATTACTAGCATTAGGGAGGCATAAACATATATGCGAGGACTTAGCCAATAAAAAAATACAAAAAATATGTACTAAAATACAGATGATATAAAAAATAACAAATATCAACATAAATAAACAACTGTATTGTATAATAAAGGATGAAATAACAACATATAAATTACACAATGTTCCATAGTGAAAGATAATCAATTCACATGATAATATTAAATTTTATACTGAACATTAGAAAATAAAAACTATATTCCAAATACAAGGCCTCCAGCGAACACTGATCATGATCTACTATCCATAGAGGATTCCTAGGAAGATATCAACAACATAAATTACCTCAATCGACCACCATCATTCCCTACTATGAATCAACTCCACAAAAAAATATAGTATATTTACTCCAAAGACTATCTCTGAATTTTGAATCATCTTCACATACACAACACATATGGGAATGATTCCCATTTAAGGGTGAATATAAATATACTTAATTAGACACCCCTAAATAAAATGTGAATGTTGGAATAATAATTCAACTCATATTATCTCAATTAGAGAGAAAATAAAAAATTGAAAATAAAAACCTAGATAAGCTTGAAACTAATTGTTATGTGAGATCACAAAGATCATAAATCCTCAAATATTTAATCTATTGAAATTATCATTCTATAAGAAACATGCATTACGCTGAGAATCATAAATACAAAGTGACCAAACTACCTCACATGTTTAACTTCAAAAACATCCCTCATTATTAGTGTAGTAGTAGTACTAGTAAAAAATAGTTTAATTATTGATTTTTTCACATAATTTGTTTATACATAATGTGAAAAATATGTGAATTTTTTTTCACATTGGTTATATAGTAACCTATGTGAAAAAATTCTTTTCATTTATTTTTCATGTCTTTTATATAATAATCAATGAAAAAGATCATATCTTTTTAATGTTAGTTCTTAATAAACAACATAAAAAGGCAATTTACATGGATTATTCTTGTTGGTTATTATATAACTGATATGAAAAAGAAATTTTCATTCCTATTTTTTGTTAATTATAGAATAAAAAATGTTACCTACCATTTAAAATTTTGTTAATGATAATGTGTATTCATTTTAGTGTCTTCTATTCTCGTGATAGCATTCTCATCTCTCTCACGCGAAAGCCCTAACCGTCGTTTCTTCTATCTGGTGGAGTACAATATACCATTAAGATATTTATACACCCTCGGGTTTATACATCCTAATTGTTCCCATTAAATATTTATCCACACATCTCTCAATTAGTCCTCACCCACTGTTGTCTCTCTCTTTCTGTCACTCCATGGCATGGAATCCCTAACCCTCATTGGTTTAACTTAGTGGAATCTAATATCAAATTACCATCTTCAAGAACCCTTAGGTTTAATCATTCTCATTATTGTGTGTTTGAATATAGATATTATCATATCTCAAGTAATCCTCACACATTGTTGATCCTCACCTTTGGTTGGTCCTTGAATGAATCCTTTGTAAAATTGATTACCTATAATATTTTTTACATTTTCAGTGTTTCGATCTAATTTTGTTCCTATTTTTATGTTATCAGAACCCTATTTTTGTGAAACATGAGTTTTATTTTCCTCTTTAATCATGATATCTACTGAAAGGATAATGATATACATTTCACAGTATTTTTGAAAAAGATAATGAGATATTTTCCCTATGTCATCACGATATCTATCATCACAAGTTTTATTTACATTTTTCATTATAATCGGAATATGCTTATAGATGTTAATATATATTTATAAATCATTACATGAATTTATAATTAGATACTTTTCATGAAATAGATGAATCAAAAGATATCCTCTATTGACTAACATTATTGGTTTAATTCATATAAAAAAATTTGTGTTTATTAATAAATCCTCTCTACTTTTTTTATGATCAACTAATTTTTGGTTGACATATATTTAAAATATCTCAGCTAATGGTTTGAATATCTTTTAAAAAGTGTATTACTTTCAGTAATTTTCAATTCCATAAATTTTCTAATGGAATTAAATGAATAAAATTAATTTACTTCTAGATCTGACTTTAAATGGTCAAAATTTTAATTTTCTATTTAGTTATAAAAGATTTTTGTCTTTATCACCTTTAATGCTTTAGATTTATTTATCAATTTTATACCAATACACACTCATGCAGAAAACATAAGAGTTTTATATATTGATTAGTCTACACACCCTTATTGGTATTTCAACTACTAATTTTTACGGATTTACTTGAATAATAATAAATTTTTTATAGTTGAGTATTATAGATTCTAATATTTTTTATTTTTTATTTTTATTTTTTTTCAAGTATTACTAAAATAATAGTTTAGTATGATTAATAATAAATAAGATTCATTTCAAAATGAAATAATGTCTCACTAAGTCCAAAAACATAAGAGAATACTTTTTTGATACTAATTAACAATAAATAGTATATCTACTAGAATCAATCAACATGGAAAAAAAGGATTTTATGTTATTCTCACTACTGACACATGAATCACCCATCTTAAACTATTGGGAGAATACACATTAAATTTTCTAATGTTTCTGAATGAACATGGCAACATTTATTGAATAATAATGCGGGTCACACAGAATGTATCCGGTACCCAAATGTAAAATAGAAATATTGGATAAAATTAACTATATACATGAATTAAAATATTATTCATGATTACAGTTCAATTCAATGTATTTTTTCTTCCAGTAACCATTCTCGACATAGGAAAAATAGATAGAATCTTGTTCAATGCTATCCCTATTTAAAATAAACTATTTTATTTGAGAGTTACTATTTTTTTCAATGAATGAAATAATTCTCTATTTAACATTCTTGTTATATATGATAATAATCAAAACATAATTCTGATTAAAATTTCAAATCATTCCGCACCCAAAATCATTTTATCTATGCATCCAAGTTTAGATACCAACTTGAATTATATTCTTGGTTGGTTTGTTACATTTTTATTTCGATATCTCAACTTACCATTTAGGGTCCCCTTTTTAAGGACTTCAATTAATTGTTTCATGTATGTTGACACTTCTTAATAACATATTTTTTAAAATGAGAGAAATTCTCCACCCTGCCTATATTCTATATATTGTTTTAGGGATATCAATGTATATATTTTTATGATTTCATATGGTTTTATTATTTTTATTTTCACTTTATAAATATTTGAATGGAATATCTATTTTAATTACTTCCATGTGAATGAATTATCTAATCAAAATTTTCTATTTTCTATATAAGGTTTCTGTTATTTTTTACTAGTTTTTTCAATTTCATTTCTATTGTAAATAATTTATAAATTACTCCCTTTTTAATAAAGTTTAATAAAAAAATAAATGTAATATATTATTAATTATCAATGTAATTTTATAATTCTATTATAATTTAATTTTATCTTACTTAAACACCTTTTAAGGCTTCTTAGTTCGTGTCTTAACTTCAACCTTCTTGTTCTTTTGCTGAAAAATACTTCTTATTATAATACTTTTATAAATGATCTCTTGTATTCAATAACATAATTCCAGTAAATAATGATCCAATATTATTATTCAATTTTTTTCCTTTCACTTCACTAAAATCTTCATTTGATATTTCTAGATATAAAGTCCCTCATCTAAGACTTCCGTTTATTTTTTATTTTCCATTAATATTTTAATTTAAACTTTTGTGAAATATATTTATTTCATTTATTAAATATTTTATTGTGTAATCATTCTAATTAACAATCAATCTCATCTCCAATGTTATTAGCTTTGTAAACATTATATTCAATAGCATTGAAAATTATAGGAACATTTTACTCATTAATAATACCACAAGTGTGTCTTCTTGATTATCATTGAAATAATATAATATTTCCCTCTATAACTCAATTTTATTAGCTCTATATTTTGTTAATATGATATTTGTTTTTATATTTTTAAAAGATAAAAATGAGTCTAAGTTCAGTTGATGCACTTCGAATAAGTGATGAATATGAGGAAGGTGTTGATTCTTTTTTGGAATTTTATAAATGAAATATTCAAAACAATGTCATGTTTTTATATTGATGCCTGAAATTTGTAAAAATTAAGAACATAAAAAAGCATTGATATCAAAGATTATTTTGTTTTTCATGGTTTTAATCCATGTTACAGCCCTTTGATTTGAAATGGAAACACTAGGAATAATTTCATATCTATTGATGATGATTATTCTCTAGGTCATAAGTTTGATCAAATTAAATAAATGATTTATGAAATTAAAGTAAAGGAAAATGAGAAAGAACCAACAACTGAGTGTCTATATGTTGATGATGAAAAACCATTGAATCTAGATTGTATAGAATTTATGGTATTATTAATGGTGTTCAGACTGATTTACATGAAGGAGAAACGTGGATGAAGTGGGAAGAGTTTTATACAATTGATACAATTGTTGAAAGACATTCTTCTTAAAGAAAATGATCTTCTATATTAGAATTATAAAATGAATAAAATATTATGCCTGATTGGATTAGGGTACAAGAAAATGAATGTATTCCCGAATGACAATGTGCTATATAGGAAGGAATATAAATTTCTATCTGGGTGTCATAAATGTGGGACATCATGATATATGTTTAATGAAAAATAATTGGATAATTTAGCAGTTACAGAATCCCATTCCTAGTAATTTTGGGTTTATCTTAGAATTCCCCTTTTCAAATGTGTATTTTAAAATTTACATGATGAAAATAGGTTATGATAGCCAGCAGATAAGTAGATATGTGATAGAAAATTACTACATCAATCTGATTTTCCACAGTATAAGAAATTTGATCACTAGTTTCCAATATTCAAAAATGATTTGGGAAATCTAAATCATGGATTTTTCATTAATTGAATGAATCCATATTAAATCCCTAGAAGCACACATAGTTCCAGGACTATTTTATTTGTAATTTTTAACTTATCTCCAAAATTTTGTACGAAGAGAAAATATTTCATGTTGATTTTAATGATCTCTACAGAAAAATAGCTCAGAAATTATATTTATGTTTTCTTTTACCATTAATTGATTATTTAAAACTTTTATGGGATGATGGTATTAGGGTGTTCTATTATTATAAAATTTAATATTTTCAACTAAATGCAATGATTATTCTCTCCATGATTGACTTTATAGAATATGGAAATTCGCCTTGAAATAGTGTTAAGGGGAAAAAATCTTGTTAACTTTGTGAAAAAACTGACTTCCTATTATAAACAACATCATGGGAGAAAATAAACCAAATATTATATTGATTTATCTTATCACCATTAATTAATGATTTAAATCATTTAGGAGATGAAGGTATTATGGTGTATCACTATTATAAAATTGAATATTGTCAATAAGATGAAATGATTGTGTTTATTATAAATAACTTCCCAGCATATAGAAAATTTTGTGGATATACTATTAAGGGGAATAAAGCGTGTGAAATTTGTGAACAAAAGATTTCATAATATCAAGTACATCAATGACTAAAAATAGTATATATTGGTTATCAACAGTTTTTGTCTATGGATCACTCTTATCAATGATTAAAAAAGGAATTCAACAACTCCTAAAATTTTGATATTCCTGTCAAACCTTTGTCCATCAATTAGTATTTTGAGGGGGTGAAAAACATTGATGTGAAATTTTGAAAGACACATATATCTAGTAATGATATAAATATTTGGAAGAAATAGTCAATATTTTCTGAGCTATTATATTAGAGATATAATGAGGTCAAACATAACATTGATTTTATGTATATGGAGAAGAATATCTATGATAGCTTGATTAGAATATTGTAATATATTAAAGGTAATACTAAATATAGATTTAATGAAATATTGGACTTACTCTCAATTAGAATACATTTAGTGTATGCTCCCACTCCTGATGGAAGGCAAACCATAATGCCCCTTCCTTGTCACACATTATCCAAGAGGGACAAAATTAGGTTATATCATTGTCTTCATGATATCAAAGTGTCATAGGGTTATAACTTGAATATAAGAAAATCATATCTTAAAGGAATTGAAGTTGATAGGTATGAAATCTCTTGATTTTCATGTCATGATACAACAACTCCTACCTGCTGCATTGCATGGAATATTTCTCATACGTGTCAAAATTATTATCATAAAGGTGTGTTATTTTTTCAATTCAATTTTTAATAGGGTTAATGATCTAAATGATTTGAAAAAATTGGAGAAATAAGTAGTTTCTATACAATTTCATTTAAAAAGGTACTATCCTTCAACATTTTTTGATATCATGGTGGATTTAACAGTACATTTGGTTTGAGAAGTAAATCTTGGTGGGCATGTATATCTGTGTTGGATATATCCTTTTAAAAGGTATATAAATATATTTAAGGTGTATTTTAGGAATCCATATTTACCTAAATCATATATTGTTTAGAATTATATTTTTGTACAAGACACTTTTTTACAGTGGAGAACATCGATTTGACTACATATCACCACGAACAAGTCAACTATATGAGAATGGGGATCTATGGCTTAAAATTAAATTTTTTGATATGTGAAATGATAAATAAGGTATATTTATAAAACATGAAAAAACATAGATTATTCTAATAAATATATAACATTCCATATTTATGTGGTGAAATAATGTTATCCAAAGAAAAAAGATATGTGGTTTTTGAATGAAAAATAACAAATAAAATTCTATGTTTTAAAGAGATCGTGAAACATTGAGATTTTTAGTTGGTGTTTCATGTTTAAATTTGATAACATGGTCTGGGTATGACATTAATGGCTATACATTTCATATGAAAGATCTGGAAAATAGAAGTAAATTTCATAATATTAGTTTATTGGTGCTCATATAAGAAATTAATTTTTTTGAATGCTAAAGAAAAAAAAATCTCAACATCAAGTTCATATTATAGATCCATTGAACAATATGGGAGGTGGACTACATTAAATTTCAAGTTTGAGTGTTTAATTTATAATGGTTTATCAGTAAAAATAGTTTCAGACACAGGGAATTTGGAATGATACATGTTAATCGAAATAGATTAGAACATATAATTGATCCTTTTATCATGGAATCTCATGAAAAAAAATTAATATGTTCTTGATCAATCCAATATGTAGTGTACTATTTTTTAAAATGAAAATAGTATGTTGGTGATGAGGAACTTTACCAAGATGTTTATTTATTTTAGATCCCTAATTCAATATAAATATTAATAGATAATATTTATGAGCACGTCATTGATGTGGTTTATTCCATACAAAATGATCAGGATGAAAGAATTTTTAAAAACAATACCCTTGTAAATTCCTAATATTCCAAGTTACGTATGTTCATTTCTAATAACTAATAAGTTAAATTGTTCTTTATATTAGTTTAGTTTTGTTTAGTTTACTTTGTTTACCCTTACGCAACATATCTATTAATTGTTTTTCTTTTAGAAAAAAAATATTTTAAATACAATATTTCAAATTAAAACCAAAAAATTTCCATAACATAATATTCAAAAAAAATATTATTTTTGGTGTAAAATGATTTAATAGGTTCAAACATTTTAACTATTAATATAGCATTTTTTAATTTGTTTTCAGTCATTTATTTCATGTTATCCTTCATTAATGTTGTTATAATTTTAGTTAACTATAAAAATTATTAATAAAAATATTAAAGTTAATTTAATAAACATTTTTTGAAAAAATTTCATTTTTTATTTACATTTATATATAAAAGTTGGATTTGTATATTTTCATACTAATTATTTGTTACCTTCATTTGTAGGATAATGACATATCAATCATCTGATCCATCACATACTTCTGGAGATGATCATACTCATACCTCTGAGGAAGAACATACACTTGATCCTTTTGATGATCCTACCCATTCATCTTTGCAAGATACATATACCCCCATGGGGGAAAAGATTTCAAGGTTTGGTAAACATAGAAGCATGAATTTACCAAAATTATAAATTTAACATAGCTAGAACCGAAGGATACCGGTATAATTTTATGATAATAATATTCCAAGAGTCCCAAATTCAAAATAATTCAATAATTTTTTAGCAGTCCCAGCTAAAATAAAATTTAGTATTTTGATTGAGGATTAGAGAATTTTGGACAAATTAACAATATCACACTAATGGGTGACCATTCTGGTAATATCACTTCATATTATTTTACTAATCTTGTAATGTTCATATTATTTTATGTTGTACCCATTTTTATTAGTTAAAATATGATATACCTAATACTTGATGAATCAGAAGGAAATGTTTATCATAGAATAATAGGATTTGGAGTTATTTTAAATCAACCCTCCCATCGGATTTCATTTTTTAGCATAAAAAATATCATAATAAATGTTATATACATCCATTTATTGATGAAAATATGTATAATCAATTTGTTTAATACTGGTGAAGATAATCATTTTTTGGTAAGTGAAATTTTATCTTTTAGAAGTTTTTATAAAAAAAATGAATGATCATATTAATGATTTCTTTATTATCAATTTATAGTAATCAATGAAACATAATTAGGAAATCTGATTGAGAAATGTATTCCATTATAATTAATATTTGAGCGGGTATACATTATTAGAAGAACAAATGATAGCTGAAAATTTTTAAAAACAAAGAGTTGGGTATTTAGGATCCACAGAGGTTAACACCCCCCCCCATTAGACATGAAATATGAAAGAGAACTAAAATGAGAGAAAAAGAAAATATCTTATAGAAGATTCAAGTGTTGTGTCTTAGAGGATCATAATATGTTTGCTTTATTTTTTTATTAATGTTAAATCTATTATTTATATATTGAGATTCAATATATATGGTTTCAAATATTCTATATAGAAATATCTTATGGAGTACAGAACACATGGTGGTCATTATAGTAGCGGGTATAAAAGATATTTTATCTAATGACTTGGGAAACCCCAAAAATACAGGTTGTGTATGGGGATACCCAGCGGATTATCGGTAAAAAATAATTTCCACATTCTAAAGCTTCTTTAATAGAGTATGTTTATCAAAAAATAGAATATTTGGTAGTTGATGTTCTGGATATTCATGTCATGATAGAGGATAGGATCAAATCATTCATACAATAAATTTTTGGGAACTTTCAATGATAGTTTCAAATAGTTGACCCCACTCCTCCCCCTTGGCCAATAGATCTCACTCTTCCTAATTATCCTACTCCTAGACCGCAACCTACAGACCATGTTTCTTATGTTACTCCTACACCCATTCTTATATAGATTTCTAATTATTGTGAGTTATATATATATGTTTCGCATTATTATATTGTTTCATATGGAATTATATCTTTGTAACTCCCCATGATTTCATAGTAAGTTATTTTATTTAAAGTAATTCAATAGATTGCGCTACACGCAACACCAAGTTCAAGCGCACCACGACTTACCAAAATAGCTGTTCAAAAGGAATTTATGAATAGTATTAATAAATTTGGAATTTTATATACTCTATATAGTTTCATAATTCATATTATGTGATTTTTTGACATAATATAAGAACACATTCATTTTTTGAGATAAAAGAAGTATTTTTCAAAAACTGAAATTTTACCTCCTTTTAATGGAAAAACATCTTAAAAAACAATATTTCACACTTTTTATATTCAATTTAATGAAATTAAATTCTTCTTCAGAATCAGGAAATAAAAATTTATTTTGAATAAATTTTTGGTACCTTTCTGACAACTTTCACATTTTGATGAATACTAAAAAATACTAAATTTTAATTGAAAATAAATTTTTTAATTGAAATAATTTATAGTGTTAAATTATGAATCTGAATGGTTTTTAAGAATAATTAGATTATATTTTTGTAATTTAATACAATGTATGTCATTATAACTAATTTCACATTTAAATTTGAAATAAACACATGTCAATCTTTTGATAGTTTTTACTTTTTAAAAACCCGCTTTTCAGTTTTGACCACGATAATTAATTTTAAATTTATTAATTCAACTTATATATTTTGAATTTGTTAAAATATAATTCATTTTGGAATCACGAATTTCAAAACTAGCAAAGGGTAAAATTTTTGTATTTTTCTGAAAACATTCAATTTTTTATGAATAGTGAAAAAAACTGTGTTATTGTTTATAACAAACTATTTATTTAAATAATTATTTATTATATTTTAATATATTTTAATTAAAAATAGATATATAATAGCTATATAAGTTCAATTTAATTCCTTGGATTCATTTCATAAGAAAATTAGATGGATAAATTTTAATTTGACTTTTTACCATCTTTTACCCATCTTCTAGAAGTATTTGCAAATTTTCATAAAACAAATTTTATCACTTTTGTAAATTTTATTTCAAAAATCCGAGAGACATGATAAATATCATTAAGTAATATGTGGTTCATTATGATGAAAATAATTTTCTGTAAATAGTAACTTTTGACTTTTATTTACCACAGTTAAAAGTAAATAAGGTAATTAAAGGTAAAATTGATATTATAATTACCCTAAAAGATATCCTAATTATATTTTATAAGTGAAATTAGACCAAAAACAACCTTAGTAATAAAATATGATCCTTTAGGTCCACTTGTATTAGATTAGGACATTTATTATTATTTTATTTAAAGAAGAGTTAAAAGTGATAAATTCAAAGTTTATTAACTAAAACATTTTTAATATTGGGTTATACATATAATAAATTCTACTATAAATATTCATTATAAATATAAAAGGATTTCCTATATAATGGTATTTTTTTATAATTTTTAGATGTTAAATAATTAAATTTATTTATGACACAATGAGGATGCGGTAATTACCTTCTTAATGAAATAATAAAATAATTGATATTATAAATATCCAAATAAATATAACATGAGACTTTTGATGAATTCCACTAATTTTATAGGTTAATATGACAATTTATAGTGGATTAGATAGATTTTTTCGAAGTTAAAAAAGTTGTTATGACTTTTACAAAAACAAAATACCAAATAGTGTAAAAATTGGCATAAATTAATTTTTAAAACAAATACTATATTATTGGTTGATATAATATTCCTAAAAATCCAAGGTTAGTTGAAAGGGCTTAAATAATATTATATATGTCATTAATGAACCAATTTAGGTTATCTTGGATGTTTTTAGTAATTTGATTAACAATATAGTGTAAGAATACAGGAAGACATGGTGAAAGTTCAACTATTTAACTAAGAGTTAAATCTAAAAATAAGGTTAAAATTGTAACCTAAACCTGTCTAAAACCTATTGGTTGAGATTATTTCGACCCAGAACCACCTAATTCTCGACAAAAATTCTTTTGGTGCCATTATATACCGAATATTATTTTATAATAAATAAATATTTTAATCCTTTCCTAAAGTGACCGACACCCATCTTATAAAAGGGTACTTCCCCTTCTCTCAAAATCACACCTCTAAAGCCATTTGGCTTGGCCAAAACCTGACCAAATATCCTTCCAATTTCCCTTACATCAACCTATAATCCTTAATTTTATCATAAATCCAACCTAAAGATCCCTTTTTATCAACTCAAAAGGAAACACCCGAAGATGATGTAAAACTTTCACCACCCACTTTCAAGTTCTTTTCTTCTTACACTTCCACTTTCTTTGTTATTTCCATAAAAATAATAATAACACCAGTACCTCCTATATATTTTTATGTTATTATAAATATGGTACAACCATATTATTTATCTTATCCATCCTATAAATGACAAAGTCACCATACGTACGTACGTACGTACGTACGGCTTACTGTCTCCACGTCGTGGTGTAGTTTGTTATTCAAAAACATAATTATTTTTATGAATACAATAATTAGTATAACTGATTTAAATAATAAATATAACATTTTAATTATTATTTATATATGATATACCATCCAATTATACATGATTTCACTATCAAAATAATGATATTCTCACTCATTCGCACGTACAGCTTATTGTCTCCACAACGCGATGAGATGTCATTCCCCATCGTAACCATTAAAAATAATTATCATCTGATTATTACAAATAATGTTTCATGACTTGATATGATTATTTATATGATTAAAATACATCCTATCCATGAAAAACATGACTTACGTAACAAAACATATAAAGAAAAACGAATCATTTAACACCCGAAACAATGATACTACTAAAATATTGTTGACAAAGCAATATTAAAATATTTTATATGATATCATATTTATGTATATGGTTATTTTATAATTTAATAACAATTATTTAACTAATATAAATTATTTTAAAGTACACCCGACTAAGGAAAATTACAAGGTAAGGGGTTTTCATCTCACTTCTTATTTCCATGAGATTCATGCTATATTGCCACTATTTACTTTTGTGTGGTGTATGTACTACCCATGATTTTATTGTTTATTTAATATACCTTAATTTTAGCGTATTTCCATCTTAATTTTATGATAATTATTTAATTTGGTGTATGTTTTGTAAGTTACCAAATCAGTAAGGTAATTTCAAATTTCAAATTCTACTCATTGGGCTTTACGCATAATTCATGGATTATTTTACTCCAAGATTATGTGTGGAATCAATATTTATTTTTTATGTAGTAATTTCCACTCCCCTTTATGTGTATTTACATTTGATACACGTAATCACTCCATTGTTAAATTCACATTCCCTTGATATGAACTTTTTAAGGGTAATCTTAACTCAATTTCCATTCATTGAGTTAAACATCCAAGTCATCGGTTTTGTTTTTACAAGAAAATATATGATTGTAATATGATTGATTTACACTAAATATCTAATTATATTGAGTGTATTTATATTTTTCGCACATAATTATTTCATTGACTCATCCTTAATCTAAGGATACGGTCTTTATAAGGTATTTATTCTCAATTTTCATTCCTTTGAGATCTCTTTGTAATTATGGAATAATTCACTTTTATATGGTGTATATACTATACTTTGACATGATATATCATTATTCCCATTATTATCCTGATATTATAATGTTTTTATTAATTTTATTCCAGAATTACTTGTATTCAAGAATCTCTTATTTGATTAGGAACTCTTTAACTAAAATATTGTTTTAAATGTCTTAAATATTTATTCTTTTAAATCTTTATCATTAATGTTCATGTTTTAAAAATGGTTTTAAGTATTTATTTATATGCACATTAATTTTTGGAAATTAAAATTCCATTTAAAAGATACAAATTGGTATGGGACACTTTGATTCAGAAATATCTTCTAAACCCCCTCTTTGATAAATAGTGTGACATTTAAATGTTTTCAAGAAAAAGGTATATTTCTTTGAAATATTTTTAATGATCATTTTCAACTATGTAAACATCCTTCAAATGATAGTAATCTTAATCAAGTTTTATTTCTTATACAAATCATCCAAATTTCATTGAAGGTTTTGTGATATGTTTGACTGTGGATGAGTTATTTTTATACCATTCATGGTTTATAGATAAAGTATTCACATTTTCTATGCTATTTTTAATACGAATTTTTATGTTATGTTTAACCATTTTCATATGAGGAATGCATTGGACTTAGTAAATGATGGGTGTATCCCACTATAACTCCTCGATGCATCAGTAGGTCTAATGATATAAGCTAGTGTGTTGGCATAAGGCCTTGACAAAATCTTATTTTCATTCTTAGCATAAGGCCTTGACTATGTGGTTATTAAGTATGGAATTATGCATTCAATCTTTATGAAATTGGATATTGATATTAAATGTGATTATTAGACTAGTATAATATCCATGTGAATAATTAAATGGCCTTATCTGATTTATATTTTCTGTATTATGTTGAATTTTAAGTTTAAAAGGCTTGTGTTCTAGTCGTATACATTGCCCTAAATTTTTATTCTAATTTATGATAGTTTTTTCTATCTTGTTATCCTTACTAAGAATTTGAGCTCATGAATTTATTATGTTTTATTTTTCTTAGGATTCAAATAAATATATGATGATTAACCTACAGGAATAGGCAAAGGCATATAAGAGTGTTCAAAGGGGAAACAATGTTGTTTTTTTATTTTCTGATGTAAGTTAAAACTTATGTATGTATCTATAACATCCAAGGATACTAAAATTATTGGTATTTTGGGACATGATTCCTTATATCTTTGCATTTTTATCTAATAATTCACTGACTCTGTGCTTCTAGGGTCGGGGCGATATAGTTGGTAGCAGAGGAAGTTTAGTATAAACCGTGGAAACTAGATTTAGATAAACTCTGATTAGAAAAAACTACCCTACAATAGACATTGAGGATTAGTATAGAATAACATCCTAAAATTTTGGAAAAGTAAATATTAAGTGGGTATTCGAAATAATAAATCCATGTCTGGATATGAGCAGGTAGAGGCGGCTCTAGCATAGATGTACCTTGGAGTGAAAAATCTGACGAGGAGTTTCGGGCTTGACCTGGGGTATCCTAGTACATGGAAATGGGCCTCTTTGCACTCTTGGTTATGATGCTCCTAGGGGATATTGTTAGGATAATTAACATTTTCTTTACAAACCTATTTGAAGTATTTTAATATAAAATGATAATAAATAACCATGGTTAATCCTAAAGTGGTTTAGACTGAAATAAGGTGTTATGATATTCTCTAAATAATTTTATGACTAACACCATGATTTATTGTGTTATTCAATGACTGGATTACCAGGAAGTCATAGTAACAATGAATATTATGTACAAGGTTGTTGTGGTGGTGTAAAGGAGCAATGAAATGGAATATTGATAGGTGTAAAAGATATATTGTTCATGCCGAATCAGTTTTCCAAAAAATATGATCAACAAAATATATATTATCCAACTCCCAGAGTCAACAAAGAAGAGAAAGGAGGTGAATGATAAGTGCTCCATCAGTGGAGATAATGGAGAAAAGAAATCTCAATTTGCATCATGTAGGAAATTTGGAAAGAGACGCCTAGGAAATTTTCTTAATAGAACAATGAAATTATTTATGTTTGGGAAAGAAAGACATAAAGTAAAGAATTGCCAAGTTAAAATGAAGGGTATTATGAAAGAAAATAAAAATGATCCCAATAATCCATTTACAGTCATTTTCCATTAATATAGGGGACCTGGGAATTACTATAGTGAATTCCATATTCTATAAGATAACCTCTTGGTCAAGGAAGAACCTATGTGGAAATAAATGGATGGAAAAATGATTAAAAGTATTTGTACTCTTTGTTGATGGGATTAATTTGGAAGACTTTTCTCTTTTATGTGTAACCCTGTAGTTTGTTATGTGAAAATGATATTTTAGGAATAATTATCTTTTATATTGTTGATATAGTTATAAATAACCATTTGGGTTTATATGATCTTGGAATTTGACGCCATTACAAGTTATTAAATTTAGGGATGAAAACGCGAGGTATGAGATAACATTTGTGGTGAAATTATGTTATGGTTATTTTGAGGAATTTATCTCATTTTGGGAATGTTATAAAATATAGTTTTTGAAAATGGACAACACACAGACCGTGTGATAACCAATAGTGTCAGACAAATATATGGGAATCGTACCCACAACCATAGTGCGATTAAGATTTATCACCTACCACTGAACTATGTGGAGTCCCTAGTTAGTGTGACAAATTATTTTTAGTTAAATGATTTTATTGATCAATAATAAGTTGATTTGGTATCTTGTGTCTTATCAAATGTATATCCTTATTATAGGAAAATGATATGGTGATTAAGTGATAAATGTTATTTTGGAAGACGTTTTCTTTGTTCGGAACACTATATGCCTAAGGAAAATATAATACTATGCGATTTAATTAGAGGAGTAATGGTGGGTTTTTATCTATGTTTTTATTGTGTATTAATTGGAATTTGTATTATTTATAAAAATAATTAACCTATCATAGAGAATATGTGATTAGGTTAATTAATTTTAAGTATGTGACTTTAAGAGTATTTGATGTTATTTGGAGATACAATTTAATGTGGAAGACTATGTAATAAAATTCTTCTAGGTTTTGGGTTTCAATATTAGTTTTTATTATATTGAAGGATTTTGAGGAGAATTGTTTACTGAATGGTATTTATTAAAATTTGGGTATTGTTGGTTTAATTTAAGATATAAAGATTAGTATTTCTTTCCTTAAAGGATTATCCTTTTTGGAGACCATCTGATCTTGTACTAACCATTTTGGTTTGGGTTAATCTCTAAATACAAGGTAAATATATAGTTTATCAATTGTGGATCATGTGATTTTCTAGAATTTTATTCTAGTGATTAAGGTGTGACCAAGTCATCTTGAATACTCATCGTCTGAAAAAAAAAAGATGAGTTGGTGGAATCAATTATTAAAGGATGAAACTCTACTAAAAAATTAAGTATATCTCTTTATGTTCTTAGTCAATCTCATAAATAAATTCCTCAACATTATGAAATGGAACATAAAATAAAAAACCTTTTTTGTTTACGTTTCCTACTGGGAAACTAATGACCATTTATCCCATCATAAGTATGTGGTTTTCTTACTGTAAACATTCTCCTGGTCGTGTTTTCAATCACTCCCTATCAGAACATGACACTTATTTTATCTTCTATATCAGTGTTTTCCTACATGGAATCCTAGTATGGGTTATCTCATGTGACCTTTGCACTTATCTTTATTTATTTTAAAGTGATAGTTTTATTGACTCTTTTTCCAATGTGGTACTTTAAATGAAGATCCCAAGACCAATTTTAAAATTTCGAGGATGAAATTTCCAAAAGGGGGGGAGAATTTAACAACCCAAAATTTCATAGGAAGTTATTTTCTTTAAAGTAATTCAATATCTTGAGCTACACGAAACACTGAGTTCGAGCACACCATAACTTACAAAACTAGACATTCAAAAGGCTATTATGAATAGTATTAACTGAATTTTGAATTTTTTATACTCCATAAAATTTAAGAATCCATATTATGTGTTTCTTATACATAATATAAGAACAAATTCATTTTTTTAGATAATAGAAGTATTTTTCAAAAAATAAATTTTTACCACCTTTCAATGGAAACCCCTTTTTAAAACCAATATATGACACATTTATATTTTCAATTTAATGAAATTAAATTCCTATTTAGAATCAGGACATATAAAAAAATTTGGATAAATTTTTGGTACTTTTCTGATAACATTCATATATTGATGAATACTGAAAAATACTAAATTTTAATTGAAAAAAATTTAATCAAAATAATTTATAGTGTTAAATGATGTTTTTGATTGGTTTTGAAGTATAATTAGATTATATTTTTGTCATTTAATTCAATTTAGGTAATTATAAGTAATTTCACATTTACATTTGACATAAACATATGTCAATCTTTTGATAGTTTTTAATTTTTAAAAACCCAGTTTTCAGTTTTGACAATGGGATTTAATTTCAAATTAATTAATTTAACTTATATATTTATAACATGGTAAAATAGAATTCATTTTTGCATCCAGAATATCAAAATTAGGTTAGGATAAATTTTTGGTATTTTTCTGAAAACTTTAAATTTTTGATGAATACTGGAAAAAAACTGTGTTATGGTTTGAAACTGACTATTTATATAAATAATTATTTATTATATTTAAATATACTTTTATTAAAAATAGATATATAATACCTATACAAGTTAAATTTAATTCATCAAAGTCATTTTATAATAAAATTAGACGTATAATGATTGATTGGACTTTTTACCGTCTTTTACCCATCTTCTAGAAGCATTTTCCGATTTGCATAAAACATAATTTTATCTATTTTGTAAATTTAATTTAAAAAATCTGAGATACACGGTTAATATTTTTAAGTAAAATTTTGTTCAATAATATGAAAATAATTTTTTTTGAATAGTAACTTTTGACTTTTATTTACCATAGTTAAAAGTAAATATGGTAATTAAAGGTAAAAATGATATTATAATTAACCTAACACATGTCATAATTATATTGGACAAGAGTAATTCGACCAAAAATAACCCTAGGAATAAAATATGATCCTTTAGGTCCCCATGTATTAGAGTTGGATATTTATAATTATTTTACTTAAAGAAGAGTTAAAAGTGTTAAATTCAAAGTTTATTAACTAAGACATTTTTAATGTGGTGTTATACATAAGATAAATTCGACAATAAATATTAATTATAAAGATAAAAAGATTTCCTACATAATGGTATTTTATTTATATGTTTTAGAGATTAAATAATTGAATTTATTTATGACACAATGATGATGCAGTGATTACCTTATTAATGAAATATTAATATAATTGATATTATAAATATCCAAATAAATATAATTTGAGACTTTCGATGAATTCCACTAATTTTATAGTTTAATATTACAATATAGAGTTTATTAGAAAAAAAGTTTCAAAGGGAAAATGTATTTATGACTTTCACAAAAACAAAATACCATATAGTGTCAAAATTGACATAAATTAATTTTTAAAACAAATACTATATTATTGGTTGATATATTATTACTAAAAATATAAATTTGGCCCAAAGGGATTAAATAATATTATATATGTCATTAATGAACCAATTTAGGTTCTATTGTATGTTTATAGTAAGTTTATTAACCATATAGTGTAAGAATACAATAAGACATGGTAAAAGATGAACTGCTTAACTTAGAGTTAAATCTAAAATATAAGGTTAAAATTGTAACATAAACTTGTCTAACACCTTTTGGTTGAGATTAATTTGACCCATAACCACCTAAGGATATAAATAAATTCATTTTAAGCCATTATAAACTGAATATGATGGTATAATAAATTAATATTTTAATCTTTTCCTAAGGTGACCCTCGCCCCTCTTATAAAAGGGAACTTCCCCTTCTCTCAAAATCACACCTCCAAATCCAATTGGATCAGCCAAACCCAGCCCAAATATCCTCCCAATTTACCTCAAATCAATATATAGTCCTTAATTTTACCAGAAATCCAATCTAAGGTGCCCTTTTAATCAACTCAAAAGGAAACACCTGATGAATAGGTAATAATTTCACCATCCTCTTTCAACTTCTTTTGTTATTCCACTTCCACTTCCACATTCTTTGTTTTTTCCATTACAAAATAATAACTCTGGTACTTCCTACATACTATTATGTTATTATAAATATCGTACAACCATATTCATTATTATATCCATCCTATGAATGAAAAATTCACCACACATGCGTACATATGGCTTACCGTCTCCACTTCGCGGTGTAGTTTGTTATTAAAAAAAATCATTATTTATATGGGTATAATAATGAGTATAACTGATGTAAATAATAAATATAACATGTTAATTATTCTGTATATATGATATACCATCCAATTATATATTATTTCACCATCAATATAATGATATTGTCGCTCGTGTGTACGTACGGTTTGCCATCTCCACGACGCGATGCGATGTCATTCTTCATCATAACCATTCAAGACTAATTTTCATTTGATGATTAAAACTAATGTTTAAAGACTTGATATAATTATGGATATGAATCAAATACATCCTATCCATAACAAACATGACTTACATAACAAAACATATAATGGAAAACGAATCAGTTAACACCCAAAACAATTATAATACTAAAACATTATTAACAAAGCAATATTAGATTATCATATATGATATAATATTTATGTATATGGTTATTTTATAATTCAATACCCATTATTTAACTATTATAAAGTATTTTAACATACCCTCGACTAAGGAAAATTACAAGGTAAGAGGTTTTCATCTCACTTCTTATTCTCGTGAGATTCATACTCTATTGCCACTATTTCTTTTTGTGTGGTGTATGTACTACCCATGATTATATTATTTGTGTAATATAATTTAATTTATAGGTTTTTACATCTTAATTTTATAATAATTATTTCATGGGGTGTATATTTCATAAGTTACCAAATCGGTAAGATAATTTCAAATTTCAATTTCCAGTCATTGGACTTTACACAAACATTATTGATTATTTTACTCCAATATAATGTGTGGAATCAATATTTATTATTTATGTAGTAATTTCCACTCCCATGTATTTGTATATACCATTGATACACATAATCACTCCATTTATAAATTCACATTTCATTGATATGCACTTTTTAATGGTAATCTTAACTCAATTTCCATTCATTGAGTTAAACATCCAAGTCATTGGTTTTGTTTCTACAAAAATATGTGTGAATGTAATATGATTGATTTACACTTAATATACAATTATATTGATTGTATTTATATTTTTCACACATTATTATTTCATGGATTCATCCTTAATCAAATGATATGGTCTTTATAATGTATTTCGTCTCAATTTACATTCCTTTGAGATATCTTTATCGTTATGCACCAATTCACTTTTATATGGTGTATATACATTCCTTTGACAAAATATATTATGAATACATTTATTCTCATGATATTATATTGTTTTTATTAATGTTATTCATAAAGTACTTGAATTCAAGAATCTCTTATTTGGTTAGGAAGTCTTTAACTAAAATATTGTTTTAAATGTTTTAAATAATTATTCTTTTAAATCTTTCTCATTAATGTCCATGTTTAAAAATGGTTTTAAGTATTTATTTATATGGAAATAAATGTTTTTAAATTCCAATTTCTTTTAAATGTTTCAAAGTGTTAGGGGACACTTTGATTCAAAAATATCTTTTAAACGACTTCTTGGATAAAGAGTGCGACATTTAAATGTTTTCAAGAAAATGGGATATGTCTCCCAAAGATTTTTACTGATCATTTTACACTTTGTAAGCATCATTTACATGATATTATTCTTAATCAAGGTTTTTTTATTATATAAATCTTACATATTGTATTGAAGGTTTTGTGATATGTTTGACGGTGGATGTGTTATTTTTATACCATTCATGGTTTATGGATAAAGTATTGAGATTTTGTATGCTAGTTTTAATACAAATGTTTATGTTGTGTTTAAACCTTTTCATATGAGGAATTCATTGGAATTAGTAAGTGATGGGTGGAGCCCACTATAGCTCCTTGATGCATCAGTAGGTCTCATGAGACAAACTAGTGTCTTGGTACAAGGGCTTGACAATATTTTATTTTCAGTTTTGGCACAAGGCATTGACTATGTGGTTATGAAGTCTAGAATTTTGCATTAAATCATTATAAAATTGGATATTGATATTATATGTGATTATTCACCAATTATAATATCCATGTGAAAAAGTAAATGGAATTATCTAATTTATCCTTTCCATGTTATGCTGAAGTTTAAGTTTAAAAGGCTTGTGTTCTATTCTTATACATTGCCTTAAATGTTTATTTTATTTATAACAGTTTCTAATATATTTTTATCCTTACTAAGCATGTGATCTCATTCCTTTATTATGTTTTAATTTTTCCAATATGAAAATAAGTTTATTACGATTAACCTACAGGAATAGGTTAAGGGATGTTAGAGTGTTCAAAGGGGGCGTAATGTTGTTTTTTTATTTCACGGTGTTAGGTAAAACTTATGTATGTATCTAGTATTACCAAGGCTACTAAATTGATCAGTGTTTTAGGACATTATTCCTTGTATATTTCCAATGTTATATAATAATGCACTGACTCTGGTCTTTTGGGGTCGGGGCATTACATTTGGTATCAGAGGAAGTTTAGTACAATCCTTGAGAAGTAGATTTAGATAAAATGTGATTAGAAAACACTACCCTAAGATAGAAATTGAGGATTAGTGTATAAGAATATCCAAAAAAAATTTGTAATGTAAATATTACGTAGTTTTTCCAAGCAATAAATCCTTGTCGGGATATGAGCAGGTAGAGGCGGATCTTGTACAGATGTACCTAGGACTGAAAACTCTGCAAGGAGTTTCAGGCGTGACCTAGGGTATCCTGGCACATGAAAATGGGCCTTTATACACTCTTGGTTATAACACTTCTGGGGGATATGCTTAGGGTATTTCACATTTTCTATAAAAACCGATTTGAGATATTTTAATATAAGATGACAATAAATAGTGTCAAAATTGACAAAAATTTATTTTGAAAACAAATAATATATTATTGGTTGATATAAAATTCTTAAAAATATATTGTTCAACAAAAGTTCTTTAATAATATTATATATGTCATTAATAAACCACTTGATGTTCTCTTGGAAGTTTATAGTAAGTATATTAACCATATAGTGTAAGAATACAATAAGACACAGTAAAAGTTAAACTATTTAACAAATAGTTAAATCTAAAATATAAGGTTAAATTGGTAACCTAAACTTGTCTAAAACCTATTGTTTGAGAGTATTTCGACCCATAACCACCTAGTTCTCTAAATAAATTCATTTGGAGCCACTATAAATAGAATATTATGGTATAATAAATTTATATTTTAATCTTTTCCTAAAGTGACCCTCACCCCTCTTATAAAAGGGAACTTTCAATTCTCTCAAAATCACACGTCCAAAGCCATTTGGATCTGCCAAACCCTACCCAAATATCCTCCTAGTTTCTATCACATCAACCTAGAGTCCTTACATTGATCATAAATCCAACCTAAAGAGCCCTTTTGATCAACTCAAAAGGGACCACCCGAAGAAGAGGTAATAATTTCACCACCCTCTTTCAAGTTATTTTCTTCTTCCACTTCCACTTTATTTGTTGTTTCGATACCAAAATAATAACTCCAATACCTACTATATACTGTGATGTTATTATAAATATGGCACAACCATATTCATTATTCTATCCATCCTATAAATGAAAAAGTCACCATACGTGCGTACGTACGGCTTTCCGTCTCCAAATTTTGGTGTAGTTTGTTATTCAAAAACATCATTATTTGGATAGGTATAATAATGAGTATAAATGATGTAAATAATAAATATAAAATTTTAATGATTATTTTTTTGTGATATACCATCAAATTATATACAATTTCACTACCAAAACAATTATATTGTCGCTCGTGCATAAATACGGCTTACCGTCTCCAAGACGTGATAAGATGTCAATTCCCATCGTAACCATTCAAGAATAATTTTTATTTGATGATTAAAAATAATTTTTAAATAATTGATATCATTTTGGATATGAATCAAATACATCATATCCATAACAAACCTGACTTGCATAACAAAACATATAAAATAAAATGAATCATTTAACACCCGAAACAATGATACTACTAAAATATTATTTACAAAGCAATATTAGAAGATCATATATGATATCATATTTATGTAAGTGGTTCTTTTATAATTTAATAAAAATTATTTAACTATTATACAATATGTTAAAGTAACCTCTAATAAGAAAAAGTACAACATAAGGGGTTTTCATCTAACTTCTTATACTCGTGAGATTCATGCTATATCGCCACTATTTCCTTTTGTGTTGTTTATGTACTGCCCATGATTTTATTCTTTGTGTAATAAAATTTAATTTATGGTTATTTAAATATTAATTGTGTGATAATTCTTTCATGGGGTGTATGTTTCATAAGTTACCAAATTGGTAAAGTAATTTCAAATTTCAATTTCCTCTCTTTAGGCTTTACACATACTTCATTGATTATTTCACTCCATGATTATGTGTGGAATCAGTAATTATTATTTATGTAGTAATTTAAACTCCCATTTCTGTGGATATACCTTCTATACACATAATCACTCCATTGATAAATTCACATTCCATTGATATTAACTTTTTAAGGGTAATCTTAACTCAATTTCCATTCATTGAGTTAAACATCCAAGTCATTGGTTTTGTTTTTTCAAGAATATGTGTGAATGTAATCTGATTTATTTACAATAAATATCCAATTTTATTGACTGAATTTATATTTTTCACACATAATTATTTCATTTATTCATCCTTGATCTAAGAATACGGTCTTTATAAGGTATTTCGCCTCAATTTACATTCCTTTTAGACCACTTTTTCACTATGCGCCAATTCACTTTTATATAGTGTATATACTATCCTTTGACATAATATATCATGAATCCCTTTAGTCTCATGATATTATAATGTTTTTATTAATTTTATTCCTCAATTACTTGTATTCAAGTGTCACCTATTTTTTTAGTAACTCTTTAACTAAAATATAGTTTTAAATGTTTCAAATACTTATTCTTATAAATATTTCTCATTAATGTCCATGTTTTAAAAATGGTTTTAAGTATTTATTTATATGGACCTAAAAGTTTTTAAATAAAAATTTATTTTAAAAGTTTCAAAAAGGTATGGGACACTTTTATTCAAAAATCTCTTTTAAACGACTTCTTTGATAAATAATGTGACATTTAAATGTTTTCAAGAAAAAGAGATATTTCTCTCAATTATTTTTACTGATCATTTTCAACTATTTCAACATCTTTTATAGGATATTATTATTAATAAAGGGTGATTTGTTATACAAATATTCCATATTATATTAACGGTTTTGTGATATGTTTAACTGTGGAGACCGATATAGCTCCTAGATGCATATGTAGGTCTCATGAGACAAGCTAGTGTCTTGGAACAAGGCCTTGAGAAAATATTATTTGTAGTCTTGGTAAAAGGCCTTGACTATGTGGTTATGAAGTCTGGAAATATGCATTCAATCATTATGAAATTGGATGTTGATATTACAAGAGATTATTAGACTAGTAGAATATCCATGTGAATAAGTAAATGACATTATCTTATTTATCTTTTCCATATTATGCTAAAGTAGTAGTTTAAAAGGATTGTGTTCTAGTCAAATACATTGAATTAAATGATTATTCTTATTTATGGCAGTTTCTTCTATATTGTTATCCTTACTAAGCATCTAATATCACCCCTTTCTAATATTTTATTTTTTCCAAGATACACAGAAGTATGTTAATATTAACTTGTAGGAATAATCTAAGGGATATAAGAGTTCTAAAAGGGGACACAATGTTGTTTTTTTATTTCATGATGTAATGTACAACTTATGTATGTATCTAGTATATCCCAGGATACTAAACTGATTAGTCTTTCAGGACATTATTCCTTGTGTCATACCAAAGTTATATAATAATTCAATGACTCTAGGTTTCTGGGTTCATAGTGTTACAATCTTATTTTGGTGACACCATTCCTCATGAATAGAGAGATAAAGAGCATCATATTATCAATATACAGTATATTGTAGATAGATCAACAAAAATACCATTTCCTACAGATGAGTTGAGTATAGTTGGATAATGTATCATCCAATTTTTAGTTCTTTCATCTAGACATGTTTGACATATTACCATAAGGTATGTGTATATTTTATCTTTTATTTAATTTGGATATTAAATTTTTATAACATTTAAAAGTTTATAATTTATCTATTTTATGCATGAATACTTTAATGGAAAAGAAATATTGTATAGGCAATAGTAAATACAATGTGTTATGACTATAGATACAATTTATACTTGTCTTGATAGATTGTCAACATATTCAAATTTGTTATTGGATGTTTATGAGATAATAATGGAATCTTGTGTTTGTGGGAATACAATGAAAATTATGATATTGAAAAATGAGATCATGGAGCCTGTAACAACAGATTTAGTTGGGAATTAACATGATAATAAAAATTTTCCCTATAATTTGATTAAAAAAATTCCTTTCATTTAATTAATTAAAAATTTATACTTATTTTACTTTTGTATTATCTATATTTAGAAAAAATTTAATCATGATGACAAGAAATAAGAATATGTGTGTAACGCCTCGACCCCAGTTACCTAGAGTCGGTGCATTATTACATAACATTGGCATGATCACAAGAAAGATCAAATCTCGAAAGACCGATTGGTTTAGTAGCCTTGGAAACACTAGATATATTCATAAGTTTTACATTACATCATAAAATGAAAAACTACTACAAAAACATAATATCTCCACAGTCCACACTATTATCCCCTTATAATATCCCTGCAGGTCATTCATAACTTAGTTCTTCACATCCTAGGGAAAATAAACATAGAAAAGGGGTGAGCTCAAATGCCCAGTAAGGATAACAATATAGCGGAACATTCAAAATAAGCATAAACATTTAAGGCAATGCATTACTAAAACAAAAGCCTTTTAAACTTGAACTTCAACATAGTATGGCAAAAGTAAAATGAAATAATGCCATTTACTTATTCACATGCATATTCTACTAATCGAATAATCACATGCAAAATCAATAACCACTTTCATAATGATGGAATGCATAATGCTAAACTTTAATTTCTTTTCAAGGCCTCGTCCCAAGACCTTGGGGCTAACTGTAACCGGAACCCAACCCGGAGTGACTCTAATAACCGGACACCAACCCGGAGTGCCTCTAATAACCGGAGACCAAACTAGAGGGCTTACTTTTACCAGTCCCTAACCTGGAGGGCTTACTTTTACCAGTCCCCAACCTGGAGGTCTTACTTCAACTAGTCCCCAACCTGGAACATACTTGTCCAACACATTCATATGAAGTAAAGGTTGAAATATAACATAAACATTCTTATTGGAACTAGCATACGAAATGTCAATACTTTACTCATAAACCATGAATGACACATCTACATTCAAACATATCACAAAAATTCATTACAATATGGAAGTTTTATATCATAATAAATCAACTTCAAATAATCTTAAAATCCATCAAAGGATGTTGACATAGATGAAAATGTTTTTTTAAAAAATATTGAGAGAAATATCCCTTTTTCATGAAAACATTTTAATGTTACACAATTTAGAAAGTAAGGCATTTAAATACATTTTTGGATCAAAGTGTCCCATACCACTTTGAAACTTTTGAATGGAATTAACACTTTTTAAAACATTCATTTTCATATAAATAAATCCTTACAAACCATTTTGAAAACGTGGACATAAATGAGGATGATTTAGAAGAATAAATATTTAAAACATTTAAAATGATGTTTTAGTAAAAGTTCCCTTAGAAATAATCCCTTTGAAAACTCTTTAATGAAATATGGACATGGATAGTAAATATGTCCCTATAGATACTTACGTAAAGACAACCTCGGATATTAAAGAGATTGTGAAGTAAACCCTAATCAATTTGGTATCTTATGAAACATACAACCCATGAAAGAGGTATCATACAATGAAAATGTAAATAAACATAAGGTAAAGTGTATTACACAAAGAATACAATTATGGGCAGTACATACACCACACAAAAGATAATAGTGGAAATATGGCATGAATCTCACTGAAATAAAGAGTGAGATGAAAACCCCTTACCATGTTAATCAACTGAGTCGTATGGCCAAAAGTTAATAACCACAAAATTATTTACAGAATAACATGAATATAAAGATAATCATGATAATATATATCAAATGCCAGTACACAATACACCACTTTCAATAATTTAGTGGCGAATAATGGAAATCTCACGGAATTGAATGTGAGAAAAGAAAATCCCTTACCTTGTACTTTTACTTGGTTGGGGTAGGTTAACCTCCTGTATAATATTGAAATAATTGTTATTAAATTATACAAGAATCATATATATTAATATGATATCATATATGATCTTTTAATATTGATTTGATAATAATATATTAGTATTATCGTTGTTTCGGGTGTTAGCTTACTTGTTTTCTTTTATATGTTTTGTTACGTAAGACATGTTTGTAAAGGATAGGTTGTATATTATTCATATCCAGAATGATATCAAGTCCTTAAACATCATTTTTAAATCATCAAATGATAATTATACTTGAATGGATACGATGGAGAATGAATCTTATCGCGTTTGTGGAGACGGTAGTCCGTACGTACTCACGAGCGACAATATCATTCTTTTGATATTAAAATAATATATAAATGGATGTTATATCATATATAAAGAAAAATTAACATGTTATATTTATTATTTACATGAGTTGCACATCATTATTATACCCATCCAAATAATAATATATTGAATAACAATTACACCACGACGTGGAGACGGTAAGCCATACGTACGCACGTATGGTGACATGTTATTCAAAGGGTGGATAGAAAACTGAATGTGTTTGTACCATATTTATAATAACATCACAGTATATGTGAGATACTGGAGTTATTATTTTAGAATGGTAAGAACAAATAAAGAAGAAGTGGAAGAAGAAAGGAACTTGAAAAGGGGTGGTGAAAACATTACCTCTTCTTCGGGTTCTTCCTTTTGATTTGATCAAAAGGGCTCCTTAGGTTGGCTTTATGATCAAACTAAGGCCTCTAGGTTGTAGTGAGGGAAGTTGGGAGAGTATTTGGGAAGATTTTGGCTGAACAAAAAGGCTTTGAAGGTGTGAAGAAATGAGTAGAAGTGGTCTCCTTTTATAAGAGAGAGGAGGGGCTCTTTAGGAAAGAGTGAAAGTATTACTTTATAATATAATTATATTCGGTTTATAATGGTCCAAAAATCATTGAGGTCGAAGATAAGATGACTCAGTTTCTAAATAACATCAACCATTAAGAATTGGACAGGTTTTAGATAATATTTTAATCATTATAATATTATTTATTTAAATGATTTATTAATGAGGTAAACTTTGCATCATTATTGTGTCATTAATAATTTAAATTATTTGATGTCTAAAAATTATAAATAAAATATCATTATGTAGGAAATCGTTTTAGATTTCTAATGAATGTTTATAATCGAAAATCCAACATGTATAACCCTATGTAAAAATTGTTCTTCTAAAAGATGTAAGCTTATGCCATTTTTATTTTTATTTTAACTTTATTAATATAATGTGTCCCTACCACATAAAAGTTGCTCCAAGGGGTCCCCAAATCGACCCAAGGATGCCCATGGTCGGGTATGTGTCCACCAATAAGGTTAGGACACGTTTTAGGGTAATTTTGTACTATTATAATATTATTTTTTAACCCTTATTTACCAGATTTACCCTTAACCATGGTAAATAAAATATTTACCACAATAATTATTCAAAATGTCTAAAAATAAAAGTTACCTATTTACACAATTTGGACATCATAATTCCAAATATGGAATCCATTTTTCTAAATTCAAAACACAGAAGTGGCAGAAATTAATTTAAAATTAATTCCCGCTGTTAAAACAAAAAGCGTGTTTTTAAGAGATAATAACTATCAAAAGATTGACACTTGTTTATGTTCGGTTTAATTGTAAAATTATGTCCAATGACTAACATTATATTAAATGGTAAAAATATATTCTAAATATACTTTAAAACCACTCAAATTCATAATTTATCACTATTAATTATTTTGATTAAAAAAGTTGTTTTTAATTAAAATTTAGTAATTTTCAATATTCATCAAAATATGAATGTTATCCGAAAAGTACCAAAATTTCACCTTAGGATAAATTTGATATTCCGAATCCAAAAATTAATTCCATTTTAAAATATAAAATATATATAATTTAAAAAAGTAGTTATTACTATTCATAACGGCTAGTTTAATTGGTTGTTAGAACTCAGTGTTGCGTACAACACCCGCTATCACATTATTCAAAGAGAAGCGTACCGTAGAAGCTTGGGATGTTTCATATTAAATTTTTGATGTCCCCATTTAGTCAAAAAGTTTAAAATATAGTATTTAAAAATGGTTCACTATTAAAAGTTGATAAAAGTGCAATACTGAAAATGAATTTGTTCTTGCATTATATCTAAGAAACTCATAATATGGATTCTAAAATTATAAGGATTACATAAACATTAAAATTTATCTAATACTATTCATAACCTCTTTTGAATGGCTTGTTTGGTAAGTCATGGTGTAATTGAAATCGGTGTTGTGTGTAATGAAAGTTATTGAATTATTTTGAAGAAATAACACACTATAAAATCATGGGGTGTTACATTCTCCCCTCCTTCAATAAATTGCGTCCTCGCAATTTAAAATTGTTCTTCGAAAATAAAAGGTTAAAAATACAAAATATCTTTGTGGGAAAACCCACATCGGAAATTGGGTTACTAAAATTTAGTCTTAATATGAGGAAAAGAGAAATGAAAGGGTCACCACCAAATTATGATCTTGATTAGGAGAACATTGGTGGCAATTAGAGACATATAATTGGAGGAAAAATGTAAATATTTATAGGTAGTGATTGAGTTCATCAATCACAAACAAGTATAAAATTGAGGTCCTTAAACTCATCAATCTATGATTATTTGAAGTACCATCGCTTCAACAAAATATAGGGTATTGGGATAACACATTTTTGACGTTTCAAAATATCTTAGTTGAAATCCCACATCAAAAAATGAATTAATGAGGCCTCTATTTAAAATAAAGAGTGGAAAGTATGAAGATTACCGAAAATAACACATACTAGGGTTCCATGTAGGAAAATATGGATATGGAGGAGAAATCTAACCATCAATTATCTAATGGAGAGTGGTAGAGAACATGGCTATGAAAAGGCCAACAATCCCAAAGCCATAAATTAGTGATGATTTAATGTACCATCTAGGACAAAAATTTTGTTATAAGTTCCTTTTCTTAATGTTGTGGAATTTATTTATGAGATTGGATAAGATCATAAGGAGATATACTTACTTTATAATTAGAGTTTTATCCATTAATAAATTTCTACCACAAACTCATCTTTCACTCTAAAAGATAATATAATGTAAAAAAAAATTCTATTTACACTATTCGTATAGGGTTCCAAAATAAAAAAATTTATAATTCATCTACAAGATCTTTTAATAAAAACTACATTATTTAATCCCGGACATCTCGTGGGCCAGTGGTAGGTGATACACCCTTGTCGCCCTTCGGTTGCGGGTTCAAGTCTCACATCCTTGCCGGACGCGACGGGTTGCCGCCCGACTTCCGGGTTGTCCTTTTATGGCAATCCAAAATAATCCAAACTAGAACTATCCAAAATACTTATGTCCAAACTCACAGTCCAACATTTATAAGGAAGGTAAACATAATGTAGATCCTTTTTACCACGTAATAGCATATGAATACCTTCATCATGTATTCTTTTAATACACTGAAACATCCTGAATTACCATATTCCTTATTGATTACATTCATGCTCCCTTATTCCATATAGAATGCTGGATATACCTCATCAATCCAAAAATGTTTTAAACCCCAACAATAATGGAATATACAAATCATTAATCAGTTCCAAGGTAGTCAAGAATATCCAATATAATTTATCCAAAACAATCATGTATTATTCCAAAATCACTAACTCGGTATCAGAACTATATTATGGTTTATCATTCTCTCAACCATATATTTTCCAAAAATTTATCCTGCTGTTGAGTCACCTTTCTTTGTTCCACACAATCTCATGTCCTTAATGAAATAGTACTGCAGTACAATCCTTATATACTCCATAATTATTATAACAAGTACATTGTTGATACAACACTCAATTGACATAATCAACATAAGAACTCTAATCATTCCTCTTCATCTGTGGTAGTATCATAACTTGATTATTATCCAATAACATCATTTGCAACATACACTAGTGCAGAAAACGTTTTTTACGTCACCATTTTTTACGTCGGTTATATAAAACCGACGTCATAATATGTAAAACGAGGTTTTTTACGTCGGTTAAGAAATAACCGACGTAAAAACCTGTGTTCGGTACACATTTAACGTCGGTTATTTTTATAACCGACGTTATTAATCGCGCGGCTTCGTTTTTTACGTCGGTTATTTTTATAACCGACGTAAAAAACGCGGTTTTCGAAGGCCCTTTGACGTCGGTTATTGAATAACCGACGTAAAAAACGCGGTTTTTGAAGGCTTTTTTACGTCGGTTATAAAATAACCGATGTCAAAAAAGAATCCGCAGATGTTTTTGACTTCGGTTATTACATAACCGACGTAAAAAAACGCGGATTTTGAGCCATTTGTTACGTCGGTTATATAATAACCGACGTAAAAAATGAATCGGAGGAAGGTTTTTACGTCGGTTATTGAAATAACCGACGTTATAAATGTTTTTAAAACAATTATCACGTCGGTTATTGAATAACCGACGTGATAACTCATTTAAAAATTTACCGAGACCCGTGGATTGTCATTCGCGTGTTTACCTTCGACAGTCGCGACTCGTCTCTCTCGCGCGTAAACCCGAATCGGCTCGTCCATTTCGTTGGTTTAGATTCGTTTTGCGATCATCGTTTCTCATATTTAATCTCCTCGGATCAATCATCTAAACTCGCAGCACTCAGGTAATCCTCCCACTCGTTCGTTTTTTTTCGCGGATAGTAAATATATATGTGTTGTGATTTTTTTGTTGAAACTAGCTAAGATTCTTCGATTGCGAACCCTTTTAACTCGTTTTGGCACCATAATCTTATTTATCATCCCTAGATCTATTTGTTCGACTTGCAATATTGAGTAATTTTATGATTTCACTAATTTTTCATCGTTTTCTATAAATCTCCGAGAGGGTTGGGGCGTGTCCATTTGGATGGGTTGCCCTTTTACAGTTGTTACTACTTTATTCACACACAACCATGGCATAGGTGCATGGATTTGGGGTCGGGGGTGTCCAGGGGGGTTTACAAGGGGGTGGGTGGGTGTGGGGGGCTGTCCAAGGGTGTGGGTGGGTGTTGGGGGGTGTCCAGGGGGGTGTCCAAGGGGGTAGGGGGTGGGGGTGGTGTCCAGGAGGGGTGGGGGGGCTGTCCAGAGGGTTGGGGGGTGTCCAGGGGGGTGTCCAAGCAGGTCGGGGGTGGGGGGTTGTGTCCAGGAGGGGTGGGGGTGCTTTCTAGAGGGGTCGGGGGCTGTCCAGAGGGGTCGGGGGGTGTCCAGGGTGGTGTCCAAGGGGATGGGTGGGTGTGGGGGGCTGTCCAAGGGGGTGGCGGCCTGTCCAGAGGGGTCGGTGGGGTGTCCAGGGGGGTGTCCAAGGGGGTGGATGGGTGTGGGGGGCTGTCCACGTGGGTGGCGGCCTCTCCAGAGGGTATTTGGGGTTGTCCGGGTGGGTGGGGGGGCTGTCCAGAGGGTTGGGGGATGTCCAGGGGGGTGTCCAAGGGGGTAGGGGGTGGGGGGTGGTGTCCAGGAGGGGCGGGGGGATGTCCAGAGGGGTCGGGGGTGTCCAGGGGGGTTTACAAGGGGGTGGGTGGGTGTGGGGGGCTGTCCAAGGGTGTGGGTGGGTGTTGGGGGGTGTCCAGGGGGGTGTCCAAGGGGGTAGGGGGTGGGGGTGGTGTCCAGGAGGGGTGGGGCGGCTGTCCAGAGGGTTGGGGGGTGTCCAGGGGGTGTCCAAGCAGGTCGGGGGTGGGGGGTTGTGTCCAGGAGGGGTGGGGGTGCTTTCTAGAGGGGTCGGGGGCTGTCCAGAGGGGTCGAGGGGTGTCCAGGGTGGTGTCCAAGGGGATGGGTGGGTGTGGGGGGCTGTCCAAGGGGGTGGCGGCCTGTCCAGAGGGGTCGGTGGGGTGTCCAGGGGGGTGTCCAAGGGGGTGGATGGGTGTGGGGGGCTGTCCACGTGGGTGGCGGCCTCTCCAGAGGGTATTTGGGGTTGTCCGGGTGGGTGGGGGGGCTGTCCAGAGGGTTGGGGGATGTCCAGGGGGGTGTCCAAGGGGGTAGGGGGTGGGGGTGGTGTCCAGGAGGGGCGGGGGGCTGTCCAGAGGGGTCGGGGGTGTCCAGGGGGGTTTACAAGGGGGTGGGTGGGTGTGGGGGGCTGTCCAAGGGCGTGGGTGGGTGTTGGGGGGTGTCCAGGGGGGTGTCCAAGGGGGTAGGGGGTGGGTGGTGGTGTTTAGGAGGGGTGGGGGGGCTGTCCAGAGGGTTGGGGGGTGTCCAGGGGGGTGTCCAAGCAGGTCGGGGGTGGGGGGTTGTGTCCAGGAGGGGTGGGGGGCTGTCCAGAGGGGTCGAGGGGTGTCCAGGGGGGTTTACACATCGATTTGTTTTATATTTCAAAATTGTTATATTCAAATTATGATTTTTTTCATATAAACATATATTTGTCTTATCTAAAAAATATATATATTTTTTCTATTTGTTATAGGTAATAATGAGTCGAAGTTGGATTACGGCACATCGAATGAGCAATGAATATGAGGAAGGTGTTGATGCCTTTTTGGAATTTGCTAAACGAAATGTTCCAAGTAGTGACATTTTTTTCTGTCCATGCCTGAAATGTCTGAATATGAAGAAGTTGAAAAGTAGAGAGATAAAAGATCATCTGATTTGTCATGGTTTCAATCCGAGTTACAACCCTTGGATTTGGCATGGCGAAACTGGACAGAATGTCACTGATGATAATGAATCGCAAGATGGTAACTCCGATGGAATTGAAGAAATGATTCGCGATATTGTAGCAGAACAAATTGAGATAGAACCGAGAGTTTCACGTCTATATGGTGATGCCGAAAAACCATTATATCCTGGTTGTACAGATTTTACGGTTTTGTCGGCGGTGTTAAGATTGATTAACCTGAAGGCGAAACATGGATGGAGTGACAGAAGTTTTACAGAGCTGCTACAATTGATGAAAGACATTCTTCCAAAAGATAACGATCTTCCAGATTCACATTATAAGGCCAAAAAAATATTATGCCCGATGGGATTGGGATACAGGAAAATACATGCATGTCCGAATGACTGCATTATATATAGGAAGGAATATGAATTTCTGAAAGAGTGTCCCAAATGTGGGACATCACGGTATAAGGTGAAAGAAAAATCACAAGCTGATGTAGAGATTACAAAGCTCCCTTCAAAGGTATTTTGGTATCTTTCTATAATTCCTCGTTTCAAACGTTTATTTGCTAATTCACATGATGCAAAAAGGTTAAGATGGCATGCTGATGAGCGGGTATGTGATGGAAAAATACGTCATCCAGCTGATTGTCCACAATGGAAGAAAATTGATGCTCAGTACCCTACATTTGGAAATGAAATTAGAAATCTGAGACTAGGCTTGTGCACAGATGGAATGAATCCATACCGAACCCTCAGTAGCACACATAGTTCATGGCCTGTTTTATTGGTAATTTACAACCTCTCTCTTGAAGTTTGTATGAAGTGCAAATATGTCATGTTGAGTATCATGATCTCTGGTCCAAAGAAACCCGGCAATGATATTGATGTATACTTGTCACCGCTGATTGATGATTTGAAACTTTTATGGGCTGATGGTATTAGGGTGTATGATTCTTATAAAATGGAATATTTTCAACTGCATGCAGTGCTTCTATTCACTATAAATGACTTCCCAGCATATGGAAATTTGTCTAGATACAGTGTTAAAGGGCATAAAGCATGTCCAATTTGCGAACAACAGACGTCATATTGTCAATTGCATCATGGGAGGAAAACAGTGTACATGGGTCATCGAAAGTTTTTGCCTATGGATCACCCTTATAGAAGACTAAAAAAGGCATTCAATGGCTCACAAGAATTTGATACTGCTCCTCAACCTTTATCCCCAGAATTGTATTTTGAGAGGGTGAAAAACCTTGATGTGACATTGGGAAAGACACAAAAATCTGGTAATGATAGACATATTTGGAAGAAAAGGTCAATATTGTTTGAGCTACCATATTGGAGGTATCATGAAGTCAAACATAATATTGATGTCATGCACGTGGAGAAGAATATCTGTGATTCTTTGATCGGAACATTGCTAGATATTAAAGGAAAGACAAAAGATGGGTTGAATGCAAGGTTAGACCTACTGTCAATGGGAATACGTTTGGAGTTAGCTCCCACTCCTAAAGGAAGACGAACATTTCTTCCCCCGGCTTGTCATACATTATCGAAGAGGGAGAAAAGTAGCTTCTGTCAGTGTCTTCATGATATCAAAGTGCCTCAAGGTTATTCTTCAAATGTAAAAAATTTTGTCTCATTGAAAGACTTGAAGTTGATAGGTATGAAATCACATGATTGTCATGTCATGATGCAACAAATTCTACCAGTTGCACTGCGTGGAATATTGCCCATCCGTGTCAGAAAGACTATAATGAGGTTGTGTTATTTTTTCAATTCAATTTGCAACAAGGCGATTGATGTGAATGCTTTGAACATTTTGGAAAAGGATGCAATTATTATACTTTGTCATTTGGAAATGTATTTTCCTCCAACTTTTTTTGATATGATGGTGCATTTACTGATTCATCTGGTTCGAGAAATAAGGCTTTGTGGACCTGTATATCTTCGTTGGATGTATCCTTTTGAAAGGTATATGAAAATATTAAAGGGATATGTTAAAAATCCATATCGACCTGAAGCCTCCATTATTGAAAAGTATATTTCTGAGGAGGTAGCAGAGTTTTGTACGAGTTACTTGGCTACGGCGCAACATATAGGTTTGCCTCCATCTCGCCATGAATGGGTTAATAATGAGGGAAAGGGGATTCGTGGCTTGAAAGTCAAATCACTGTCAGCTGAACATATGAAGAAGTTAGAATCATACATCTTGAATAACATAGCTGATGTTCAACCGTATATCACATTGCATATTAATGAGTTGAAACAATGTCATCCAAAGAAGAAAGAAATGTGGATTTTGAATGAGCACAACAAAACTTTTTTGCCATGGTTTAAAAAGACCTTGCTTGGTAGATCAGATGTATCAGAGACATTAAAATGGATAGTGGGTGGTCCATCTTTAAATGTGATAACATGGTCCGCTTATGACATTAATGGCTATACATTTCATACGAAAGCTCAGGACAACAGAAGTGCAGTTCAGAATAGTGGTGTATTGGTGTTTGCAGAAGCAATGCATTTTTCGAGTGCTAAGGACAGAAACCCAATTTCGGCATCAAGTGCATATTATGGAGTGATTGAAGACATATGGGAGGCTGATTACTTTAAAATTAAAGTTCCCGTTTTTAACTGTAAATGGTTTATCGGTAACAACAGTGTCAGACACGATGAATTTGGAATGACACTTGTTAATCTGAATAGATTGGAAGACACAGCTGATTCTTTTATAATGGCAACACATGCCAAACAAATTTTCTATGTAGTAGATCAATCAGATATGCGGTGGGCTGTTGTTTTACAAGGGAAAAACCAATATGTTGGTGAGGATGAATTTGATGAAGATTCTGATTTATGTGAGATCCCTACTTCCATGGAAAGATTAACAGAACATAATGATGACTATGTTGAAGACATGGTTTGTGCCATAAGGAACGATCACGACGAAGGAATTTGGGAAAACAATCCAACTGTACATTCCTAAAATTACAGGTAACACAAGTTTATTTCTTGTTTACATTTAGTTTTTTCATATAATGTTAGATACTGTAAATTTTTTACTTATTAAAATATGTATCAAACCAAAACGATAAAACAATAAAAACCGTAAAGAAGAGAAGTCCTGGGCGCACCGGCAACCGGTCCTCTCTGTCTGAACCACCGGCCGGCCGCTGGCTCACCACCGGCCGGCCGGTGGACCAGACAGAGCCTTCCTCTCTGTCTGGATCACCAGCGGCCGGCCGGTGTTGAGCCAGCGGCCGGCCGGTGGTTCAGACAGAGAGGAAGGCTCTCTGTCTGGTCCACCGGCCGGCCGGTGCTGAGCCAGCGGCCGGCCGGTGGTCCAGACAGAGACCGAGCCTCTCTGTCTGGATCACCAGCGGCCGGCCGGTGTTGAGCCAGCAGCCGGCCGGTGGTTCAGACAGAGAGGAAGGCTCTCTGTCTGGTCCACCGGCCGGCCGCTGGATCACCACCGGCCGCCCGGTGGACCAGACAGAGAGCCTTCCTCTCTGTCTGGATCACCAGCGGCCGGCCGGTGAGGAGCCAGCGGCCGGCCGGTGGTTTAGACAGAGAGGAAGGCTCTCTGTCTGGTCCACCGGCCGGCCGGTGGTGATCCAGCGGCCGGCCGGTGGTCCAGACAGAGGAAGGCTGTCTGGTCCACCGGCCGGCCGGTGGTGAGCCAGCGGCCGGCCGGTGGCATCAGTGATTCCACTTTTCAGCTTTCTTATGCCAACTCCATGGCAACATTTTGCCTGTGTTTACCATGTTTATCATTGTTTAACATGCTTACCATATTACCGATGTTTACTATTATGTAATTTAGTACACTTTTCTATTTGTGAACTAATGTTTGTTTTTTTGATTTGAAGGAAAATGACAGATCAATCAGTTGATCAGCCACATGATTCTGGAGATGAGCATATTGGTCATACATCTGGGGAGGAACATTCACATGCTCCTATTACGAAAAAGAGTTCAAAGGTTGGTAAGCGTGGGTGCACACGTTTACCAAAATTATCACTTGCCCGTACGAAGGAGGAGAGGATAGTCGTGGAGTTTGATGAGGATGATCTTCCTAGAGGTCCAAATGCTAAAGATTTTAAGGGTTTTGTAGCAACTCAGGCTAAGAGCAAAGTAAGCATTCTCTATGATGATTGGAGAAGTGTGGATAAGGCGATAATTTCTCAGCTGTGGGAGACCATCTTGGTAAGATCTTTTGCTATTGTTTGACTGTTCTTTAAATGTTTCTAGTATATATAATATTTTTAACCTCTTTTTTATCAGATGACATTTGATATTCCTGAAACTGGAGGAGTCAGGAAGAAATGCTTATCGTTGGCTGCTAGGAGATGGAGGGATTTCAAATCTACCCTCTCATCTGATTTCATTTATGGTCATAGGAGTCGTGAGAATCCATGTCGTATATATCCTTTTATAGATGAAGACACATGGAGAGAATTTTTTGAAAGTAGAAGAAAAGAATCATTTTTGGTAAGGGCAATGTAAACTTTTATAATCTTTCTTATATAAATGATCTTATTATTGTTTTGTTAATGATTACTTATTCTTAATTTACAGCAAACAAGGAAAGCTCATCAAGAGATCCAATCTAAAAATGTATACCCTCATAGTTTATCTCGGGGAGGGTATGCATTATTGGAAGAACAAATGATGGTAGAAAAATTTCAACAACTAAGAGCTGAGTCTTCAAGCTCTGGAGAGGTGGCCCCTCCATCCCCTCCATCTAGACATGAGAAATGGAAAAGAGCTCGGAAGGGAAAAAAAGGACAATATCTTTCGGAAGAATCGAGACTCGTAGTTGAGAGGATTGTAAGATATCTATTTTATTTATTTAAGTTTACTATTTTCGTCATATATTTCCAATCATTATAGAAAAGTTCAATTACTTATTACAGGACTCTCTTGAGGAGCAGAGTTCACAGGGGACATTTACACCATCTGGGAGGGAAGATATTTTATCTGTGGCATTGGGAAAGCCCGAACATCCTGGCCGTGTAAGAGGATATCCGGCAGGTGTATCGGTAAGAAAAGTGTTGCCACGTTCCTCAACTTCTAACGTTGAAGGAGTTTATAAAAAAAAAATAGAATCATTGGAGGCTGAAGTCCATAATATTAATGCGACAATGGAGGACAAGATTAGAGCATCGGTGCAGTTAATGTTTGCAGACTTGCAAAGACAATTTCAGGGTGCAGCTCCCACTCCACCTCTCCCAGTAGCTCCCACTCCCCCACCTCAGCCTGCGGACCCCATTTTTGATCCTCCTCCTCCGCCGCAGCTACCTACTTATTGTGAGTTGTATGTTGATGATCCTCAACATCATATAGTTGCATATGGGATGGTATATTGTATAGGAGATACAGTTCATCATCAACAGTTAGAGGTAGAGAATCAGAGGGTCATTGTACAGGATATTATAGATAGATCAGCTCGGATACCATTACCTACAGATGAGGTGACGACAGTTGGACATAGTATCGGCCATTTTTTACTTTGGCCATCCAGACTTCTTCGACTCATTACCATAGAGGTATGGATGTTATATCTTTTATTTTATATTTTTATTAATGTTTTATCATTTGAAAACTAATATATTTTTCAATTTATTTTTACAGGAATACTTCAAAGGTAAAGAAATACTGTATAGACAACAACAAAGACAGATAGCTATGACATCAGATGTAGATACTAGCAGTCTTGACAAATTGTCAAGATATTCAAATTTGTTGGCGGATCATTATGACTTTACAATGGAAGCTCATGTCTGTGGACGTGAACTATGTGTGGGGATTATGAAAACTGATATCATGGAGTTTGTCACTGGAGATAAGTTGGGCATCAACGTGGTGCAAATTTTTATCATGTAAGTCTTAACTCCTTTTCCTTGCGTTATATTTATTAAAAATGTATACTTATGTCTACTTTGTATTAGGTATATGTATAAAATTTGTGAGAGGAATGAGCTGACAGATGTATATGGATTCGTGGACCCACAATTGATTTCCCCTGAAGCATGTGCATTGGATGAGGAACAAAGAATGCTTTATATTGCTGATAGATTTGAAAAGACTGTAATCACACAGTGTTGGATGATGCCTTTTTGTGAGAGGTATGAAACACATCCCTCTCAAAGAGTTAATTATCTTTTAACATAAAAAACCACTAACGTTAAATTTCCTTTTCTCAGGGATCATTGGATGTTAGGGGTTTTTTGCCCTAGGGAGAAAACACTTTATTGGATATGCTCTCTCCATGATGATGTGCGAGAAAGTTTTAAGAATATATTGGAAACGTAAGTTTCAATTTCACAATAGTTTTATATATTATAATGAATTTTAAATTTACCCCATTCGTATTATTTTCTAACAGGGCATGGGTCCACTTTCGAAAAAGCGCAAAGAAAAGGAATTACAAGATCAAATATGTACATGCGAAGGTAAATATCCATTTATAATTTGTACATTTTGATTTATTACATAAAAATAATATATTGAATTTACACTCATTCAAACAGAAATGTCATGAGCAACAAGGCATCATCGAATGCGGATATTACATGTTAAGATTTATGTATGAAATAATAACAACTGGGACAGTTCTGAGTTTTGACCTGGTAAGATTTCCTTTTTCTAATAATATTTCAATTTGATTTATTCATTATACACGTTGACTACTATCCTTTTCCTTTGTAGATTTTTGATGACCCTCAACCCTTTACTGCTGAAGATATCAAACACTTACAAGTGGAGTGGTCAAATTATTTTACAGGTTTGATTGACTTTTAGTTGTTTGTAATGTAAAATGTAATTTTGAATATTGTCAATGTAATTGTGTATTTCGTAGTCGTTTAGGTTGGATTTAGTTTTTTTTGAAGTTGACATTGTAAGTTTTGAATGTTATATAAGTGAATGTTTAATTTTTCTCTACTTCTTGTTTTGGTCTACTGTTGATGGTTTTTCTGGTCTGGATTTTGGTATGGGGGGAGAGGTTCCAAGGGGGTGGGTGGGTGTTTGGGGGGTGTCCAAGGGATATGGGAGGGGTGTCCAAGGTGTGTTTGGGGCTGTCCTAGGGGTCGGGGGGTGTAAATGAGGGTGGGGGGTGTCCAAGGGGCGGGGGGTGTCCAAGGGATATGGGAGGGGTGTCCAAGGTGTGTTTGGGGCTGTCCAAGGAGTCGGTTGGGTGTAAATGAGGGTGGGGGGGGGGCTGTCCAAGGGGTGGGGGGTGTCCAAGTGGTGGGGGGTGTCCAAGGGATATAGGAGGGGTGTCCAAGGGGTGTTTGGGGCTGTCCAAGGGGATGGGGGGGTTTCCAAGGGGTAGGGGGTGTTTCCAAGGGGTCGGGGGGTGTCCAGGGGGTGGGGGGCTGTCCAAGGGGTGGGGGGGTGTCCAAGCGATATGGGAGGGGTGTCCAAGGGGTGTTTGGGGCTGTCCTAGTGTTCGGGGGGTGTAAATGAGGGTGGGGGGGGCTGTCGAAGGGGTGGGGGTGTCCAAGGGGCAGGTTGGGTGTAAATGAGGGGGGGTGTCCAAGGGGTCTGGGAGGGCTGTCAAGGTGTGGGGGGGGTGTCCAATGGGTGTTTGAGGCTGTACTAGGGGTCTTGGGGGTGTAAATGAGGGTGGGGGGTGTCCAAGGGGTGGAGGTTGTCCAAGGGATATGGGAGGGGTGTCCAAGGGTTGTGGTGGGGGAGGGCTGGCCAGGTTGTTAGGTGGGTATAGATGAGGGTGGGGTTCAGTTGGGGCTTGGGGGAGGGCTGGCATGGCTATTTTTGTTTGGTTTCTGGTTGCTTTTTGGTGAGAGCAGTGCAATTATTTAAAAAAATAATAATTTCTTTCACGTCGGTTATAAAATAACCGACGTGGTAAATAAATCGGTAGGGGTTTATCACGTCGGTTTTTTCTAGAACCGACGTGATAAACCGTTCCCGGGGATTTTATCACGTCGGTTCTTAATATAACCGACGTGATAAAAGGCATGGGAATCGATTTACCACGTCGGTTATTGAATACCCGACGTGCTAAAACGTTTCCCAGGCCTTTTTATCACGTCGGTTTCCTAAATAACCGACGTTATAATAGGCCAGGGGAAGGGTTTATCACGTCGGTTATGACATAACCGACGTGATAAAGCCCCCCGCGCATATTTATCACGTCGGTTATTATATGAACCGACGTGATAACCACCGTGATGTTAGGGATATTACGTCGGTTTTAAATAACTGACGTAAAAAACGTTATTTATAACGTCGTCCGTATTAACGTCGCCTAAAAACCGACGTAAATAATAAAAAATAACCGACGTAAAAAACGTTTTCTGCACTAGTGATATTCTGATGACTGGGACATAGGTTCGCACAGTGTCCAAACTCTTTGCAAATGAAGCATTGTACATTTGAAACCATTTTCTTACCCTTGCAGTCACGTACTTTGTGCCCTTTTCCTCTACACTTATAACAAACTCCCATTCCTTTCAGGCAAGTTCCAGGGTGTTTCTTTCTACAGTCACCACATATGGGAAAATTCTTCTTTTCCCTCTTCCCATTATCCATATTTCTCTCTTCCATCCTTTTCTTCTCTTGCTTCCCTTCAAAGCCATAGGACTCAGTAAACTCTTTACTTATCTTATCAATACATGATATTATTTTTTCATATGATGATAATACATGGGAGACTATTTCTCTTATAAATTATATCTTAAGACCATGAAAGATATGATCCTTCCTTCTCTTTGGATCATGTGCATTTCTGGATTTCTCATTCCTTCTACTGGGCGCCATTTCTAAACAATGGAATACACTAGATCAGTTTATGAATCAAAATACATAATCCCATACTTATAAAACACTTAACATAAATTGAACTATTTATGGATATAATCCATAATCATAAAAATTTCTCCTTTGAGGATGTATATAATCATAAACCCTTCATAATGGTTTGTAAAGAAAATAAGAATTATCCTAAGCATATCCCCCGGGAGTGTCGTAACCAAGAGTGCAGTAATTCCCGTTGTCGTGCACCAGTTCCCGTTCGAGTCTAGCTCAAAGCGGTGTTTTCGGGTTTTACCCCTAGGTACATCTGTGCCAGAGCCGCCTCTACCTGCTCGTATCCAGACAGGGATGTATTGCTCAGAAAACTCACAAAATCTCTACAATACCAAAATTCTAGGAAGTTCTTCTATACTAATCCTCAAAGTTCATCTTAGGTCTACGTGCTCTAATCAGAGTTTATCTAAATCTAGCTTCCAAGGTTTGTACTAAACATCCTCTGATACCAACTGTAACGCCCCGACCCCAGTTACTTAGAGTCGGTGCATTATTACATAACATTGGCATGATCACAAGAAAGATCAAATCTCGAAATACCGATTGGTTTAGTGGCCTTGGAAACAGTAGATATATTCATAAGTTTTACATTACATCATAAAATGAAAAACTACTACAACAACATAATATCTCCACAGTCCACACTATTATACCCCCATAATATCCCTGCAGGTCATTCATAAATTACTTCTTCACATCCTGGGGAAAATAAACATAGAAAAGGGGTGAGCTCAAATGCCCAGTAAGGATAACAGTATAGCGGAACATTCAAAATAAGCATAAACATTTAAGGCAATGCATTACTAAAACAAAAGCCTTTTAAACTTGAACTTCAACATAGTATGGAAAAAGTAAAATGAAATAATGCCATATACTTATTCACATGGATATTCTACTAATCGAATAATCACATGAAAAATCAATAACCACTTTCATAATGATGGAATGCATAATGCTAAACTTTAATTTCTTTTCAAGGCCTCGTCCCAAGACCTTGGGGCTAACTGTAACCGGAACCCAACTCGGAGTGCCTCTAATAACCGGACACCAACCAGGAGTGCCTCTAATAACCGGACACCAACCCAGAGTGCCTCTAATAACCGGAGACCAAACCGGAGGGCTTACTTTTACCAGTCACTAACCTGGAGGGCTTACTTTTACCAGTCCCCAACCTGGAGGGCTTACTTCAACTAGTCCCCAACCTGGAACATACTTGTCCAACACATTCATATGAAGTAAAGGTTGAAATATAACATAAACATTCTTATTGGAACTAGCATACGAAATGTCAATACTTTAATCCTAAACCATGAATGACACATCTACAGTCAAACATATCACAAAAATTCATTACAATATGGAAGTTTTATATCATAATAAATCAACTTCAAATAATCTTAAAATCCATCAAAGGATGTTGACATAGATGAAAATGTTTTTTTAAAAATTATTGAGAGAAATATCCCTTTTTCATGAAAACATTTTAATGTTACACAATTTAGAAAGTAAGGCATTTAAATACATTTTTGGATCAAAGTGTCCCATACCACTTTGAAACTTTTGAATGGAATTAACACTTTTTAAAACATTCATTTTCATATAAATAAATCCTTACAAACCATTTTGAAAACGCGGACATAAATGAGGATGATTTAGAAGAATAAATATTTAAAACATTTAAAATGATTTTTTAGTAAAAGTTCCCTTAGAAATAATCCCTTTGAAAACTCTTTTATGAAATATGGACATGGATAGTAAATATGTCCCTGTAGATACTTACGTAAAGACAACCTCGGATATTAAAGAGATTGTGAAGTAAACCCTTATCAATTTGGTAACTTATGAAACATACAACCCATGAAAGAGGTATCATACAATGAAAATGTAAATACACATAAGGTAAAGTGTATTACACAAAGAATACAATTATGGGCAGTACATACACCACACAAAAGTTAATAGTGGAAATATGGCATGAATCTCACGGAAATAAAGAGTGAGATGAAAACCCCTTACCATGTTAATCAACTGAGTCGTATGGCCAAAAGTTAATAAACACCAAATTATTTACAGAATAACATGAATATAAATATAATCATGATAGTATATATCAAATGCCAGTACACAATACACCACTTTCAATAATTTAGGGGCGAATAATGGAAATCTCACGGAATTGAATGTGAGATAAGAAAACCCCTTACCTTGTACTTTTACTTGGTTGGGGTTGGTTAACCTCATGTATAATATTGAAATAATTGTTATTAAATTATACAAGAATCATATATATTAATATGATATCATATATGATCTTTTAATATTGATTTGATAATAATATCTTAGTATTATCGTTGTTTCGGGTGTTAGCTTACTTGTTTTCTTTTATATGTTTTGTTACGTAAGACATGTTTGTAAAGGATAGGTTGTATATTATTCATATCCAGAATGATATCAAGTCATTAAACATCATTTTTAAATCATCAAATGATAATTATACTTGAATGGATATGATGGAGAATGAATCTTATCGCGTTTGTGGAGACGGTAGTCCGTACGTACGCACGAGCGACAATATCATTCTTTTGATATTAAAATAATATATAAATGGATGTTATATCATATATACAGAACAATTATCATGTTATATTTATTATTTACAAGAGTTTCACATCATTATTATCCCCATCCAAATAATAATATATTGAATAACAATTACACCACGACGTGGAGACGGTAAGCCGTACGTACGCACGTATGGTGACATGTTATTCAAAGGGTGGATAGAATACTGAATGTGGTTGTACCATATTTATAATAAAATCACAGTATATGTGAGATACTGGAGTTATTATTTTAGAATGGTAAGAACAAAGAAAGAAGAAGTGGAAGAAGAAAGGAACTTGAAAAGGGGTGGTGAAAACATTACCTCTTCTTCGGGTTCTTCCTTTTGATTTGATCAAAAGGGCTCCTTAGGTTGGATTTATGATCAAACTAAGGACTCTAGGTTGTAGTGAGGGAATTTGGGAGAGTATTTGGGCAGAGTTTGGCCGAACAAAAAGGCATTGAAGGTGTGAAGAAATGAGTAGAAGTGGTCTCCTTTTATAAGGGAGAGGAGGGGCTCTTTAGGAAAGAGTGAAAGTATTACTTTATAATATAATTATATTCGGTTTATAATGGTCCAAAAATCATTTAGGTCGAAGATAAGATGACTAAGTTTCTAAATAACATAATCCAATAAGATTTGGATAGGTTTTAGATAATATTTTAATCATTATAATATTATTTATTTAAATGATTTATTAATGAGTTAAACATTGCATCATTATTGTGTCATTAATAATTTAACTTATTTGATGTCTAAAAATTATAAATAAAATATAATTATGTAGGAAATCTTTTTAGCTTTCTAATGAATATTTATAATCGAAAATACAACATGTATAACCCTATGTAAAAATTGTTCTTCTAAAAGATGTAAGCTTATGCCATTTTTATTTTTATTTTAACTTTATTAATATAATGTGTCCCTACCACATACAAGTGGATCCAAGGGGTCCACAAATCGACCCAAGGATGCCCGTGGTCGGGTATGTGTCCAAAAATAAGGTTAGGACACGTTTTAGGGTAATTTTGTACTATTATAATATTATTTTTTAACCCTTATTTACCATATTTACCCTTAACCATGGTAAATAAAATATTTACCACAGTAATTATTCAAAATGTCTAAAAATAAAAGTTACCTATTTACACAATTTGGACATACTGATTCCAAATATGGAATCCATTTTTCTAAATTCAAAACACAGAAGTGGCAGAAATTAATTTAAAATTAATTCCTGCTGTTAAAACAAAAAGCGTGTTTTTAAGAGATAATAACTATCAAAAGATTGACACTTGTTTATGTTCGGTTTAATTGTAAAATTATGTCCAATGACTAACATTATATTAAATGGTAAAAATATATTCTAAATATACTTTAAAACCACTCAAATTCATAATTTATCACTATTAATTATTTTGATTAAAAAAGTTGTTTTTAATTAAAATTTAGTAATTTTCACTATTCATCAAAATATGAAAGTTATCCGAAAAGTACCAAAATTTCACCTTAGGATAAATTCGATATTCCGAATCCAAAAATGAAGTCCATTTTAAAATATAAAATATATATAATTTCAAAAAGTAGGTATTACTATTCATAACGGCTAGTTTAATTGGTTGTTAGAACTCGGTGTTGCGTACAACACACGCTATCACATTATTCAAAGAGAAGCGTACCGTAGAAGCTTGGGATGTTTCATTTTAAATTTTTTATGTCCCCATTTAGTCAAAAAGTTCAAAATATAGTATTTAAAAATGGTTCACTATTAAAAGTTGATAAAAGTGCAATACTGAAAATGAATTTGTTCTTGCATTATATCTAAGAAACTCATAATATGGATTCTAAAATTATAAGGATTACATAAACTTTAAAATTTATCTAATACTATTAATAACCTCTTTTGAATGGCTTGTTTGGTAAGTCATGGTGTAATTGAAATCGGTGTTGTGTGTAATGAAAGTTATTGAATTATTTTGAAGAAATAACACACTATAAAATCTTGGGGTGTTACAATGTGTTTATGAACCCACCATTTATTTCACATATAGTGATGACAATGACTGAAGCAGAAAGAAAATTTTATATTACAGAAATATTTCAAATGAATGTTATTGTTAAATGTTGGATGTTTTCTTATCTTCATGAGAATGAATAATATATCTCACAACACATTATATATATCTTAAAATAATAACCAATCACGTTATATATTACTATATATTAGTTTCCATTACATGTTGGGTGTTTTTATCAAAGGGAAAAGAGAATTTACAGCCTATGTCTATTTATTATTAATTTTTCACATCGTTTATCCCATAACTAATTTGAAAATAGGTAATGTTGGACTTTTTCATGTTTCTTATGAAATAACTAATGTGAAAACCCATTTTCCAAAATGGTTTATTTAAAAAAACTAATGTGATTAAATATTTTTCAGGATGGTTATTTAATAACTAAAATGAAAAACTCTCACATTATTGATTTTAGAGATCTATTTTTATGAAATAAAGTTTAAAACTAATTTACAATGTCCCTAATAATAACATCTCTGAATAACCAATGTTAAAAAACCAACATGAAAAATTATTTTTCACTAGTGGAGACTCACTCCTCACTGAAGATATTATATTTGTTGAGGAAGTTCAAACCCATATAGAGGAGAGACACCTCATTGTATGCAATCTGAATTGGACATGTCATTTACAAGCTCAATAATTAGAGTAATCTCACCCCCATCACTATGAAGGGTTACCTACTCTACAAATTATATAGATGAAATGTGCTATAGAAATGGTATTTTTTCAGGATGTTTACAAAAACCTTGTATTCTCTTATAATATCCCAAACATATCAGTGTCTCTAAAAATTCCAAGTGAATCTAACTTCTATGATTCCTCAAAACTAATTCCCAGATGATGAATATATATGTGACATCATGTCTGATATGGAAAAAATGCTCAAAATAGTCCACTAAAATATCCCAAACATATAATAATGTGATAAAATATGGATATTACTATGAACATCCTAGTATATGGCACATAATATAGATTACATGGGGTATAAGGATCAAAAATAGCCAGACATAAGATTCCACGTCCAAAATGATATCAAAAACATGTATAAGTAGATTACACGGAGTATGAAATCATGTTGACTTGTTGGTGTTTTCTAAATATAGAAGATAAGTTACCTCTCCATCTATAAACATTGTGTCTAAAGTGATATACATTATGTTAGTCCTTCCATTTGTTTAGCACATATAGCACATACATGACGAGATTCTCTAAATATCCCTAACATTTTTTTCAAGTGACAAATCTTATGGGTTCCATATAGTGACCTGCACATCCAGTCAGTTAATCCAATCTAAAACAGTGTGTGACCTGGGGTCACACTTTGTATGATATTTATAAAACTAATTAACCCTAGCACTATTACACGTAACATACATAATATGTGACAAAGATGACAGAATGACACATAATCAAATTTTCCAGATCCATTATGTGATAACCCATATGATTCATTTTATGATCACTACCATTATCATCGCCTCTATTTTAGAAATTAGAGAACATAAAATAAAAAAAATAAAAAAAATCAAACATTATGATTTATCCTTTTTGGAAAAAATAACCAACCACCATGGATGTAGAACCAATATCATAGTATTGTTGGATATTTTGTATTATGTTTTATTATTTTGGTTTTCTTTGAGTTTTAGTAATTTTCTTTCATTATATTTGAATTTATTGAACTTTTTGGGTGTTTAATGGTTATCCACTACAGTTATGAATAACAATGTGGAAAACATGTGAGGGGTGATGTTATAGTGACATTGATGTTTTTCAAGGTCTCATCCCAGTTGTTTTCTGCCGTGTAGAGCTTCCCAAGAACCTTTTAGTCTATTATACTGTTTGAGGGTATGTCCACATGGTTGGCACATGGTTACCCCTAACTCTATATCGAAACAATGAACGTCGTCGAAGTTTCGATAATTTTGAAACCCATATGTTTCCCTCCCTAGATTTTAAGATTTTGTTCCCCTCTCCTCCTCCCACTTCACTTGGATTCCCATATGCACACCTCCTCCATGATCCTCTTCACCTATATGGAATTTCCCAAGGATTATTTCCTTGATCGATATTTATTTCCAAGGTAATAATCTTACAAACCTTTCATTTTCCCCTTATTCCCACTTTTTACTTAGTTTTAACTTCACCTACAGACCCTAGGGTTCTTATTAGAGGACTTTGGGCTCAGTGTAGCCCTAGTGTTGGGTCTATTGATTTCTGGGGCTTATAGAAGTCACCTGCAACCTTGTTTGGGTGTTCCTCTTCAAAATAATCATATTTCATTTTGTAATTGATCGAATATCATCTCTCTGAGGTATGTATTTCTAAAAAATTTATTATTTTTTAAATTATAAGTGTCATTGAGTTTAATAAATTCATTTTTCATAGAAGTATGACTATATTTTATATTTATGTAGTGTTTAAAATTTATTTCTATGAATACTTGATCTTGGAAAAATGAATTTTCCTTATAGTTTTGATTTTTTGTTTTTCGAGGTAAATTTTTTTATATTACAAGCCATTTTAAAAATCTTAAAAGTTTTTAAAGGTATTTTTGTGTAATGAATGTCATTATCCCTGTTTAAATATATATATTTATATAATGAGAACCTTATTTTAAAGTGTGTCCTCAGATTTATGGAATGTGTTGTTTTCAATGTTTCTTTCTATAAAGTGTAAAAATGAGGATATTTCAAATAGTATGGGTAACCATAAAGGCCCATTTGGATCTTTATATGATGAATGGGTCTCCTCATGAGAGATTATAATTGATTTCCAACTTTTTTTTCTTGACCTTATCATGGGTTTTTTATCATTATTTGATGTATGGATGATGTTAAAAGGGGTTGGACAATATGAGGGCATCGGAGGTATGGGAGAGTTATTATGCATGCCTTGTTAATTAATATTATATTTCTTAATCAATCACCACTAATTTATTCTGATCATGGGAACCTGGGTAGCTAATTAGGAAGTCTAGATTCAAGATAAAAAATTTATCACTCACACTAGCCAGTGTCCTATAGTTTTATGTTATGACCATATCAAGGGTATTTCCCTCAATGATGCTAGTGTGAGTAAGAGAGTAGTATTGTTACTTCCTTCCACTCAATATATGATAGTTTCTGTTTCTTTTTAGGTTATTATTGTAAAGAGTTTCTCACATTATGACCTAGGGTGAATCCCATTACATATATTCCTTAATTAGTGGTAAATATGGGGGATTTTTATCTAATGCTCGATTAAACTCCCACTCAATTTTTTTTGTAACCCTGTATCTTGTTTACTTTCATTACTTATCTCTTGATAGTTGGTTCTTACTTTATATTATTATTTACTATTTTGGTTATGTTTTTTTCTTTTAAATGGGTTTCAATGATTCTTTGGAAACTTTTTTAATTTAAAGGCTCTCATTTTGGGTTTTCAAAGTGGTTTTAAAAATGTTATTTTGGTTTAATAATGTTTTCCTAGGAAAATCTTTAATAGTGATTGTTTTCATTTATAGAAACAAAAAAAAAGAATGTTTATAGAATTTTCATAGACTTGATCTTGTTTTTCGTGTAATTTTGATTGTTTATGTTGGATATGGTTTAGATGTGTGTGTATTATCTTATGTTAGTGGTTTTGAGAGGTTTGGTGTCACCAACATAGTATGGTGGTTGACGTTGTATATCATGAATTTTGTAGCTTTGGGGTCATGGGGATCTCGAATGCTTTCAAATTTTTCAATTTGGTTAGAATTTGGAAATTTGTTTTATCAAGTTGTTTATTTCTATGAGAAATCTTTATGTTGACATTTTATTTGTTGGTACTTTTTTCCATTTTTTATCTTTTCCCACTGAACCTTTAATAGTCATTTTAATAAAATGGATTTTTATGTATTAATAGTATTTCAAACTATTATTTATGAATTTATTTATTAAAAAATTCCCAAGATTACCTGGGGAGGTCATATTGACCCTGTTAGTACAAACCCTAAAAATATATTAATGTGTGTGTGTGCACATATCATACATTTTATGTAGGTTGTTTCTAATTCTTTCCACTGGGGTCTACATATACAAGATGTTCTTAACCCAGTATTTCCATTTTCCAATGACTTGCAGCCTCCATCACTATGGTTGGTGATGTTATTTCCTTGGTCGAATTAGGTTGATGGAATATTAGTTTCTCCTAACATGGATTTCTAAATGGATCAAGTTTTTAATTCTATATATCTCTAATATATTTTATTAATGTTTATGAAACTCATTTTAGATGCTATCCGAAGTTGTATTCCAGTTAATTATGCTACTTCAATCTCAATATGGAAGAAACATGTGGTTAGTGTAGATGGTAACATTGGAAAAGTATGAGAATTCCTAGATATTGTGTGTATTGGGAACCTTTAAAGTCTTCCTTATTTTAGATTGACAGTATCAAAATAATTGAGGCATCTTAGGTGTGGAAACTAAGGTATCATGTGTCAGTCATAGGGTACTTAATGCTAGGGGAATAAGGCATCTGAAGCTTTTTACCCCAAGAATCCCATGATTTATGTATGGGGTAGGCATTCCAAGTATTCCATATTTTTATCATATTTTCGGGAAATTTTATTAGCTAAGTTTGTTCCTAGGGTGGAAGATGATCACACTTGAGGGTTTAGTTAAGTGTGTCCCCAAGGATGAGGATTTCACACTTGAGGGTTTGAAAAAGTGTTTCCAATGGGGGGAAAATTTTAGACTTGGGGGGTTTGGATAATTATTTCCCCAGTGGTAAATATTTAACACTTGGTATTTGGTTAAATGTGTCAATGGATAGGAATATTTCACACTTATTATTAGGTTATGTATGTCCCTAGGGGAGATATTTCACACTTGGTATTTTATTAAGTGTGTCTAAGGGGGAGATTCCACACTTTGGATTTTGTGGTTATATTGGGGGTCTTGGGATTAATACTCACAGGTTAACCCCATGTATAGATGGATTTTGATATTGAACCTCATGGAGGAATCTTATATACCCCATTAAAAAATTGGTATCAAAACCCATGTAGTTTGATTCCATAGTTTGAGGTTTAGTGGATGTTCTAGTCTATGTTGTTTAACATCATGCAGCAAGGATACTCATATCACGAAATAAGAATAAGTGACGGATAGTGTAGGGTTTGTGCATATGTGATTCTCAAAGGATGAAGATCATATCATGGTGGTGAAGTATTATGTGTGGCTTACATAGAGAAGCTACCTGAAGTGAGAGGATCATAGCATTGTGAGGGATAACATGACCTCTTTCGATGACCATGCATGGGGAATACCATTCTCATCATGTGGGGTAAGGATATAGTTTAACGTTATGTGTTAAGGACATTGTTTTTCAGTTTAACATCATAAAACTATGATGTTTGGCTATGTGGTTTTACACCATGTTTCTCATGTGTTAGTGGAACCTACTATAGGGGCTACCCAGATGTTGCTACTGAGCAGCAATGGTATGAATGGGACTTATGCAGCTGGGTTTCTTGGGTGCTACTAGGAGTAGTGATGTTGGGGTTCGGGATTTCACATGTAATCTTCCCATGTACTACAATGGACTAGTGATGATGTGATTGAGTCTTACATATAGAAGATTCTCAAGTGTCACTATGGAGCAGTGATGGTGTGAATGTTGATTTCGTATGGAATTTTCCTAGGTAATACTATGGAGCAGTGATAATGTGAATGATGCTTACATATGGGAGCTACTCAAGTGTCGTTATGGAGTAGTGATCATATTAATAGGGCTTACGTGTGGAATATTCTTGGGTGTTAGTATGGAGAAGTGATAGTGTGAATGAAGATTACATGTGGGATCTACCTAGGTATTGATGTGGAGTAGTGATGGTGTGAATGTGGACTACATATGTAATTTTATTAGGTACTACTAAGAGAAGTGATGGTGTGATTAGGGAACATGAGTGGAAGATTCCCAGGTGATTCTAGGAGTAGTGATGGTGTGATTATGGCTTATGTGTAGAATCAGCAAAGCTACTACTAGAAGCAATGATGTTTTACTTGGGGTTTATGTGTGTAAGTTTCCCATGAGGATAAGGGTATCATCTCACACATATCACATATGGCATATCTTTCTTTTTTTCATGAAGAATCATACACTTATTTCACACAGAAGACCATGTTCATTTTATAGTTTAAGTTAATAATTTAACTTCATAAAAAATTACATTATGTATGTGGATTATTCATGGAGGTACTTGGGTGTATCATGCATGTATTACATGGGGAATCTCACATTTTATCATAGGGAAGGCCACCGATTAACATCATGTGCAAGGATTTTGTGTGTAGGTCTTCTGAATTTAGATACCCATTATTTCTTCCTTGTGTTGGGTCATGGGGGAATCTTGGCTCACTGATGGGTTGGAAAAATAAGATTGGTTCTTACAACTTAAATGGAGGCCCATGGTAGCATATTGGGAATAAAAGGGACACATGTAGGGATTTTACTATAGAGTTGTCCATTATTCTTCTACATGTCGGGTCATGATGGAATCTCATATTATTGCTGGGTTGAGGGGCTTTATTGGTAAATACTCCTTAGGTAGAGGCGCATGAGTTTACTTAAGTTCATTGGGGATATATAGGGTTCTTGTGTGCTAGGGATTCCCATTCATCTTCCTTACATTCGACCGTGATGGAATCTCAGCCCATTGATGGGTTGAGGGATATTATTGGGGCTTAAAACTGAGGAGGACTCCCATGGTGGCTATTTATAGGTCATCTCATCATCAATACATAAGGAATATTATTATTGACGTGTAATAAATGACATGATTATCATTATAGGAATCTTATTCTTTTCATATAATGTATACTGCAGTTTAACATCATGTATTGAAGACTGTTGATGTTGTATATTGATCACAGCACGAGGCATCTCATGACAGATACAAAAGGCATCTTATTCATTCCATATTAGGAATCTTATAATTTATACATATGGTATACTATAATTTAACATCATGTAATATTGAATTATAGGATAAATATTATTAGGAATGGTTGGTGTGGTATTACACAAGAGTGGCCCTTTCTAGTTCAACCTGACATAGGATTCAGGTGAAGGGTTTTTAGGAATTTTTTCCAAAGTATTTTAAATCAAGGTATATCAGTACACCAAGTGGAGAATCTCAACTCATGGAATTGGAAATAGACCAAGAGGAGTTAATGGAGTCAAGGAATTTTAGGGAGTGTAGAGGAGTATCTCAACTCATGGTATTATAACAGGTGGGAAATGGGAATTTATAGGTTGCAAACCAAAATGTCCTCGAGTTGGCACAGAAATCTCATAGTGTGGAACTCCAATTTTGATGTAGCTCAGTGATGGTAATGAAGGTCCTAGGCAGAAGGTCAGGGATTGTAGCCTGGAACTGGTCCCTAGTGGGGGTGTAGGGGGGATCCCTTGCAGAATACACTAGTGGGTGTGTATATGAACATTTGTTCACACAACTATGCAATAGTTCACACAAATGGGAATTGATTCATTAAATTGGTAACTAGATCAGAAAATTCAGAGTTGTATCATACAAATGTGCACTATGTCAAACAACTTTGTATCATTTCATGAAACTATTGGTGTTTCACAAAAAGTTTTTTTCATGAGGAATAGCCTATGGTCATCATTTCGGAATAACATTATGTCACACAAATTTTGAGTTGTCTGAAAATAGAGTTGGGTGAAAGTTTAGACTTTTCATGAAATTGGGTTCTCAAATGGATAAATTTGCAAGAAAATTTCTCATGTTTAATATCATGCATTAAGGGGTTTCATAATGTAATTTCACTCAACTTTGGGACTTTGGCAATGTGAAAATGAGTGATTTAGAAATAAAATCCCAGAGTTCCTCCTCAAAATGAGGGCTTGATTCTATATTTATTGTAATTTTGTTTGTGTTGTAAAACTTATCCTATTTTAATAAAATTTATAGTGTTGGAGAAAAATTCATTTGTTTTTTAGGCCAACACATTTATGCATATATCTTCATCATTCTATGTCCCCCTTCACACCCAACTCTATTTCATGCCCATAAAGGGGTTGCATGAATTTTTTGAAAGCTATTTTCATTTCCATAATTTTCTCCATAATATCCCCTATTGTATATTTTCTAAAATTCTATCTTTGGACGACCATTACTTTTGATCCACAACTCAATTTGGGCTCCATGGAAAATCAAATTGAAACCCATAAATCAATCTACACTGCTAGATCATGTTATTTGGAATTTGTTCCATCATTAGACCCATTTTTCATTGCCAAAATAGGTTTTAGTTTTTTCCTTTTTATTGGTCATCTATTTCTTGGTTTCCAAGGGGTGAGTGGGTATGTGGAAGAAAATCTAAAGTTATACAGAGGATATCTAGTGATGTCAATTATTTTTATTTTTTATTATCCACCTTGACCTTAGTTATTCATATTATATATTATTTATGTCATTCAACTATATGTATTTTGGAATTTCTCTAATTTTTACACAAACGGATGAATAATTTTTGTTGGTTATGAATCATTTTGTTTGAATATTTTTTCTTTTGTATATTTACTAATATTTCATGAATCTCCAACATATCGATGGCATGTGTTATACTTTTGTTAAAATATCTAATGTGTGATAACTATAATTTGATGGAGAATCATATTCCAATGGGTTTTCCCTTAATTATAGTGTACTAGTTTCTAATATAGCGGGATTTTAAATGCACTTCAATCCCAAATTGAGCTAGGTTGAGTGATGTGTTGGGTTATCCTGGGTTAATTCATTATAATTAAGGGGAGAAAAAAATCTCTTTTCCATGGTAGATATATAATTATTTCCAAAATATAGATCCAAAAATTAATTTAAACATCCATTTACATTTTCAATATGTAAAATCATCATGTGATAAGTTTTATGATTTAAAACTACCTTCCACGTGAAATTAATTTTTTTCTCATTTGTGTGTGTATCAAAGATAATATTTAACCTCCATGTTTCTAGGTTCATCCTCTATGAAAATTTTATTTTTATCAAAACTTAAGGTACCCCACATGAAATTTATAAAAGTAAATTTTCTTATACTACATTTTTTTCACACACAAAAAATAATTTGGGCCGTATGATCCCCTAACCATAATACTTTTGATTAGTATCTCCCATGAACATAGAAAAAAGTTAGAATTGAGGAGTTGGGAATTAGTGTGTAGTATGGTACAAAAAAATTAGGCACTATATATTTCAAAATTATTCAACATAAATATGGATTCCAAATCTACTATCCTCTAATAGTCCTTGTCGCACTACTCCCCTCACACATTGTAATATTTAAGATCTTAGAATTTCAATGAGGTATGGAACCTTTTACATTAAAGATTAATTATTTGGATTTAAAATAATATTAACTCTAAATGAGGTTGTGACATTTTGAGGGTGTCTGTTTCTTTTTCATAGACAAGAGCCTCAGTTTTGGAGGAAATAGGTGGTCTATACTATTAGTAAAAGCTACACACAGTGATCCAGCACATAGGAGTGCGATACATGGTCTGACTAAACCATAATTCCTAGGCTACATGTCTATATGAGTTATGCCAATTCTATTATAGATTTGTCTTTCATGGGTTACACATGGTTAATCTAACTATGTATCTAGATAATGTGAGGGGTGTCTTGGGATTGTGTCTACTACATGGTTGGAACATGGCTTGGCGAACCATGCGACCTTTTTTAAAGGGTGAAATTCCATTATTACCCTTAAACATTTATAATTTATCCCACCCTCTTCGCCTCTCATTTCTCATGTATAGCCTCTCCTCCCATAAAAGATCCAACCATGGCCTAAAGTTAGGAATTGAACTTTCTCTCTTATATAGACTCTGATTAGACCCCCTTTTCCATGTTGGATTCCTCTCGGTAAGATATTTTATCCACTTCCTTACTTTCACAGTTTATCTTTCTGTGTCATATGTTATTTTGGTCAGACACAATATGCCCTATTTTTTGGAAATTTTTTTATTCTTATTTTTTATTTCAGTTCGATCTAAACTAAAGGTTGATACTGGACGAGTGTTCCTCCAATGCTCTATGGTAGGTGGTCTATGAATTTAACCTCATGTTGCATCGATTTATAATTTTCACCATTGTGTCGTGGGATAGTTTCACCCGTGATTTTCCATAAAATCCTTTAACATTAAATCATTTGTTTAATTTGGAATTAAAATACTACTAGAATCTTTTGTTATTATTAGAGTACAACCAACTCAACTTGATATATCCCTTTGGTAGTGGCAAACATATGCCAATGTTCCCCCTTTAAATGTCAGTAACTGAAACACCCAATGGTGTGTTTGGTTTGACTTCCTTAATGAATTAATTAATTTAAAAAGACAATGTGCCACTTTATAAATGGGGAATCATATTTATCTTGGATATTGTTAAATTATAACCAAATTATTAATTATGTGATGACTTACATAGAATTTTTCATTATTTAATGAGAAGGTATGGACATGAATTATATAATATGTGAATGAATTGGAATTATTATCACATAACCATAATTATTTCATTAAACATAAGGTGAATATTTCTATTATGGAAATTTTTCTTATTATATGAGTGGTTTTACTTGAGATACCATGGGATTCCCAAGGGAATACCTTGATATCTCATAGGAAAACACCCCAATTCACTAGGCCGATTGCCAAGGGAGATAACTGACATGGAACATGACCAATTTTTTATTTATATGTGAATACATCAGTGTAATTTTATGATTCTTTTGACTCATTTACAGATATAATAATTCCTCAAATACACTCCTTGGATTCATGTTTTATTCTTGGATATGAGGTTCCTTGGTTTATTCCCTTAGGACCAGGCCATTCTTATCCAAGTATTTACTATAGACATTCTCAATGGACTTAATTAGACACTTTTCTAGTGGAATTACTTAGGCATACCCCTTGGATTACACTAAGTATCTTATATAGGATACATAGTTTACATAATGTCAGATGGCTCGACCCACTATGTTTAGGGATACCTTATTTCCTATTAGATCCCACTGTACTATTATTATGAATTGGATTATATGGTGTCACCTTGGGTTATATTTTCCAATTGCAGAAACTAGTAGGCTTTGGTTTCACCTACTACATGCCAAATTCATGAAAGAAACGTATTCTAGATTTACCAACATGAGCTAAAGCAGGTATGGTTGGTTGGGCATGGCATGGTCATTCAAAGATAGGCATGGTTAATATTTCATGGATATTATTCTACTAGATATATTTATATCTGCAAACTATTTCTCATATATTCACAGACAATATTTATATAGACATCATTGGTGGTGGAATTTTAAGTATATCTCACACCCTATTTGGGATATTGTTTGGTACCTAGATAGAATTCATGGATAAAAGTAAGGATAATGGAAATATCCAAGTCATGGATTTTGATTGATTATAGAATATGTTCTTAGGAGTGTGGGACTGAGCCTTGTCTTGGGATGATATTGGATAGCCTTCTTGATCTTTTGTTCCATTAAATATAAGTGCATGTATTTATACGTTTTTCATTTCTATATGATATATTCATAATTTTTTATATGGTTCCACTTTTGATTTTGTTTATTAATAATATATGTATAATTTACATATTCTTGTATATTTTTAATTATTATGCTTCCACTATAAATTCTTTATCTCACTATTATCCCACTCTGATCATGAGGATATATTCTCCCCCACAATACCATCATGGACCATCACTGCTGCTTGGTGGCCTTTGGCATATAGGGAGGAACACATAAGTTCATGTGATCGACTAATTTTAGTAACATATGAATGAATTGGGTTAATAATATTAAAAATTGGTATCATAGGGTTTCTTATCCTTTTACCATATTGTTTCAGTTATTAGATAGAAGTCTAGGATATGTTGTAATTTTGTAGTGATCTTGTTCCTAGGAGTATCTAACCCATGTATGGGGGAAAATCCAGAATACCTATGATGAGATTGTTGTTTTTGATTATTCCTCTTTTTTTGTACTAATTCCACCATTAGGTGATGCACATGGATTGTGAATTTAATTATTACTTTGGAATATTCTTTTACCCTTATCCTAGTATGGCTAAGAGGCAGTATCTTGGCCATCATTATCGGATCTTGAGGATTTTTATGTCATGCATTATTCTATACCAAGTTTACTTATTGAGTGCATCATCATTTTCATATTCCTTTTTCCTTGGTAGTTAAATTATAAATTGTGCTAATGTTTCTTTAAGGGATAAATAATTAGAATAATTAATGTGTTTCCATCAACCTAAAAAGTTTTTTCTCATAAAGTGTGATAATGAAACCTTTTTGAATTTATTTTGATCCATAAACCATTGGATACATGAGATATAATGTTATTTTAGTTCCATTATATATATGCCCACTTTAATTTTAAGAATTTTTATGCCTCTATAAATTAGGAATGGTGATCCATCTAATTGAGCCATCCAAAAATCATGTTTCCAATTACATGTAGTACCAATTTCTATATATAATGGGTAGTACTTTATAACATTGAAATGATAGAATAATCTATCTAGACATAGGTATATATGTATATATGGATATAATTAATGAAATATTTAATAACACCTGAGTTCCAAGCTTAAATGGAAATGGTTGACATTAAATAGCGATTCCAATTGTAGCTTAAAGGGTGTCTTCCCCTATAACATTCAATTGACACACATTACATCATAACATTCATATAAAATAGAGAACTTGACCCAAATACGACCTTAGTAGTATGAAATAGATAGTATCTCTAGTGATTCATCATGGCCTTATACTACACCTATGTTTGGATTTACGAGCCAATATAGGGGTTCAGTTCTTATATAGGTGTTATTGTTCCTAGCTTATTCTTGTATCTAAAATGTTATCATGTCCAATATTATTTGAGAAATTATTTTTGGATTTTTAGACCTACGCCACCACAAAATCCTCAAGTGGAGTGTTAGAAAGGTGTCGACAACAATGTTCCTGTGGTGGTGGGACCCAACCCTCCAGTATATCCACCGGTAGAACCTCTAGTTACACCTAACATCGTCACTAATGCCTCATTTTGATAATTTTTTTATGGTTTATGCAGACTATTCATGGTTCTCTATGGCCTTCCCCTACAATGCAAAAACTGATGTGAGAGTTTCAACAACAAAATCAGCCAACATTTTCAGGGTATGGTGGTCCATGAGACGTTGATACATAGATTGAGGCCACATTATCTATCCTTGAGAATATATATATTCCTTCGATGAGGAGTTTCAAGGTCACATCTTATATGCTTCATGGTTCTTCCAATATTTTTGGGGATGTTATTACATAGGAATAATGATATCAGGATATGTTCTAGAAATATTTTAAGAATTACTTCTATGATTATTTCTTTTCGAAGATACTTAACTATGATAGAGCTAGGTAGTTCATACCCCAAGAGAAAGGATCTATATTAGTTATGGATTATTCATCTATTTATACTGAGATTCTATATTTTTCACCTTCCTTTACTACTAATGAGCTTCCTAGTGTGAAAAAAATTGAGTATGGGATTAGTCATTACATTCAGTGTTATGTATATATATTTTTCTAGACACTCTCTAAGGAATTTTGAATTAATCCCTGAATACTGAGTTTAATTTGATGGAATATGGTAGTACGGGGCATAGTAGTTCAATAACAATAAATGTTAGTAGTTCACCCAGTGATAGGAAGTGATGTATGGAGGACTCTTAATAAAGTATTGGAATCTAAAGTATTCACACTATTAGTTTTGTTATGAGAAATTGGTGTGGGGGATATGGTCATCTAAATACTCAATGCAATTGAGACCTAATTGAGTGTTTAGCCCATGGTGTAATTGGGAATATTCATCCATTTTTCTAGACCATTCCATTTTTTCATAGTGGAAGATGATCTATACCAGCTATCCATCTAGAGAAGTATTAGTTTTTCTATGATGGGATAGAGTGTGGACTATCGTAGGCCATACAGGCTGAGGAAGTGGATATGGTTAAGGAGGGTATACTTAAGATACATAGTTCCATCTGACTATACCCACTATAAGTACCCAGGTAATAGGTCAGGGTCATGGATCATCCCAAATATTTCTATTACAACCTATACCTAGGGATTATGGTGTCATTTCATCCACATGAAATGGTATGATTTTGGTGGATTCTACTATAGTATCTTCTCTTATTGATACAATCACTCTATATTCTTTTATCTTTTTGGAAATCATATAAATACTTGGGATTGATATCAAGTATTTTCTCACATGATTACACTTGACACTCCATTGGGAATTAAATCATAGAGTGAGAACTAGTGTAGGGAATTCCCCCCAGGAGTTATGTAGTTATTATTTCTCATGGGACCTATTTACCCTTGAGATGATAGGATTCGATTTCATTCATGAGATGAAAATTTTGGTCCCCTATAGAACTTATGTAGACTGATATCCCCATTGGGTATGGTTTACATCACCAGATAGTGGTATCTATATTCACAACGATGATTGGAATGTCCATGCAGCATGTCCTGAACTAGAGCAAGATGGGCTAAGTGGAGTGACATCCCGTATTTCTAGCCTTTATATAGTGGATCAAGTAATACATTTGGCTGATGTCCATCCTATCATAGATCATTTAAGTATTTTTTTTTTCAAATGATTTTTCTAGGTTACCTTCTAAGAGATGGGTTCATTTATCTAGTGATCTATTTCCAAGAGCAACACCTGTATCCATTACTCTTAAAAGGATATCTGCTATAGAGTTACAGAAAATCAAAAGGTAGCTAGAAGATTTAGAGACTAATGGTTTTATATGACCCAGAACATTACCAAGGAGTTTACATATTCATTTCTCTAAGAAGGAGGATAGAACCCTCAATATTTTCATGGATTAACCTTGGTTGAACTTGATTATAGATAAGAACTGATATACACTACCTCATATCGATGACCTATTTGACGAGATCCAAGGATAAAGTATTTTATTAAGATTGATATATGTTTAGGATTTCATCTAGTGCATTTTAGATCATCAAATATACCATGTACATCATTCCATTCTACATTTGACTTCTACAATAATTTTTTCATATCATTCAATCTCATGGATGTGTTAGCAGTTTTCATAGAACTAGTGAATTCGGTTTTGTACCCATATCTGGATTCATTTATAGTGGTGTTTATGGATGATATCCTGGTGTATTAACATACTCTATGTGACCATTAAAATTTTCATAAAAATATGTTTAATACAATGATATATAATTAGTTATATTACATGCTTACAAAGTGCCACTTTGGGATTACTAAACTTCACTTATGTGGTCACATTATATCAAATAAATGAGTATCAGTTGACTTAGAGAGGGTGAGAGACGTATTTTCTTAGCAGAATCCCAAAAATGTATTTGATATATAGATTTTATTGGGTCTAACTAGTTTTTACAACTACTTCATTTGAGATTTATTATTCTTTAAAACACCACTAACGGTCTTCACCACGAAAATTGTCAAGTTTATATACATTAAAGTGTTTAATGAGGACTTTTAGGAGAAAAATGGTAGATTGAATTTATAGTTTATTTGGATCATATTACAGTCTGGAAGAGGCTATATATTTTATTGTGATGCATTAGGAATCATTCTAGGAGTCATTCTGATGTAGGAGGAGAGAGTCGTGCCAAATAAGAATCAAAAGTTGAGGCCTCATGAGTGTAACTACCTGATGAATGATCTTGAGTTAGTCATTGTTTATCATGCCTTGTGATTTTAAGTGAATTGATTCATAGGAGAGCATTTTGTGGTGTATATGAACCACAAAATCCTCAAGTAGATATTTACATATTGTTTCTTGAATCTCAAGAAATGATGTTGGGTTGAATACCTATACTGTTTTGACAAAATGAATTCTTATACACATGTTAAAGAAAATGAAATGGTCAATGCCTTGAATATATAGGATGACTCGGATATAAGAAATTCAAGAGGCTAGTAGAGAGTGGAGAATATGGACCTATTTTTTAGATGCACTTGGAGGTTTAGGACCATCATTTATAGTCTCTTCTGGAATTGTTATCACTGACCACTTCACTTCTGTAGAGATTGAAGATGAGGTATCTATCAGATTTCATGGGCTTGGTCCTAAGAGAGAGTATTTTAGACAAGAACTCACCACCATGTTGGATCATTGGTGAATATTGTTTCATTCACATCCAGTGATGTGTTTGGGTTCCTACAAAAATTTGGGAGGAACTAATGAAAGAGTCTCATGATTCTACTTAAGTGGTGAACTCGGATATTACAAAGATGTATAGTGATTTGCATCTCTAATAATGTTGTCCTAGTATGAAAAGGGATATCGTTATATTTTTTACTAGTTTTTACATCAATTAATAGGTGAATGTATAACACCAGCAATAAGTATGGATTATAAATCCATTTCCCATTCCTAAGTAGAAATGGGATGATGTCACCATGGGATTTACGGCTATTTTATCAAGATAAACTCGAGGAAATGATGTGTTATGGGTGATTATGTCTAGGATCATGAAGTTCTCTCACATATTACAGATTTAGGTTAACTTTTATATGGATGAGATTGGAAGGATCTATGTTCAGAATATTTTCTCATATCATGGAGTCTCACAGACTATTGTATTAGATAGGGAATCTTTTTTACTTCTTGTTTATGTAAAGGGTTGTAGAAGGCATTGGTTAAAAATATTATTTTGAGTGAAACATACTACCCTTAGATGGAAAAATAGTCCGAACAAATAATACTTTTTTAGAGGACATGATCATAACATACGTCCTGGATTTCGCAGTTTCATGGGATAAATAAATACATATTGTCATGTTTTCCTAAAATAATATCTATTAGGTGGACATAAATATTGATCCTTACGAGACCTTATATTTTATTCCATGAATATCATCTGTGTGATTATTAGAGGTAGCACTACTTGGACATTGTCTTATTCAGGATACTTCAGAGTAGGTTCATTTGATTAGGAAATGAATTGATACAGACTAGTCAAGGTAGAAATCATATTCCTAACATCATTGGAAACATCTACGGTTTAAGGTCTAGGATCGTTTATTCTTGTGTGTATCAGTTAAGGTAGGTTATTGATGGTTTAAATAGCAAGGTATGTTTTCACAGCATTTTATTGGACTTTTTGAGGAGGTTAGTGTAGTTGTTATTAAGATAGAACTCCCTAATAGATACAGATCTTTGTAATAAGGGTTTCACATTTCTCAGTTTTGTAACTACTATTCATACATGTCTCGCATCTTTCATCCTAATGATGTTCAGTTTGAGATAGATTCATCCTTTGATGTGGATTCTATTCGTATCATGGATAAGATCAAAAAGGTTATCCGAGGAAGGTCAGTTCCATTAGTAAAGGTGCTATAATAGCATGACTTTATATAGGACAATAACTAGGAGAGATAGATTAATATAAATTCCTATTGGGCAATGTTTTTCCCAAATTGTGTTTTATTACCCCCATAATGGAAACTCTAGGGTGAGTTTCTTAAAGGGGGAAGACAATAAGATTCAAGTTTCTCTTTAAGGTATGGAACCCATAAAATTAATTTTTAATTATTTTTATTTAACAAAATATAAATTCCAAATGAGGTTGTGTAGGTTTCTAGGGATTCTAGGGCTTTTTCGTTCCTAGATCCTTGAGTTTTAGAGGAAACAGGTTGGTCGAATAGTTAGTATAAACTACGCCACCCAGTCTACACAGTTTGGTTAAATGGTGCATGTAACTCCCTAAGTTATTATTATTATTATTATTTTGAATAAAATATTATTTGTTTCTTTTGTTACATTCTACACCAATTAAATCTTTCTCTAAAAGCAACATTGTCTAAGATAGTGTTACACATAACACTGATTTTTAATAAAACCATGATATATTATTAATTTAGTTATTTAAATATAACCATTATAACCTAGTTGTTAAACATAGTGATATAAAATTAAGAAATAATTTTTAAATATTATGAATAATGGTTTTATATAAATAAAACATATTCATAATTAAATACATAATTTTTTATAAAGTCTTTATATTTTTTATAAATAATATATTCTCAAAAAAATGTTTTTTAAAACATTTCATAAATAATAGAAAAATTTATTTCTGAAACTTTTAGAAACCTAATTTTATAAAATAAAAATAATTTTTTAATTCATAAATTCAAAATTATCTTAGTGTGAATTTTTTTTATTTTTCTAAAAAAGATCATTCTTATGAATAGTGACATTACTGAATTTTAAAGGAAAAATACCTATTCGTTTAATTTATTTATAAAGTTAAATTATATTTTTAATTGGTTTTAAAGTATAATTAGTTATCTTATATATATATAAATCAAATTTATTTCATTATATTCAATTTCACAAAGAAAATTGATATAAAAACATTGTAATATTTTCATCATTTTAGATTTTAAAACTCGTTTTCTCATCACCTCTACACGATTAATTTTAAATTAATATTTTATAATCCTGTAAGTGGAATTTGTAAAAATAGATTTCATATATGTAATGAAAATAATTTAAAATATATAATAATTCAAACTTAATTTTTGACCATAATTAATATTTAAATCACTAAAAATAAATTATTGTGTTTAAGGTACAAATGAGTTTATTGAGTGTTAAACTAAAATAATAAGTGCTAAAATAACTTATAAAATTGTATAAAAACTATTTTATAGAAATATTATGTTCATTAAACATCTAGGGTTTTATAACAGTAAATTGTTTAACCATTATACATATGCAAAACATTATAGAATTCAATTATTTTTTAAAATACCATGTGTGTCCTCTCCGCCACTAATAAATGGTCACCCGATCTCCTCTCCTTTTCACACCTTCAAACCTCTTTGGTATGATCCATTAGAACCCAAATAACATACCAAATTCAATAAATTCAACCTAGAAACATCATTTTATACATAAATCCAACCAATGAAGGATTTTAGTGCAATCCTACGGAGGATACCTAGAGAATTGGTAACGTTCATCAATGAGCGTTTTGGTTTTATATCTTCCTCCACCCCATTAAATTCTTATTATATAATTAATTTATAATATAATAAGTATATACCATATACTGAGATTTTTTTATGTTAAAGGTGTGACATAAAACCATTTCCACTTCAATCAAATGGATAACGAAATCATCATTCTGTGTATGAAAGACTACCATCTCGTGAACCGATGACATTCATTTTTCCATTACCACCTATAAAGGATAGTAATAATGATGGTTTTATTGTTTATATATATTATATTTAGGATATTTTTGATTTTATTATAATACATTAATTTTTATATAACACATACCTTCATTCATTACATTTTTTGGAATTTGATAACGTCACTCTTGTGTACTGCGAATTATAGCCTCACGAAGCGATGTGATTCATTCAGGCTATACATAGAATGTATTAATGATTTTTATAATAAAAATAATTTTATATATATAGGATAAAATTATTCTATAATAATAATATTTCTTTTATATTTCATTATTTATATCCTATAAGAAAATTGAAGCAACATTCATGTGTATGTATAACAAACCGTCTCCATGAATGGTGCATTTCATTTTATATCTCTAAATATTATGGATTACTCTTAATATATATATATATATAATGTATATATAGGATAATAATATCATTTTAATCATTCTAGATACAATGGAACCTTGATCAAATTAGGAGGAATAGAAATATAACAAATCAAAACATATAAGAAAAACAGAGCAGTTATTACCCAAAATAACAATTTAAAATGGAATTATTAATAAACAAGTAATAATAGTTCTTAAGAAAATCATATATTGTATGATATATAAGAAAATTTTTCTTTGATATATTTATAATAAAAATAAATATATAACACATGATCTTATAATGGGTACAATGGAATTTAAGACTTAACATAAGATAATTTTGTCTCAATTTTCTTTCTTTGAGATGTATGTTATGTTATCCACCTATATACTTTTAAGAGGTGTATATACAACCCCTTTTACATGTAATATCATGAATTTATCTATCCCCATGATATTTTATCTTTCATTTTATATTATTCATTAATGGATATTATGATTCAATGTTAGAAAAGTGGTAAATATTTTATGTTACAATCTCATCATTTATCAGGATTTTTTTGATTAAATATATAATATCAAAATATTATGATCAATATCTCTAAAATTATAATCCATTTTACTCTCATATGGTTATTCATGATATATTTAATTAATGGTACCATTTTTTCACTCTTTGTTAATTAAGATAATTAAGAAAAAATCATTTTAATAAAATATGACTTTATTTCTCTCTTCGATTAGAAATATATTTTCTTCCATAACCATGTTTTCTAAAAATGCTTTCAAATTTTTTTTATTAAAATATTATGATTTTTAAAATATATTTTTACCCATGTTTTACTTTTTGAAAAAAATAATTCGAAATTAATATTCATCTCTTTTTTCAAAACAATGCATGTTTAATATTTTATAGGAAATGTGAAAGGAATATTCATTTTAAAGTTTATGGTATGAATGGAATTTTCCAAATTCCTGATCAATAATTACTTCAAAGATTACTTTATAATTTTCATGTTTTTTTAAAATAAATTTTTTAAAAAAATATTTTATTTTTTTAAAATATGTTTTTCAAATTAGAAAGGACATATTCCCCAAAAAATATATATTATATGATCTTTCAAAATAATTTTCCATTTATGATTTTATCCATTGATGTTACCTATGATTCACTGAGGATGTGATCAAAGGTCACCATTATTATTTTTTCTCTGAATGTTTTATGTTTATGCAGATATATTTTTCAAAAAATCCATTTCTCTTCAAAAGGTTATACCATGAGGAAATCCTTATAAAACTTGTTTCTTTTCACGAGTTATTCAATGATGAAATGGATATAAAAACTTTCACTTTTCCACAATATATGATATAATGAAATTTTGATGATACCCATTTCATTTTATATATTATGATATGATAAATGTTTATGATATTTTTGAATATATGAATATGGTTTTAATTATGTGACGGGTGGAACATATATCTTCCAATAATGCATTGAGTAATAATTTTTATATCATGACATAGATAGGAGTATAATAGGGAGTGAACCAAGTTTAGTAAGAATGGGTAGGAACAGGAAGTGAACTCAGTTCTGTAGGAAAAGTCTTGAATTGGAAGTCAAAATGGTTCAGTAAGATAGGGATGGAATGAAAAGTGAACCTGGTTCAATAAGACAAATATGGAAGAGGGAGTGAACCCATTTCAGTAATGGAATTTTCCTGCTATGATGGTCTTAGAAGAAATCCTTGACTAATTTGGAAATGATATTCTATTTGAATGTGTATGACATAAATTACATGTCTTACACCAATGTTATGCTCTCATGGATCATGTTCTTTGATTCCTTTATGATTCATGTCTTATGAACTACCAATATGTTTTCCATGACTCGAGATTTTGATTTTTTATGTATCGTATGGTTTTTAAATGTTATGATCATGTTCTCATAGCCTTATTCACATGTTATAATTACATATTTACCTTAGTTACCCTTTCTAAGAATATGAGCTCATCCTTTTATTATATTTCCTTTTCTAGGTTTTGAATGTATGTATTATATATGCTATGTATTATAAGGGCACTAGTTGTGAAGAACATAGTAGAAGATGATGTAGATCACTTATGGACTAATTTTTATATTTCAAATCTTTCAAATTAATTTAAAAATTATGGTCCTCATGAATGTGTTTATGAAATGTAATGAATTTTGATTAAAAAATTTATGCAATATCATTGTATGATAATCCTGGGTCACAATAGTTGGTATCAGAGGATATGTTTAGTTACCCTTTTGAAATGTGGAAGAGAAAACCTTAGTGAGATCCATGAGGACTTGTATAAGAATAAGACTAAGTATGATTCAATGTATAGGAAATTTTCCTATAATTTTGGAAAACGATAGAGTGATTAGTTTACTAGTAATACATCCCTATATAGATACAACAAGTGTATGTAGCTCTAGAATATATGTACCTCAGTGTAAAAACCCTAAAAAAATCCATATTGATCTATAATTTATCAGGAACTGGTTCACAACAATGGGCCTTGTTTTACACCTAGTTTGACACTCCCCAAGGATATGCTTTGAAAATTCACATATTCTTTACGAACCGTCATAAAAGATTTAAATAAAATATGAACATTGAATATCAAGTATAAACTAAATAGATCATGGGTTAAAGAATAATTTTTCATGTATTATACATCCTATAAGTTATTTTTCAAAATTATTTAGTTCCTCATAATGATTATTGTTTCCCAAACAATGATTTTTGGTTTTATTTAGTAGATGGAACCTAAAGTAACAATGTTAATCATGAGTGAAATTGAAAAGAAAATTATTTTCTTACTGAGAATCAAAATTTTATGGTAGTTGGAATGAAAAGATTTATTTTTATACTCACACAACTTTCTCAATCTACGAATTAGGTTTTAATTCCAAACAAACAAATGAGGAAACAACATTTTATTGATTCTTTTCTAAGGAATCATCCAACTATTTTAATTAGGTATTTTGATAGGTTAATTTATAAAAAATGGATCAGTACCAAGGGAAATATATATTTTATTACATATTTTTCAGAATAATAAAAATTAATTTTGGTTATCTAAAATTTGTAATGTGAAGCATATCAATGGCAGAATCTTAATAAGAATATAAGGCAATATGATGGAATTGACTCCACGGAGTGGTATGAGTTCAGGGAAATATTTTTCAATAATTACTTTCCTCATATTATTTGTATAAATATTGAGAAAGTGATCCTTGAGAAAAATAAATATGATGATGAATCTATTGGTACATATAAGGGAATATTACATGATTTTTGAGGTATTCTTTAGGAATTATCATCCAACTTGAAATTAAGTTTGATCGATTATTCAATGGATTAAAACAAATTAACCACATGGAATTATCCATAAGAGACTTCAATAGACATGAAGAGATTGTTTTATGTGTTGTGAAGGTGGAAATTAAGGTTGGATTTATGTATTAATCTCTTAATTTTTATAGGAATTGAAAAATGGAATTCATAAGAAAATATAATAACCTTGTAGAGAAGAAGATAATATTTACTTTATGGTCATAGTGTGGGATGAATATTGGAGTAAATTTTCTTATGGGTACTAGTAAATGTTTTAAGTGTGGAAGGGAAGTTCATAAAGAAATTGATTGTAGATGTTATGGGAAGAAGTTAGCTAATGATGTGAATAAAGAGAAAGCTACATAGAATGTACCTCCCACCCTTTAGTGCTTTCTGTGTAAGGAGAATGGTCACTGTAATAACCAGTTACCGAACATGGGGGTTAATGATAATGATTGACATTAGCAACATATTAATCCATTGGAAAAGGGAAAATATCAGGAGATTGTTGTTTCTGATAAGGGGTTCCTTAACAATGTGGTGAAAGGTAAACTTACCATCAAATATAGAACTATTAATGTCTTATTTGTCACTGCATTTACTAATTATTTTATATCTTAATAATTTAATAAGGGTGTCAAGATTCCACCCAAAAAATTTGATGTATAATTGGAGGTAAAAACCTCTAACGGTAGGATGATCACATCTCAAGTTTATGATTCCTCTCTGAATGATATTTGTATAAATTGTCTTCCTGAAAATATTTCCATTCTTCCACTAGTGTAATTTGATATAATATTAATAATGGATAGGATTTATCTACATAAAACCAACATTTATTATTAAGTAAGTGAAGGTAATTTTCATATTTCAAACTAACCTATGACAGTCTATCAATTTAGTGATAAATATGAACTCCCGAGGGAGATTATAACCATATTATGGGTCTTAATTTCCATTCATAAAGGGGTGTTTATCTCAAATTGTTGGGGAGAAACTCAACATAGATTATATTAATATTGTTCAAGAATTTTTTAATGTCTTTTCAGAGGAGTTTTCTAATCTTCCACCAAAATTTCAAGTTGTGTGTTCAATTGAAATCATACCTCTTCCACACTAATTTTATGTACTACATGTTGAATGGCCCCGATCAAGTTATATGAATTGAAGAAACAACTCCATGAAAACCATGAGAATGGATTCATCCATCCAAGTGTGTCACCATGGTGTGCACATATACTTTTTGTTCAAAATAAATATGGATCAACGTGACTTTGTATTGATTATCGAGTGATAAACAAGATCACATTTAAGAAAAATTATCATCTTCTCCGTACTAATCACTTGTTTCATCAACTTCATGGATATCAATACTTTTCCAAGATTGGACTTCAATTTGTATATAAAAAATTGTTGGTTAACAATAACTATATAGAAAATATGGATATCCATACAACGTATGAACACTATGAATATATAGTTATTCCAATTGTTCTTACTCATTCCCCTATTATCTTCAAAGATTTAATGAATATATTATTTACATATTACCTTGATCAATTTTTTGGGAGTCTATATAGATGATAATCTTTTTTGGTCAAATAGAAAGGAAGAGAATGAATATCACTTAAGAATAGTATTAAAGTCCCTAATGAAGGAGAAAACATACGAAAAATTCACAAAGTAATAATTATATATGAAAAAAATTTCATTTTTTGTTCACATAATCTCAAGAGATGATATATTATTAAATCCAAAAAAGATTAAAGTTATTGAATGTTGGCACATGCCAACCATAGTGACTGAGAAATTTATTTTTCTTGGTTTAACTAGATATTAAAAATGGTTTTTATTGTATTTCTCAAGACCATATAATCCAATCACCAAGTAAACTTGATGGAGAACCAAGTTTCTCTTGATATATGAATGTTAGGAAAATTTCAAGGAACAAAAGGGAAGATTAGTCAATGTACCAATGTTCACATTACACTGTAGTATAGAATGTTTTGTAATCTAAAATGATGTATCCAATAAGTTATTGGGATGTGTTCTTTTGTAGAATTTCATTGTTATAGATTATGCCAAATGAAAACTAAATAATCATGGTAAAAATCACCCAACTCAGGATATGGAGTTAGTCTTGGGAATTTTCTCATAAAAAATATTGACTCCTTATCTTTGTGGAGAAAAGAGCGATATATATATATATATATACTGATCATAAAAATTTAATGTATATATTCACAAAGTAAAAGTTCAATATTCACCAAAAAAGATGGTTAGAGAATATTATAGATTATTACTACTCAATAAATTACCACCCAATGAATAAAACAAGTTAGTTGAAGCTTTGAGTCGAATGGATCATACTAGCTTATCCATGATGAGGACCACAAAAGATCCAATATTTTGGAATTTGAAAATAATTGATCTAAAACTACTAAAGGAAGGGGAAAATATTTTCTTGTTCAATTGAATGTATACCCATCTATATAAGTGAAAATAAAAGAGTTGTGTAAGGGATACGTAAAGATACAAACGATGGCTTGAAATGTTCTTAAGTTTTACCATTATCATAATTGAATGATAAGGTTCAGGAACCGTGTATGTGTTCTGTCTATACTAGACTTTAAGAAATATTTTTTTGAGGAATCTCATAGTTCTTCATTTTCTATGCATCCTTGGAGTATAAAGATGTATATATATTTCAAATAATACTTCTGGTGGGATTCCATGAATAGATATATCTTAGATATGTTATCTCGGTTCTTAATATGTCAACAAGTTAAGGATGAAATAAAAAATACTAAGGTAACATTACATCCATTACCCATACTCTAATCGAAATGGGACAACATCACCACTTGTTTTTTCATTGGACTCCCCAAAATTTCTAAAGATTGTAATGTTATATGAGTTATAGTTCGTCACCTTACTAAGTCAGCACACTTCATCTCTATCAGAGATTATTTCTCTCTATATCATCTTTCCATGATATACATTAATAAATTCCAATGGTTTCTCAGAGAAACACATTCCATTATGCTTGATTGGTGTATGAGGTTTACCTCAATATTCTACTGAAGTCTTGAGTGGTCTCTTAATACAAAGTTCAGTTTCAATATTGCGTAACATACCCAAATAGATAGTTTGTATAAAAGAAAAATTAAAACCCTAGAGGATATATTGAGATCTTTTTATTTATATTTCAAAGTTGTTTGGGATCAAAACATTTTTCTAGTTTATTTTTCTTACAATAATTTCTTTCACTCATGAATTCAGATTTCACTTTATCAAAACCTCTATAGAAATCAATATCGAGCCCCAACATGATAGAATCAAGTTGGTGAAAGAAATATATTGGGACTTGATATATCTAGATAAATGGTAAATAAGGATAAATCAATTCATAAACACATAAAGGAAACTAATGTTTGGAAAAAAATTAAACTGACAATCGTCAATGTGATCTATAATTTGAATTTGGTGATAATGTGTTTCTAATAATTTCTCCATGGAAGAAGTTTATGAGATTTAGGAAAAAGGGAAACTAATCCCACAAAGCATATGTCCCTTTAATATTTTTTGATCATATTGGGATGGTAGCATATCACATGGAACTACCACTTAAATTCTCTCAATCTCATAATCTCTTCCATGTATATCTCATTAAGAAATACATACATGGCCCTTCACATGTGCTGAACTCAGAGATCATACCACTAGATAAAGAAATTTCATATGAGAAAAAACTAGTGGGGATTATGGATCATAAAAATAATGTTATTTGAAACAAGACCACTAACCTAATCAAATTTCTATACTGAAACCACTATTTTGAGGAATCTATGTGGGAACTTAATGAAATGATGAGACATAAGTACCCTTGTTTTTCTATCAAAGTGACGAATTTCAATGGTGAAATCCATTTTATGGGGGGTAGAATGTAAAACCCTAATTTCTATGATTTCAATTTTATAATATTAATTTTATAAAATAAATTTTATTTTTTAATTAATATTTTCAAAATTATTTAATGGTAAATTTTTAGGATTTTTCTAAAAAGTTTCATTTTTTGATTAATAGTGAAAAATACTGACTTTTAGTTAAAACTAACTTTTTGATTAATTTATTTATAATGATAAATTAAATTTTATTTTTATTTTAAAGTATAATTACTAAAATTATATATCTATTAATACAATTTAGGTCATTGTAATAAATTTCATATTGAAATTGGATATAAACACTTTATAAGCTTTTGATCATTTTCGCTTTAAAAACACGCTTTCTCATCGCATCAGCTGGATTAATTTTAAATTAATTTTTTTAATTTATATTTAATTAATATTTTAAAATGTATTAAATATTTTTATTCATCCTATTTTATAATTTATAATAATTCCAAATTAAATTTTCACCAAAATTAAAAGTAAAAATGACAAAATTTAATTATTATGGTTTTGGTAAAAATGGGTTCACTATGAGTTAAAATAGATATATAAGGGTAAAATTAAATTATAAACCTGTATAAAAACTATTTTATGGACATATCTATACATTTAAACATCTAAATTTCTAGGATGGACTATGTTTTACCCTTTTAACATTTGAAAAACATGGGGGCACTCAATTATTTTCAAAAATACCAAGTGTGTTCTCTCCCCCACTTATAAAAGGACACTAAATATCCTATCATCTTCATACATTCAAAACTAATACCCTCATCATATAAGCCTTATTTTGAACATAAATACAAACAAGGATGTTACTTATTGCAAGCCTAAGGGTGTGCCTGAAAAAAATGTAACTTTCATCAAAGAGGGTTTTTGTTTTATTTCTTCCTCCACCCCCTTCAATTATTATTATATCACGATAATATAACATAATAATTATCTCCCATATGTTTGGAATTTTTTAGGTTATTTGAATTACTTAAAACCATCTCTACTTCCCTCAAATGGGTTTCAAAATCATTATTCGTGTTTACGGAGGACTACCGCATTGCGAGTCAATGTCATTCGTTTTTCCAATACCACCTATAAAGGATGGTCATAATTTTGGATTTATTATTAATATATGATATTTATTTTGTAATTATTATTTTTTATTGTTATATCACACATACCTCCATTCTTTCTATTTTGTGGGAATATGATAACATTACACGTGAGTACAGAGGACTACCGCCTCGCAAAGTGATGTCATTTATTCATGATTTACATGGAATGTAATAATAATGAATTTAATGAAAATATGTTATATATATGACATAAAATTTATTACATAATGAAAATATATCATTTATCTTTCATTATTTCAATATTAGAATAAAATGGAAACAACATTCCTACGTACATATAGCCTACCGTCTCAATGAATGATGTGTTTCATTTTATATATCTAAATATTATGGATTGATATAAATACATATATACATAATATATATTATATTAATTTAAGTTTTATCATTATTGAGATGATGGAGCAATGATCAATGTGATTGGACCAAAAATATAACAAATCAAAAGAAATTCAAAAAACAAAGTTGTTATTACCCGAAACATAAATTTAACATGGACTTGTTAATAAAGGGGTAATAAAATTTCATAAAAATAATATATTGTAGATAATAAAAGAATAATTTTATGTATTATATTTTTATAATAAACTTATTTTTATTATAAAGTATCTTTGAACTAGTACAACAGAATTCAATACTTATAATAAGTGAATTTTATCTCAATTTATCTTCTTTAATACATACGTTGTGTTATGAACCTTTATTATTTCATGAGGGGTATATATAGACCCTTTAACTTTTAATATCATGAATTTATTTATCCTCATGATATTTTAAGTTATATTTTATGTTATTCTGTCATGTGTAATAGGATTCAATTTTACCAAAGTGGTAAATATTTTATGTTATAATCTCACCATCTATCAGGATTGTTTTTAATTAAGTCTACAATGCTGAAATATTATGATCAAAATCTTAGAAACACAAATTTATTTTCTACTCCTCTAGTTATTCATGATATATTCAAGAAATTATGCCATTATTAGACTCCTTGGTACCTAAAATATTGAAAAAAAAGTTTATAAGAAAATCTAACTTTATTTATCTCTTATGTTGGAAATATATTTTCATAAAAAATGATGTATTTTAAAAAAAAATAAAAAAATGTTTTATTATTTTATTATTATTTTTAAAGTAAATTTTTAACCTGTTTGAATTTTTATTATAAAATTAAAAGGAATATTCTTGACATTTTAAAAACGATTCCCTTTTTTGAAAATGTGAAATGAGTCTTGGTTTTAACATATACTGCATGAACAGAATTTTCTAATATCATGAAAAATAATTTCTTCAAAGATTCCTTTATAAGTTTTAAACGTTATTTAAAATTAAAAGTTTTTCAAAAAAATTTATGTTCAAAAAAATATTCTTTTCAAATTAGAAAACATATTTTCCCCATTAAAGGGTTTTAATGGTCTTTCAAAATCATTTTCCATTTAAGATTTCATCTATTGATGTTACATATTCCTTATTGGGGATATTATCCAAGGATTACATTCTTATTCTTTAGCTGAATGTTTTATGTTTGTAAAGACATATTTTTTTTAGACCCATTTCCACTCCACGAGTTATATTTAGAGGAAATTATTATGAAACCTACTTATTTTCATGGGTATTCTATGATTAAATGATTGTGAAACCTACCAATTTTACAGGGGTTATCATATAATGAAATATTTATAACAACCATTTCATTTCAAGGTTTATAATATGATGAATTTTTATGATCTTTTGGAACACATAAATATGGTTTCATTATGTGATAGGTGGGACCTATATCTCTCTCTAATTCATTAGGTAAATATTTATATCTCATGACATAGATAGTAATGGAATAGAGAGTGAACCCAATTTAGTAAGATAGGGATGGAAAAGGAAGTGAAATTTGTTCAGTAAAATATGGTTGGAATATAAAGTGAACCCAATTGAGTAAGGCATGACTAAAACAAGTAATGAAACTATTTTAGTAAGAAAGGTATGGAATGGGGAGTGAACCCAGTTCAGTAAAGGTTTTTTTCCACTATAGTGGTTTTGGAAGTAAACCTTGAATAATATTGAAATGATTTTTATTCTTATTCGTATGCCACAAATTCCATATCGTATGGAAATATTATCCTCTCATGGATCAAGTTATTTAAATACCTTATGATCCGGGTATTATGAATTGTCAATATTTATGGCATGACTTAGGATTCTGATGTTTTATATGCAGGGTATGGTTTTCAAATATTATTCTCATATTCTCATACATGTATGCGCATGTTATGATTACAATTATCCCTTCTTTAACCTTACTGGATTTCTAAACTCAACCTTTTCTTATGTTTCCTTTCCCTATGTTATGAAGATATGTAATATATATGATATTTCTAAGAAGGGTGGTTGTTTTGAAGAGCATATTGGGAGATGATGTATCTCACTTATGGTCTAATGTTTTTGTTTCCAAGATTACAAAGGCACTAAACTATTAAATTCTTAAGGATTTTATTTTTGTGATGTAATAAAAATTCATAAAAAATGATGTAATATCTATATATGATAATCTTGGGTCACTATAGTTGGTATCACAGGACATTTTTAGTTAAAATTTGGAAAGTGTGATGATAAAATTTTAGTGATATTACTTAGTACATGTCTCAATATAAGGTTATGGATGATTCAAATTATAGGAAAATGTCCAAGAATTTTGATAAATGATTGAGTAAGTGGTTTAATAGCAATATGTCCTTATCTAGATACCAAAAATGGATGTGTACCTAGAAAAAAATGTACCTAGGTGTAAGAACCTTGAAAACACGGAATTGATCTATACTCAATCAAGAACATATGCATAATGATGGGCCTTTCTCTACACATTGTTTGACACTCCCATAGGATATTATTTGGGAATTCACAAATTCTTTACAAATTATCATGAAGGATTTAAATAAAATATGACTACGAATGATCTAGGATAGAGCTAAGGATTATAGATTAAAGAATATTATTTCATGATTTACACATCCTATAGGTGGTTTTCTAGGATTATATGCCTCTTACTTATGATTATTGTTTCTTAAAATAGGAATTTTGGTTTTAATAAATTGTTAGAACCCAAAGGAATCACATTAATTATGAGTGTTATGGAAAATGAAATCATTTTCCTCTAGAGAATCCACATGTTATGGGAGTTGGAATGAAAAAATTCATTTTTATCCACAAAAAACATCATTAACATATGAATCATACCGGACTTCCAAATGAACAACGGAGATAACATAATTCGGTTGAGTCCTCTGTGAGGAAAAATTCACATAATTTTATTTGTCCTTTTGATCAACAAATTACTAAAAAATAGATCAGAACCAATGAAAATATATTTTCCATTCTCCAATATTTAGAACATAAAAAATTCATTTTCCATCTCTATCATTTTGAAGGTCAAGCAGATCAATGGTGGCCTCTTATCAAGAATATAAGGAAACATGATGAATTTCAATCCATGGATTCATATGATTTCATGAACTTATTTTACAATAAGTACATTCCTTATATTCTTCACATGAAGATTGAGAATTAGTTCCATGAGATAGAGCAATAGGATGGTGAATTTTTGGTACCTATGAGGAAAATTTTAAATGTGTTATGTGGTATGCTTTAGGCATTATCATCCAACCTAAAAGTAAGTTTGATTGATTCTTCAGCAACTTAAAAACAAATATCTAAATGTAATTATCCATAAGAGACTTCAGTATTTATGTAGAGATATCTTTATATTCTATCAAGGTTTAAATAGAGGTTAGTGTTATGCATAAATATCATGGTTTTTAAAAGAAGAGAAAAATGGAATTCAAATGTAAATCTAAAAACCATGGAGGGAATAAGATGATATTTCATTTATTCTAAATTTGTGGGAACAATCATGGAGGAAATTTTCTTAGGGGGATAAATTAAATGATTTGAGTGTGGAAGGGTGGTTTATCAGGAAATTTATGGTTGAAGTGATCTGAAGAAGTTAGATGATTGTGAGAATTGAGCAAAAGATCAACAAAATGTACCACCCGAACTTCAGTTATTATTGTGTAAGGATAATCTACATTATGATCACCATTGCCTAAACCATGGTGTTAATGATTATTATTTACATAAGATATATCTTAAGATGATGGAGTATGGGAAATCTCATGTGATCACTATTTTTGATGAGGGGAGTAATAATAAACTGGTGAAAGGTACGATTATCATCCACTCTAGAATATCTAATATCTTATTTGACACTGGATCTACCCATTATTTTATAACTAAATAATTTTATAAGGGTATTAAGATTCTACCCAAACTATTAAAAATGGAATTAGCAGGGAAAACCCTAATGGTATGATGATCTTCACTCAAGTTTATGATTTATCTCCAGTTGATTTTTGTGGGAATATGCCTCATCTAAATCTTGTCATTCTTCCTCAGGTGGAATTTTATGTCATCTTAGGCATGGATTTGACTTCTCTACATAAAGACCAAATCAATTTTTGAGGAAGGGAAGTCATGTTTGATAATTCTAAACATCCAATGATTTTTTATCAATATTATGATAATTATAAACTTTCTATGGATATTACATCCATTTTATGCGTATTAATTCCCATTCAGAAATGGTGTTAATCTCAAATTGTTTGTGAGAAAAATGAAATCGACGATATGCCTATTGTTTGGGAATTTTTTATGTCTTTCCAAAGTAATTTCCAAGTATTTTAGAAAAACATTAAAATGATTTCTCTATTAAAATTTTACCTAGTTTCACTCCAATTTCAAGGACTCCCTATTGAATGGACCGGATTGAGTTGGAGGAACTAAAGAAGAAAATCTATTAAAACCTTGAAAAGGGATTCATCTGGCCATGTGTTTCACCTAGGTTTGTACTTGTTATTTTTATAAATAAAGATATATCAAAGTCAATCTGCATTGATTATGAGGAGATGAACAATATCAAAATAAAGAAAAAATATCATCTTACCCATATTGATGACTTGTTGGAACAACTACACAGAGCACAATAATTTTCCAAGATTGAACTTTGTTCTAGGTATCATGAATTGAGGTTCAAGAAGGAGGATTTTGCAATGTGAAATTTTATAAAAGTTATGGACACTATGAATATATAATGATGACATTTATTCTTACTAATTCCCCAAAAATATTCATTCATTTAATGATTATAGTCTTTATAAATTACCTTGATCATTTTTTCATCATTATAGATGATATTTTTATTTACTCAAAGTGAAAGGAAGAGTACGGACAAAACTTTTGAATTGTACAAAAGACCATAATAAAGGAGATATTGTAGGTAAAATTTTAAAAGTGTAAATTTTGGCTGAAAAGTGTTCATTTTTTGGTGATATAATCTCAAGAGAGGGTATATTTGTAGATCCATTAAAGACAGAAGCTACTAAATGTCATCCCAGACCAACCACAAGGACTGATATCTGTAATTTTCTTAGTTTAGATGTATATTTTTTATAGTTTGCTGATATTTTCTCTACAGTATATAATACAATAGAAAAAATAACTTGGAAGGGAGCCAAGTACCTCTGGACTAATGAATATGAGGAAAATTATGAGAAACTAAATAGAAGATTATCTAGTGAACCTATTATTACTTTACCCTATAGTAAAGAATGATTTGTAATATGTGTTGATGCATAAAATAAGGGATTCAGATGTGTTATTATAAAAAAATTACTTGGTTATAGAATATGCCGCAAAAAAATAAATATTTGGGAGAAAAATTACCCAACTCATGATTTGGAGTTAGTCGCACTAATTTTTTCATTAAAAATATAGAGGCATTATTTTTATCGAGAATAGTTTGATATATATACTAATAAAAAAATTAAAGTATATATTCACATTGAAGGAGTTGAACATGCGCTAGGGAATATGGTAAGAGCAAAATTAAATTTTATGACTTCCCAATTCATTACCTCATTGGGACAATGAACAAGGTGGTCGATGCTTTGAGAAGAAAGGATCATGCTATATTATCCATGATGAGGGTCAAAAAAGATCCAATATTTCTGTATTTGAAAAGGATGGATAGAGAAATAATAATGTAAGGTGGGAAATCTTATCTTACTCAATTGAATGTTAAACCATATATCAAAGTGAACACTAAAGAGGCATAGAAGGAAGACATAGAGATGAAAAAGAAGATTGAAAATTTCTTGGGTTTAACCTTGATAATGATGGAATGATAACGTTTATGAACCGTGTATGTATTACATACATACCAAACAATAAGGAGTTATTAGAGGAAGTTCATAGTTCATTATTCTCTATTAATCCTATAAGTATGAAGATGTATATAATTTGAAAGAATAAATGTGGTGGGAATGAATGAAGAGAGATATTTCATAGTTTTTATCTCGGTTCATGTATGTTAGAAATTTGAGGCTGAAAGAAAAAAGTATAAAGTGGAGTTCCATCCATTACTAATACTATAATGAAAATGGAAGAACATAAACCTGAATTTTGTCATTGTATTCCCCAAAATATCTAAAGGACATAATGATATATGGGTTGTAATTGATCAACATACTATGTGAGCACATTTCCTCACCATAGTGTGGGGATCCCTACTGCACCATAGGGGGATGCACTATTTTACCTAATCATGCCACCTAGGCAAGATATCTGTGTGAGTTCTATGGATCTTGTTGCAGAGCGGTTTTAATGGGATACACATAGTCAATATAACCATGTGCATATCCCATGAGAGTAGTGTCTGGGTGTAGTGCATGTCTCATAGTTGTCACGTAGTTTATCCCACCATGAAGCAATTCTGTGTGATACCGATTTAAAGGGTGAAATTCAATTTTTCCCCTTAAATGATGGTAATTTGTTTCACTCTCTTCCCCTCTCATTTCTATCACACAACCTCTCCTCCCATGGAATATCTTCCCATGTACTAAAGGTGATAATTGAAGTATCTATCTCCACCAAAATTTTATCAAACCATTGTTTCTTACACTGGAATCCACTCAATAATAGCTTCGATCCCCTTCCTTCCATTCATGGTTTATGTATCCATATTCTGTGCAATTTTAGAGCTTGATAATGTACCTGATTTTTAGTACATTTGTTTATTATTCCTAAATTCATCCAATTCAAAACAAAATAAGGGTTGATATTGGATGATTGTTCCTCCAATTCAAAAATGTGGGTGGTCCATGAATTTTAACTCAAGTTGAATTGATTTATAAATTCCATTTTTGTGGAACGTTCCATCTTCACCTGCGCTTTTCCCTAAAATAAATTCCCCTAAGTCAGTTTTTTAATTTGAAATGAAAATTCCTATTAGATACTTTTATGATGGTTGGAGTCCAAGGATATAAACTTGAGCTAACCCATTCAGTGGGATATACATATGCTGATGTTCCCCTTTAAATGATAGTAATGAAAATATACTTAGGTGTGTTTGGATTCAATTCCATAATGAATGAATTAATTTAAATGGATAAATTTTCACTTTATAAATTGGAAAGCATGTTTCTCTGGGCTCTTATTAAATTGGAACCAAATGATTAATGTTATGACTCTTCAAATAAAATTTTTCATTATTGAATGAAAAGGTATGTACATGAATTATAAAATAAGTGAATGAGTTGTCTATATTATCACATTTCCTCAATTATTTCATTAAGTGTAATGTGAATAATACTACTATGGACCTTTTTCTTGTTAAAGGAGTGGTATGACTTGATCCAGCCTTGTATTCCCAAGGGAATGCCTCTAGCCCCATAGGAAACCACCATGATTCATTAGATCAGATTCCATGGGATTTACCCACCTTTTTATGTGGTCAATGTCTATTTTTTAAGTCTTTGTGTAGTTCTATGATTCAGTTGACTTGTTTTCAGATATTATAATTCCTTCAATACACTCATTGGATCCATCTTACATTCTCATATAGGAGGTGCATTAGATTCTAACCTTAGTCCCAAGTTATATTTATCCCATGATTTTCAAATGACATACTTTATAGACTCGATTAGATACTTTTTCAGTGGAATGGATTGAGTTCAGCACTTGGATTAAACATATTCCCATTTCTAGGTTGTATGGTTTACAAACTATGAGAAGTCTATACCCACTAAGTTCAAGGATTATTTTTTTACTATTGGATTCCTATTTACTATTATTATGACTTGGATTCCCTATTATCACCATCAGTCATATTTTCTAATCACATAAACTAGTACTCTTTGGTTACACATGTTGGACCCCCACTTCTTACATGTATGTTTTTCAACAGTTACCTACATGAGCTGAATAAAGCTTGGTCGACCAATCATCCCATGATGAGTACGAGACTTATGTGGTTAATATTTAATTAATCTTATTACACTTCAAATATCCATATCAACAGACTATTTATCTTATATTAACAGAGCAGATTTTTATAGATGTTGGTTGTGGTGGCCAATTTGTTATATATCACAACCCTTTTTATAAAGTTGTTTGGTAACAATATGGTCTTCATGGATACACTTAGGGACAAGGGAAAGTTCCATGTCTTAGACGTTTTATTGATTATATCATGGGATCTTAGGAGTATGAGACCAAACCATGGCTCATGATGGTATTGGATAACCATTTTCATTTTTTTTTCTTTTGATATACGTGTACGTATGCCTAAATTTTGTATAGTTACATGAAATTATCAAAATTTTGTATATGGTTCGTGTTTTTTATTTACTTAAAATGTGTGTCATAGTTTTAAGAACCACTACTTCCAGATGATTTCCATTGGATTTATTCATGGAACCGAAAACACCCAACAGTTCTTTATCCAAAAGGGACATGGTTTCCAAAGGCAGGAATTCATTAAGTTTGAACTTTATGATACCTAGGAACATGTATTGGTCGATAGGATGGGAGGTTGGACTCATCACACCCTTTTAGTGGGAATTATTGTCTACTCCAGGACTCTCTTTATAAATTTATGATATTTTTAAGAATCCTTATAATTTCACCAAGTATAACATAAGTTTCCCTTTGAATTTTCAATCACTTATTAACATGTTAAAAATTTAGAATCATATATAGTTATTTGAGGTTCTCCATCAATGGTATCCTCTTATATACTACTTAGATATTATTTTAATCATCATTATGATGATACTGGTTTTTAATCCACTCAGTGGGGCACTCTAGAATTTATTATGATCTAGGGAGACAAAGGTTTGTTTTGATATTGGGATCATACCCCTGAAATGGGCTACCTAAATATCCTTTAGAAAGGAATTAGAACCCTCATAGTTCTATGCCGCTTGATGGGACACATCATAACTTTTAAAGTCATGTTATAAGGACCCAGTTGTATAGTTTAATGTCATGTGATACAAACATCTAAGAGAAAGGTTCTTATTCAAAGTTTGGTGTGGGACTTATGCCTAAGGAACCCAAGGAACTTGGAATGAATATGGGTTTCCAAGTAAAATTATACCCTATTGTGAATATGGACCAAGGAGAACATGGTTGATTTGAAGTGATGGATTTGAACCTCAAAGAGGCTTCCTACGTATCCCATGTGGATGGGAATCAAAACCCACGTAGTTCGATAAGTCTCATAGGAGAGTATAGTCCTTTGAGAGAAATGAGTTTGGGCTTACTTCCTTAAAAGGATTCCTTGGTGGTTTGGGAGTTTAATTTGGGGATTATTTCTAAGGAGGATACCAAGATTAAGGTAATTAGGGTTGAATTTCTGAAGAGGATATCAAATGAGCTCGGGCCCTAAAAAGGCTTCCTACTTATCCTAGTTTGAATAGGAATTAGAGTTCTTGTACTTGATTAAGTGCGAATATGTTGTGATCATGAAAAATCTATAAGCCCACATGAGTCATTATTAGTGTGAGAAACAAGAGGATTTCAAAGATTCAACAAAGGCACCCACACTTTTCCTCCTCCGCTGGTGGAAGCGGGTGTGCCTACAGCAGCGATAGTAGATGACAACGAGGCGACAATCCTTCCCTCTATTTATTATACATTGGAAAAGGTTATAATGAAAGGAAGAAGGGATTAAGGTTAAGTTATTATACCAATATAGATATCCTAAAATTGATCCTAGTAGGGGAGGGAGACTTTTCATTTTCTGGAATGGAAAAGATATTTTGAACTGTACATTCCCTACCAGTAACATGAGGTTGCGGCTCTTTGAGAAAGGAGAGGTCAAGACCCAAACCCTAATCTTCCAAATTGGGAGCTTTCGAACATTATTCCTTTGAGAAAGGTCCATGTGAATGCTGATATAAAAACCCACAGACGTTCCATGAATCTTAATCCCATTTTAAAACAAATGTGGGCAACATCTAACAGTGGAAATACAAAACCAAGTAGGAGACACGTAGATGTTCGTTTCCCAAAGGTTTGATAAGTCACAAGGTTTTGGTGGAGGCTTCAACTTAGTCCCTTTAAGGTAAGGGAACCGAGGAAGGAGATACCCTACCATGAATGGATTTAAAGAGGTTATTTGAGTTGGTAAGTAGGTTTTATACCATATTCTACCACGTAGGTACTTTGCATAAGTGTGCCACATATTTACCCCACGTTGATGTGCCGTGCAGATGTACCGTGCAGGAGTGCCACACATGTTTGTATGATGACGGAAGAATATATTTCACATAGGGGAACCAAGCCTATGTAAAAAAATTGAAAATAATTTTAGAACATATATACCGTTTAATTATCTCTTATATCATGTTTTAGAGAGTTGTCTAAGATAATTTGAGGGATCTGGGTGAAAGAACTATGCAATGGGAGCTTCAGGGAGTCTTTCAACTTTTTCAGTTCTTGAAATGGGAAGCCCAAGGGTCCTATTTATAGTCATGGATGGGGCTTGGTTGAAGGTAAGTTTTCCACACATGTCCTCTGTGTAAGTCCTCTATGTAGGTCATCTGTGCAGGGTTACAGAAAATATACTGCCATGTAGGTATGTCGTGTAGGTATGCTGTGCAGGTCTGCCATGGAGGTCAGCCATGCAGGTTTGTCATGCATCTCTTTGGAGGTTTTGTATTTCCTTTGAATTATTCGAACCTCACCTTGGTATTTTGAAATATCTAGGGCTATCTTTGTGGCCTTTTCTATTCTTAAGTAGTGTCAAAAAAATCCACCCATCAGGATTGGATCCGATTAGAAATAGGGTTGAGTCCTGAGGTAAAAATGTAGGGAAACGACTATCGACTAATTACTGGATAGGGAATGTTTTTCATGGAGCTACTTCATGTAGGTATGCCACATAGTGTTTTCATACTGGAATGTCATCGAGATATATGGCTAGCTAAAAATAGGTTTAATCCTTTGCAATTATCATCATATGTGCTCCCAAATTTTCTGACTTTTGTTGTGTATCTCTTTCGTCTAGCCTCAACTTGTTGTGCTCTCATGTAGTCTCCTTGAAATTTTTTCATGGTGATACTAATTTATCAATGGAGGTACACGGAAGGACTTCATCAAACCAAGGAATGTGGATTTTCTTAATTATCTCAACTTCAGTAGGCAGTTGATAGGGCTCATGAGGCCATTCAACAAATGAGAACTCATATTGAATGTTTATTTTAAAAACATGATAGAGAGGCTCCATTATATTTATGTCCCTCTGATTTCATATGAATGAAATAAATTTTGTCTTCAATCATATATTCCTTCATTGTTGCCCTCTTTTCCTTTGATTTCTATATTAAAGGTGATGATGATGAGGAATTTTTTTAAACATAAAACATTCATGTTAGTTAATCATGACTATAATGATAAGAATGTGGGTGCTCAGAATTTTCTTATTAAGACAATGGGCTTAATGATCATAGTTTTATTTTTACTAGGGTTTTATGGACAACCCCAAAAACTTTTAATCTTTTTACTTTCTATTGCTCAATATTACCTAAATCATACAAAATGTACGTTTAGTGAGCTAGGACTCGACTTTTGCTCAGAGTTCCATTTGAGGGTTCTCAATCTGGTGAGTACCACGTCTCTTTTTATTGGAAGTTAAGAGTCATGTATGTTGTACTACAAAGAGTTAATGTTTATGTATGAATATCTTTGACCATATATTTTGATATTAAATCCCAAACAAGACCCAACAACGAAGAATTGATTTAACATTCTTGAAGTATTTCAAAAGGGAATCTTGAGCCATGATTTGCATGGTCACTAAATTTGAAACTTGTATCAACATAAGGGATGTCTCGTACAAGAATAAAGTTACCATTTTTTGAAAAATATGTTATGGGAATTGTGTTATGTAAGGCCAACTAGGGAATATGTTGCATAGCTAAATAGTATCATCTTTTGACTGACAGGCCTATTATGTAGGAAACTTATGCCAGGGCACCTAAGGACACTTACTAAAAATTAAATAAAAATATCTGTAAGAATTTATCATTTTACAATTGATAGAAAATGGAAAATAAGATTTGTGTGAGTCACGAAAATAATGGTTGGTTTTTTCCAAGGAAAATAATTTTAAGAATAAAGGGTTATTTTATGCTGACATATGTCATGAATAGGAAAAACACTTCTACACAAATTTGGTATATGAGGAATGGTTAAAATTTTTCAGAAAAGAGAATTTATGATATCATATTGTGCAGTTTTAATTCATGCAGTGAGAATATTGTATTGTGTCATTTTATGTCATGCAGTGAGGACATTGTTCTGTGTAGTTTTAATTCATACAGTGAGGACATTGTGTTGTGCAGTTTTAAGTCATGCAGTGAGGACATTGTGTTGTTCCATTTCAAGTCATCCACTAAGGATATTTTGTGGCATTAATTTAAGGTACTTATCTTTGAATAAAGGTATGAGACTCTCCCAGTTTCTTGATAATTTGTTTGGAAACATATTTCCATATTCAGGTATGGAACATAAAATTGTAAACTGTGATTTGGGAATTTATGGATCTGAAGAATGAAATGGGAGAAGGGAAAAAGGCATTAGAGTAAGTATTTTCTAAGAATGGAGTTACTATTATCTGACAAACCCGTTATGGCGCTATATTATGCAGGGCCAACTAGGGCATATGCTGCAAAGTCAAATAGTGGAATCTATTGACTGAAAGGCCCGTTGTGTATGAAACATTTTCAAGGCCACCCAAGGGTATGTACTGCATAGTTAGGCAAAAGAGTTCTTAATAATTTTAACATTCTATTACTAAAATCCAAATAATGTTTACGGAGATTCAGATTTCCCGAAGAAAATAGTTTGGTTTATAGAGAAAGATACATGAATATGAAGAGGGTATTTCTAATAATGATTTCCAAATAATCGAAGGAATGGGGTTTCTACGAATGTATGACCCAACTGTTGGGAGTATTTTTTTCAAAGTATTAGGTCATACAAATAGGGCCAAAAATGGAAATATTATATGATATATGGTTAAGTGATCCAAGGTTATTTCATGTTGCTTTGAACACATGGAGAGAGAGATGTGTAAACCATGGTCATGAAGACTTTCAGATTGAGGGAAAGGTAACGGGACAATATACATAAATGACTATTTTAGAATACAGATTCTTGTATATTGTCATCAAAGTTTTAAGGGGACAAAGACACTATAACCAAGAATAAAATTACCATCATTTTCCAAACCCGTTATGGAGGCTTTATTATTCAGGGTCAACTAGGGCATATGCTGCATAGCCAAATAGTGTCATCTTTTGATTGAGAGGCCCGTTATATAGGAAACATATGCAAGGACACCTAAGTTCACATACAGCATATTCAGGAAAAAGAATTTTCTGTTATTAGAAACTCTTCTACTTGAAACCAAAATAAAGATTACGAAATTCTATAAATATTCAAGATTGGGAGTTTGAAATATGAAGGTGGGTTATGCTCAATGCACATGAGAAATATTTGGATTAATATTGTCCATGATTTTGAATTCTTCACATAGATCTAACTCATCTGTAAAATGGAGACTCTCTTTATTTCCATTAAATCAATATTATTCTCTATAGTTTAGAGTCATGTTGCGAGGACATTGTACTGTGCTGTTTTAAGTCAATTAGTGAAGACGATTGATAACCCCATAAGAAATTGAGGCACATTATATATAAAGAGAAGGTTTTTTTACCCAAACCCTAATCCCACATGAGCTATGCTCAGTGTGAGAAACAGGTAGCAGTAAATGTTTCTTCTATAACACAAATATGACACAAGGGAAGAATAGGGGTATTATGATTAAGTGATGGATGAGCCAGGGAATAGGATCCAGGCTTACTAAGTATCTCGTTGGAGCAAGAATCAAGCCAAACGTAGTTCTTGGATTTCCATGTAGTTTAATGTCATGCGGTAAGGATGAAGATGAAACAATTTGAAAATAAAGACATATAATAGATTGAAAAAGGGATAAAACCCAAGTGTCACTACGTGTCTTTCTGGGGGGGAAGAATCAAGCCATATGTAGTTCTTTAAACATTCCCTGTGTATATTTTTATTCTTATATAATGAATAAATGAGGGGTTTTATATCATGGTTGGGATTGAGATTATAGATATGGGAATATCTACATATCTCATATAGATGAGAATCAATCCATATGTATTTCTTGAAACATTTATTTCCCACACCAATCGAGTTTGACATGGGTGACGAAGGATTTTTGAAACGTTCTGAAAGAATGGTTAAATTTAATACATAAAATGGTATAAAGATCAGACCATATATTTTATGGAAAATATTTGTGTAGATCTGATTCATATATAAATGGAGAAAAGTAAATAAAAATTTTTGTGGTTGCGCTTGGGCCTAATATTGGAGATCTAGTCATCTCTACGTATCTCACATAGATGAGAATCAAGCAACATGTAGTTTTTGAAATGAGGTCCCTATGTAGATCTGACTTAGACATAGGGAAGATAGGGACTCATGTGCCACTAAGGAGTAGTAATGATGTCAATGTTGTTTACATATGGAAGCTCCTAACATCAAGTGACATTAGTCGTACGGTTTTGTGTCATGTAGCGAGGACAAATGATGTCATGTAGTTTAACGTCGTGTGACAAGGACAAAGATGCTACACATTTTATCGTCATGAAGCATGGATTCTTATGGTTGTTATTTAGTTTAAATTCTTGCAACTAGGACCTTGTACCGTGCAGTTTAGAGTCTTGTAGTGAGGACATTGTGGTATTCAATTTTAAGTCTTGCAGCAAGGATGATATGTGAAATTACACAAAGTATTTCCTCAGGAATCTTGCATTGGTTGGAGTTTTAATAAGCTCTCCATCCATTTATATTAAGGCATAAGATCCATTTGAGTAGACCTTATATATAAAATAAGGTCCTTCCCAATTTGGCTCATGCTTTGGAGGTTTATTTCCTAGTATCATTGGAGTCCTTAGGACCAATACGAATTCTATAAGAAGGAATGAGTGGACGATAACTTTCTTGACAAAGGGTCGTGCTATTCTATTCTAATAGGCTTATAAATGATGCAAAGTATGCAATATTTGTTTGTATAATGGTTCCATATCATCAAACTATTTCTGAGACCTCTCATCTGTATACAACAGGTCACATATTGCAACTCAATGTGAAGGAAATTGAATTTTAATAGGAAAAACCACTTCTGTTCTTTACACCAATGAATAAGGGGTTCCATGGGTGGAAATACAGGTAGTTGTCCTATAAGAAAATAAAGCATGCAGAGGTTTATTTGGACAAGATTTCTTATCTTCATCCACCATCTTTTGGAGTGTCTTTAATAGGGTAGTACTGAAAGCCTCTATCTTTCCATTGGTCATTGAATGGTAATAAGTTGAATGGTTGTATTTCATATTGTGCTCTGGATATAAATTCTTTTCCTCAATAGAACAAACAATGGGGATATAATCATCAATATAGTATAAGGAACACCAAATCTGGTGATGATGTTAGTTTTAACAAAACTATCCATGCTTTTGGCTCTGACTTCTTTGAGAGATATTTCCTTATCCCATTTAGAGAAGAAGCCAGTGGTGGTGAGGATATACTTGAACTTCTTGGTTGTAGCTCGAGGATAAGGTCATACTATATCCATTCCCCATGTGGCTAATGGATTAGAGTATTTAGTTGTATATAACAACTCTCAAGGTTGATGAATGAAGTTTTAATGCACTTGGAAGGGATGAAATTTCATTATGATATTTGTGCAAACCTGCGTCATTGAAGGCCAAAAGTATTTAAGCCATCGAATTTGATCAAAAAGCATATTCCTGGACTGGTGAGCACCAAAAGTTCCTAAATGTACTTCTTTCATGACATATGTAGTTTCTTCTCCATCAATACACCTGAAGAGGATAATATCAAAGCCTCGATTTTAGAGGATCATCTGGTGATCTGGACTATTATAAAGAGTAAAATTTGTTGTTCGTCATCAGATCTATTCTTTTTCAGCTATATCTGTTGGAAGTACTCCATTTTAAAGGTATTCCATGATGGGTGTTCTCCATCCTGTGGTATGACCATATGGCTTAGAAATAGGGATACTTATATTAATTTCCATCATTATAACTTGAATGAAAGGTGATAAAACACAATTATGGGTTATAATGATGACTGTCTCATCCTAGTTTGGATCTGCCAAGGTTGTATTTGCATTAACCATTGCATCAGCTTAAGCATTTTGTGATCTCAGGACAAAAGAAAATGTCATATCTGAGGGAAATTCATCCATTAACCCTCAAATATAATCAAACAAATGGATTAACTCTTCTTTTCGGATGGAATAATCGCCATTGATTTCTTTTATTACCAACTCTGAGTCGCCTTTCACTTTCAAGTGGTTCACTTGTACCTAAAGTTCCAATTTCAGACCTTCAATGAGTGCTTGATATTCTACTTCATTATCGGTACCTCTATTGTCATGAAGGCCTTCATTTTTTATTGATTTTGATCATCCACCTTTTCAGGGGGAGGTGGAACCCTTACAAGGCCCATAGGCATAAGTATTACATGGCCCATAAGCCTTATTGGAATTCATTTCCTATGGGCTTCAAACATTACATACAACCCCAACTAACTACTTGGAACTAATCCTCCCCAGCATCTTTATCATGAAATCAGTTCTCCACCTTCGCATGGCTATTTGGCTAGGCTTTCTCATGAATGCACAGGCTTGTCCTGATGGCAGGTGTCATGCCCTCTCATTCTTGAAATCTATTTAGCATCTACTATGGTGAAAGATCCTTACTCCTCCTCCTTCTAATGTTTGTTCCTTGTAGGTTTTCTAGTTTGCATCTACACTTAAGGTGGCCTGAAAGCCTTGAGGTGGCCCGAAGGCCATACTGGCATGAAGTCCTGGGTGGCCTGAATTCCTTAAAGGACTCGAGGACCAAATCGGTGTCCCAAAGGCCCAAACGGGGGAATATTTTGGGCTGCTACAGTGCCTACTACAGATCCCACTACAGTACGTTCTACAATTCTGTATAGTTCCTGCTACAGTACCTACTACAATACCAGAAATTAGCCTCCACCTGGATTTGATCCTGGTACCACCTTATGTTAATAAGAATGAATAAGGCTACAATGCCTGTTCTGGGGAGACAAGTACAATTCCAAACCCAACTTTATTGTGTTTATGGTTTTCAATTCTCTTTCCTGTTGGACTTTTAGAGGTACCATAGACGTACATTTACCATGTTTGGGAACTATATTGAATAAATAAGACCACTTAATCAAGAATATCATTATTCAATGATCTATCTTTCATAGATGGATGTTCAGAAAGTAATTCAGCCAGATCTTGGCCCTTTATTACCTTTTGAGGTATAGACTAGATATCAAATTATTGCAAAATAACTTCCCACCGTTCTAGATGCCCTGTAAGCGTAGGACAACTGAAGAAAAATTTGGGCAGGTTATTGAGAGAAACCAATTGGATATCATTATGTTACAGGTAATGCCTCAATTTCTGAACTGCAATGATTAATTCTAAGAAGCGCTTTTCAATACTTGAATATGGAGTTTCTACATCAACTAAAGTTAGAATGAGATAGTAAAGGTTTTTTTCATTCCCAACATCCTTCTTCTGAGCAAAAAAGGTACCCAGTGATTGTTCTAAAGTTTTTAGATATATAATAAGTGGTCATCCTTCAATAGGTCGAATTAATACCAGTGGACTCACGTTATATTTCTTGGGGGTATCAAATGATTATTGGCAGTCTTCAGTCCATTGATAGGTGACTCCCTTCTTCACAAATCGGGTGAAGGGGAAACACTTGCCTACCAAATTAGCGATAAAGCACAAAATATATGCCAAGTGTCCTCAAACTCCTCTTAATTATTTTAAATTTCAAAAAGGTGGCATGCCAAGTATTGAATTTTTTTTTCAATATCAAATTAGATACCACTATGGCATACAACAAAGCTATGGAACATTCCTGAGGTTACCCCAAAAAAATATTTCAAAGTGTTCATCTTCAAACTGTGTTGCCGAAGATTATTGAATATGGTCTCCATATTAGCCAAGTGATTGGAACTTTGTCTGGATTTGACCAACAAATAATCCACATAACATTCAAAAAAATTCTCTAATAAGGGCTTCAAGATATGGTTCATGGTACGTTGATAGGTTGCACCTATATTCTTTAAGCCAAAGGGCATTACTTGAAAGAAAAACATACCTTTAGGGGATTTAAAGGCTGTAAATTATTCATCCCCTAGGGCCATAAAGATTTTATTATACCCAGGGTAGCCATCCATGAATGAAAGAGCTTCATAGCTAGCCATTGCATCAATTAAAAGCTTCGCGATAAGAACTAGAAATTCATCTTTAGGAAAATGATGGATAAGATCTCTGAAATCAATGAAAAACCTAATTTTCCTATTATTCATTTTCACTGGGACAATGTTGGCCATCCATTTGGGATGTTTAACCTCTCTGAAAATGTTATCCTTTATAATATTATAAACTTCAGCTTCTATTTTAGAGGCCTGAGTTGGGTGTGTTCTTCTTGTTTCCTGCTTGAATCCTTGATGTTCTTCTGAAAAACCCAAATGATGAGTATCTACATCAAGATTAAGTCCTGGAATTTATGTATAATTCCAAAAAAAAATATCTTGATGTTTCTTTATAAATGAATTTTCCACCTCTTTCTCTTCATAATCTGTGGCCACACTAATTAGAGTGGGGCATGGATCATCTTTTGTACCCAAATTTATTACTCTGAGCTCATCCATAGTGGTAGATAAACCTTCCTCAAATTATGGAGGATCATCCTTGAGACCTTCCTATTCTTATTAATCTTCCTTATGTGTCACTTCTTATGTTTCTACTTTTATAGTAGATAATTAATAAAAACATCCAGTTCTAAGAGACGAGTCAGTATTTGAAAATTCTTAATATAAGTCCACAATTTCTGACCCTACTAATGATGAAGGGTCTTCCTGGGGTAATAAAGAAGAGATGATGGATTGGGAATCAATATCATTGTCTTCCTATAGCATTACTAAAACTTCTCATATTGTGATTGAAGGAGTAAAACTTGCTGAAGTTCAATGGATTAAATGAAGACATCCACATTTAAGCTTTCACCCCTGCTTGGTGAATCAATAATTTCTCCCATGATGTTAGGCTCAATTAATCCAATTTACATTATGGAAGTTACTGGATAAATGCTTGGATTTGGGTTTATCTTTTCAATTTTATTGATTGGTAACACATAATCTATACACAAATATATGAATGCGTTTTCTGGGATCTTTTCCTAGCCATTCAGAGCATTGATTCTGGTTACCTCCTTTTTTATAGACCTCAATCCCTTCACGTGATAAAATCATGCCACAATTTTTTGAGATTCAAATGTTTTGAATGGAGCCTTGTCACCATAAAATGTTCCAATTTTTCCATTAAAATATTACTTGATACATTGATGGTATGATGAAGGTATGGTTGCATGTTGATGTAGCCAAGGCCATCCAAGAATATTATTGAAGGATGTGTCCTGATGAACAACCATGAAATCTAAATTAGACCTAAGATCTCCAAACAATTTTTTGAGGGTAATCTCGCCCAGAGGTTCTTTTTCATTATTTTCATAACATTTCAACATTAATGTATAAGAAAAGAAGTCAGATTTGGTGAGGCCCAATTGATGAAGTGTATGAATATGAATGAGGATAACCCTTATGTCATTATCAATGAATTCTCGTCAGATGTCTATGTCATTGACCCTACCAAATAGATACATGTTCCTAATATGTCCCTATAAAACATCATCTTCATCTTCCTCTATAAAAGATATAACCGCATAACATTTTGTAAGATCATTCTCCATACGGTAAACCTCTGCAGAAGCAACTTCGGTTTCAAACTTTTGAGTACATGAGAAAGCCTCAATAAGTGCTTCTCAAAAATCCTTTAACAGACTTAAAGCATAAAAATTTGACAACTTGGCTGGTACTTGGGATAGCTGTTTCAAAACATCATAATTTTGGTCTAGAGGTCTACATTTTCCAGCATGGAGATGCGGTTTTGCAGGTACCTTGGAAGTTGATGATCTATGTGTAGATGTACCATGTGTCAAAGAAGAAACTAGAAATACCCCTAGCTTTGGTAGATTATACTGACTAAGTCTATCTAATTTATGAGAGGAATATGGTGTAGCCTCTAATCAGTCCTCCAAAATAATCATGTCAGGACCGAATCTGTCACGCATGGAAGAATCACCTTGTTTTTATTGATCCCATTGAAGGGTTCTCCCATGAGTTTCCACCACATATATGATTCAAGTATGGGTAGATTTAAAATAGTGTCTTCTAGAATTCCCATGTCTTCCCCTATATCCTCGACCTTGGCATCTTCCTCTAGTTCCCCAATTAGGTACAAGGAACTCTGCATCATTATAATCATGATCGTCATTTCCATGAGGATATGTTAAGTGGATAAACTTGATGGAACAAAAGATCAATTCATTATCTGATGAAGATTCTTATTGATATATCATTTCGGGGTGAGATGTTTAATGGGGTGGTGCCTGTTTTTTTGAAGCAGACGGCATGAAATTTGCCAAATTTAAAAACAACTTGGTTCTTAACATGAGTTTGTCTTTTTCTAACTTCTCTTTTCCCTTATGATCATGTTTCTACTTTGAGGATTGACCTTTTCTTGAAGGTGGATTTGCTATGGTAGGAGTGGCAGAAGACACTATCGGTTGTTTCAACTATGATTATAGAATGGCATGAGTTCAGTTATTAATTTTTCTAATCATTAAATCATCATATTTCTGCACATTTTTACCTTTGACTTCCTACCATTCGCCTTCATTCTTTGGGTCAGTAGCAATAACACATGCTACTTGATCTGACGAACTTTTCAATTTCACTTGTCTAGAGTATACCATTTTTTTAGGAGGTCGTTGAAAACAAAACACTATTTCATAGGATGACCCAACATCTGGTGAAAGGGGAAATAGTTCAGAATATATTCATTTACTTCTTTGTTTGGTTTCTTCAGACTAGGCAACTGAACCAAAATATTTTCCAGAGATGAGATGAAGTAACAAGGAACTTTTTCATTCCCAAAATAATAATCATTGTTCTTTATTTCATTAAACTGTTACTGCATTTGATTTATTTGATCGTCTTGAGGAGGCGGTCATTGCTGCTGATGCTATGGAGGTGGATCGCCTTGATATAATAATGGTTTTGAAGTGGAAGTGGGTATAGGTACTTGCTTAAGTGTAACTGTAGTAGCCTATACTTTCCCTATTATCCTTCCCATAGCTTATGGAATTACATGAGTTTTAGCCATAGTTAACATAATGGAAACTTCTATCTATTGATAAATTAAATCTAGGTCTTGAAACCCTCATGTGTATTTCTCAAGGATCAGTGGTGTACATAACTCATCACGCTTATTTTCCACAAAAATTGGCATAAAATCTACCTGAGGGAGTGCCAGATTTAAGGAATACATTAATCCTTTCCATCGAGCAATGAAATCTGAAACTCTTTGATTTTCCCTTTGATTTAAATTGGTGAGATCAAAAACTTTTCTTTATGGTAGCATTGAGCAAAATTGAAGAAGGAATTTTTGATGAAGATTTTCCCATATAGTAATTGATCTAGATTGAAAACTAGTATACCATACAAAAGTTGGTCCTTGTAATGACTATACAAAAAAGCTGAGATTTACTACTTCTTGTTTTTGAGGAGTTCCCATCATGGGATCACAATGATAAATTAAATGTGTTAAGTGTTTTTCAGGATATCCTAGACCGATAAAGATTGGGAACGTAGTATTCAAAAAAAATTGGTGGGGGAGGAATACTATCCACCCATTCATGGTAAGCTTTGTTTTCTGGCCGAACTAACATTCACCATTCTTCCATAGCTCCTAATCGAGTTTTTAATGCCTCAATTATGTTCCTAATCACTTAGGGAATAACCGGATGATCTGGGACCTGTATAGTTACAGTAGATAGAGATTTAACTAGTGAAATGACTGGGAAACCCACTAGTGATGGTACTTGTATTTTCCTTGGATAACCCATAGGAATAGTCCTATAAAGATGTGTTTGATCCTCCATGGCCATTTACCCAATGGATGGAATTAATTATATGTATCTGCAGTTACCACAAATCATTTTTGTTGTGGAGCTCCTATGGGATGTGAAAGTTGAGGATTTTCCTAAGGAGTATATCTAGCCAAAATGCTACTTCGAAGTAACTATGTATTGAGTCTTTTAAACTCTTTCATTTCCTCTTATTTTTGTGAAAATATTTCTTCAAGTGAAAGAGATTGACCTTCTCTAGTGGAAAAGTGAGATGAAATATGACTTTTTCCTTTCCCCTTGTTATATGCCATTCATAGGGGTGGGAGTTGGTTATTTGAGGGAATACCTAGATTTTGGGAAAGCCTGTGATTTTGGGTACACACACCTTCTTCATTTTCTTTAGAGTGTACCATATTATGGATAAGAACTTCATCTTCTAATTCCCCTAAACTAGACTCGTTTTTTGTAGGATATTTTCCAATAGTGTTAATAACATTTACTGACACATAATGCATTGGTGGCATTCTATCAGTATCTTTGTAATATCGTCTCCCTCTATATCATCCATGAGACTATGCTCTCTTATATGATGGATTCTCTGGAGCCGTTTGACGGACAGTAGTCTGAAAAGAATTATTGGATAGTTCAGTTGTGCTCTCTCTTTGTGGCTTCTTCCCTAATCGGGTGAAAAATGACTTTCGTGGGGGAGGGGATTTCAGATGTGAAAAGGCCCCCATCCCTACAAGTTACGGTTGTTCCTATTATTCGTCTTCAAACCATTGAACTTTTTTAACAAATTTGAAGGTTGAATTAAAAGATCCCCCAAACCTACAAGTTGGGGTGGCTCTTGAACTACTATGGCTAAGATTCACGTAGCTGCTCTTCGGATTTTACGAATTTTGGTTCAGATATTAGCAAGGTGAATTATCTGAAAACCACTCAAATCACCTATTTTGGAATATCGTTGTGATATTTTAGAAATTTTCTTTATATAATCGGTGACATCCTCTAACTGGGAGTCTTTCTCAAGATTCTCATATACTTGATGCAAAAGTAACTCAACAAATTGTTTTCTTTGTGCATGACTCTCAGAAGAGATAGTTAAGGCCAATTCTTGTGTGTACATTTGATTGCATAAAAATTCTATTGATTATATCTGCTCGTGGGCAAAAAAAATTTATGAGACCAATTTTGTTAGGTTTTGCTGATTCTTTAGTGTAGTTAAATGAAATTCTCCATGTGCACCCCATCCTCTGATACAAACACCAGATGGGGTGTCATAAATTAACTGGTGTAGCCTCCTTAGAGAACTGAGGCTTGCAATATTAAGGGTTCTATGCTGCTTTTCAACCTCTGGATGTTAAGAAACTAATTTATATGCCCAGTCAATTTGGTATTGAAACCCTTATATTACATTTACATAATTTTGATACTCATCAAATGGTAATACATTGGTTTTCAAATAATTAAGAGTCTTCTATAAGTTGAGATGGATATCATGAATGCAATCTTCTGCCATCAATTCTGGAATAATGTATTCTGAATTTTCCAAATTCCAAAACATGACTGGTATTTCTCCTTTAGCCAATTGTTTTCTCATGTTCAACATATCTTCATCATCTTTCACTAGAGGTTTATCCAGTTGGTTTGACTGAAGTATACAATCGGTATTATAAGAAAAATAACCCCAAGAGTTTTTTGGAGAATGATTATGCCCTTAACCTGCCTTCTAGTTGAGAAAGTATTTCACCTCTTAATTACAAGGTATCAGATATGACTGGCCTTGTATTGGAATGTGACTCGAGATAAGAGGGTTTTCTCATCACTACATTCTAAATTATAGAATTATTTTGAAAATGAGAAATACTAATTTGGAGAGGACATTTGCAGAGAATATGATCATGATTAGGACCATCATGGTAGATTACAGTAAGGGATAAATCCTCTTACTCCTTGTTCTTATGGCCACACAGAGGGATACTATGGATCTCATCTGAAGATAGGATCTCTAGATTAACGAAATTTCAATGAAGAAAACCTTCATGATGAAGTGTTTGATGGGGAACATTAGAATTACTAGTAATACTCCCATAATTTGGTAATGAGTGGGTAGGATCTTGAGGTGCAATAAATAAATGTCTGAGGACTTCAAAAAACTCAAACATTAAGAGGATCCAAATTACATATTGACTCATTATTTTCCAATATTGTTTGGTAAGACTTCTTCTTGGATGTTCTCTTACACTTAGTTGAGGCCACCTGCTAGGAGAAGTGGTTATCATGGGTAGGTGAATGTGCCTTCATTAGAGTGGTAACCAGAATGGACTGATTACCTCAAATGGGAAAGGGTGTATGTTCCTGATCCAGTAGTCTGTATGATATGGGGGAGTATACCCCCTGACCATCATTGACTAGAAAATAGGTGTGTATCTGCTCTAGGATGGCATGTTGATGTTCCATCCTAGGTGTGGGGATAGATTTATGTGTTTGTTCCCCTGGTATTGCTAAAGTAGTTGTTATAATATCCCTGCTTGCTTCCAGAATATGGGCAGAAATGTTTGTCTTCCCTTTCACCATTGATAAGATGTGTTTGGTGACTTCAGCGGTTGGAACGGGAATATACATCCATTTCGTATCTGTATTAGGTGTATGATCCTTCTTCTTTCCTCTTTTTCTTATCAATGGGTATTGAAAGAACTCATTTATAGGGGCATAGAGTTGAGTCTGCCCCAGATTTTTCATCGGTGCTTTCTGACTAACTTCTTCGAGTGCTGTAAAATGAGACTGTTGACAGGCTTGATGAACGTTGGAAGGTGTATGTGCTTGTTGGATTTTTCCCATCAATTATTTTTGATGGACTTTCTTCAATACTGGTAGACGAGACTACTGGATGAATTGGTGATTGTAAGTAGGTGTATGATCATATTTACTAGTTTCCACCACATTTGATTAGTGGGATTATTTAAATGTCGTTAGATGAGCCTACTGACAGGATGATAATTTTTAAATAGGTGTATCTGCCTATTCACAATACTCCACCAAATATTTCTGGTGGGATTGGTGGGTTTCTGCCAGACGAGTCTGATGGGCAGAAAATTTAAGACTGACTGGTGTATGTTTCCGCTCATTGTTCGCCATCAAGTTAAGTTGATGGACTTCTCAGGAGAGGTCAGTAGTAAGAACATTCTCCTTGTTGGTCAGACATTGTCCTCAATGTTTCATCTAGCATGACAGGGTCTAAGAAACCTGGGGAGAACTTCCATAATTAAAACCCCCATCATGTTGGGGGTTCACTAGCTCATGATTCTGCTGGCAACGATTGTTTGTGGGAGTCCTCATGAAGGAACCCTACATCCCTGAATTTAGGCCCTAAGTGACCTCTTGATCCACCTTTCTATGGTATATGGGGGACTATTTGTTGCATTCAAGGGATAAGAACCCAAAACGATTTAAAAAATTGGTTGGCACTATCTACTTCTTGATCATTGGTCGTTGTTGCCCAAGTGATCGAGGATTCTTATTGACCAGAAGGGCCTATCATGAAACCTCCCAATTTAGTATTGTATCTTTCTGATGGTACTCCTTTACTATCACATTGGAGACCTAGAGTTGAAGACACTGGGTGGGCGATGGCATCCTTCCCGTTGAGGGGGATCTAGCCTGACCAGCTGTCAGGAAGTTCACAGATGTCGTCTGGAAGAAATCCATTTTGGTCTGTAGTGAGTTTTGAGAAAAAACTGGGAAAACAATAATAAACTTCATTAAAGATACATCATTTATATGGATACATGTATGATTTATTCCTTTGTTTTTCCTTCCTTTATCAATTTATATGGGCCTGATATGTGGGTAAAATTATTAACTTAGTTAAGGATTCACATCGGGTTCACCATTTTTGTTTCATAGTTCCTTAAAACGTGTGTTCTAGTTTTAAGAATCACTACTTTTAGGCAGTATTCATTGGATTTATTCACAGAATAGGAACACCCAACAATTCTTTATCTAAAAGGGACCTACTTTCAAAAGTTAGGCATTCATTAGGTTTGAAATTTACAACACTTAGGAACATGCATTGATCGAGAGGATGGGAGTTCGGACTCATGACACCTTTTTGGAGGGAATTATTGTCTACTCTGAGAGTCTCTTTATAAATTTAAGATATTTTCATGAATCCTTATTAATTAACCATATATAACATAAGTTTCCCTTGGAATTTGCAATCACTTATTAACATGTGAAAAAATTAGTATCATCTATATGTATTCGAGGTTCTTCATTAATGGAGATATCTATATGTATTCGAGGTTCTCCATTAATGGTATCATCTCATATACTACTTAGATATTCTTTTAAACATCATTATGATGATACTAGTTTTTAAGCCACTTAGTGGGGCACACTAGAATTTGTTGTCCTCTAGGGAAATGAATGTCTGTTTTGATATTGGGATCATACCCATGAAATGGGAAACCTATGTATCCTTGTGAAAGGAATCAAAACCCTCATAGTTTGGTTCCGATTAATGGGAAAAATCATACCTTATAAGGTCATCGGATGAGAACCTAGCTGTACAGTTTAATGTCATGTGATGTGGAAATCTAAGTGAAAAGTGATTAGACAAAGTTTGGTGTGGGAAATATGCCTAAGCAGCCTAAGGAACATAGAAAGAATATGGGTTTCCAAGTAAGATTAGTCCCTATCAGTAGTATGGCCTAAGGATAATAGGGTCTACTTTAAGTGATAGATTTGAACCTTAAGGATGATTCCTACATATCCCATGTGGATTGGAATTAAATACCACATAGTTCGATAAGTCTCATAGGAGAGTATAGTCCTTCGAGAGAAATGAGTTTGGGATTACATACAAAAAATGATTCCTTGGTGATTTGGGGGGTTTAATTTGGGGATTATTCCTTAGGAGGATGCCCAGATTAAGGAAATTAGGGTTGAATTCCTAAATTGGATATCCAATGAGATCAGGCCCTAAAAATGCTTCATACGTATCCTTGTTTGAACAGGAATCAGAGTTCTTATAGTTCATTAAGTGTGAAAATGTTGTGATAATGGAAAATCATTAATCCCACGTGGGTCATGCTCAGTGTGAGAAACAAGATGATTTCAAATATTCAACAATAGCACCAAAACGTTTCCTCCTCTGATGGTGGAAGAGGGCGCACCTACGGTGGCAATGGTGGATGAGGGAGAGGCAATGAGCCTTCCCTCTATTCGCTTTACATTGGACAGGGGTACAATGAAAGGAATAAGGAATGAAGGTTAGGGCTTATAATAGGATGGAATCCCTAAAATTGATCTTGGTAGGGGAGGGAGACATTTCATTTACTTTAATGGAAAATCAATTGTTAACCATACCTTCCCTACCAGTGACCTGAGGTTCCAGCTCTTTGAGAAGGGAGAGGTCAGTACCCAAACCCAAATATTCCAAATCAAAAACATCCCAACACTATTCCTAGGAGATTTTTCCATGTGACTGTGGATATAAAAAACCCACAGAAATCTCATTAATCTTAATCCCATTATGAAACAAATGTGGGAAACCTCTGACTGTAGAAATAAAAACCCAAGTAGGATACACACAAATGTGCCTTTCCCAAAGGTTTGATAAGACATGATGTTTTTGTGGAGGCTTCAACTTAGTCCCTTTCAGATGAGGGACCAAAGAAGGAGATTATATTCCATGAATTGATTTAAAGAGTGTATTTAAGTTATTATGTAGGCCATATACCAAGTTCTTCCATGTAGGTACTTTGCGAAAGTGTGCGTGTAGGTACCCCGCATTGATATGTTGCGCAGCGGTACCGTGCAGGTGTGCTGGACATGTTTGTATGATGACTGAATAATATATTTCACATAGGGGAACCAATACTATGAAAAAATTGTAAAAGGACTTTCAGAACATGCTTATCACCTTTAATTATCTCTTCTCTTGTGTTTTAGAGAGCTACCAGAGACAATTTGTGGGATTTAGGTGAAAGAGCTACACAATTGGAGCTTCAGGGATTCTTTCAACTTTTTCAGTCCATGAAATGGGAAGCCCAAGGGTCCTATTTATAAGCCTGGATGGGGCCTAGTCGAAGGGAAGTTGTCCACGTAGTTCCTCCAGGTAGGTCCTCCACATAGGTCTACCGCATAGGGATACTATAAAATATGCTTCCGCGCAGGTATGTTGCACAGGTCTGCCGCATAGGTATATTGTGGATTTTTGTCGCACATCTCTTTAGAGGCTTTGTATTTCCTTTGAATTCTTCTAACCTTGCCTTGGGATTTTGAAATAACCAGGGCTATCTTGATATTCTTTTTGTATTCTTATGTAGTGTCAACAGTGCTACTATTATCTTGTTGTATGGTTTTTATCTGAATGATTTACTTCAATTGTACTATTTTTCATTATTATTCTTCCACTATTTTTTCATTATATCACTATTCTTCCACTCTAATCAAGAGGGTATTGTCTCACCACTACACCATCATGGACCCTCACAGATAATTGGTAGACTCTGGAAAATGAGGAGGTGCACTTGAGGGCATGTGACCAGCTGTATTTGGTTACTTTTGAGTAAACCAGGATTGGGAAATTACATAATTCCCTAATGAAATCATAGGGTCCGGTTGGTGTTTCATATGAAAAAAATGCATGTCTCCCAATAAACAAGTAGTTGTGGACTAGTGATGAGGGTTTAAATATTGTTGTGGGTAGACTATACCCTCGGTAATAATAACCATGAACCAAAATTACAAAGAGTAATCATAAATATTCCTAAAAATATAGCATAAATCATCAGGATATAACCATATAGAATATAATTCATGCAAAATAAAAATAAACAAAAGGAATCCTAATGTGGTTAGTTAAAAAGTGTATCATAACCAAAAGTGATAAACTGAGATATTGTAGTAATAATTCAGAGTCAATCCCATCATTTCTTACATCCTCTATACTTTGCTTGCTTAGCTCCCCAATGCATGGCCCCTACCCTTAGCTGGATCCATGGCCATGAAATTCATACATTGAGATACCTATGTAGGGTGTGAGTATAAACCAATTAGAACACCACCAATTTTTCATTAATAAAAAATTCACATGTATATAAGGTGTATTGTGTAAATTCCCAAAAAACAACCAATAATATATCAGGTGATCATTCGTTAAATAGGTTTCCATGATCCATAGTTGTACATGCTTCTCCTCTAGTCCTAAAGTGATGTCTCAAATGTTTTCAAAAAAAATTAATGCCTTAAGGACAACACATGCCTCAGATCAAGGCTCATAGACAACCAATCCTTATGTCAAGCCACAAGTTTGTCACACACTTGGCCCATCCAAAGATAGGACCAAAAGGAAATTTTACCCTTGCATCTACTGATTCTAGCCAAAAGGCCATCACACCATAGAATTACACTTTGTTCATGCCATAAGGTCACCACACACCATCCTCAGACTCGATTTAGGCCACAAGGACATCGTACCCATTCCCTCTCCCCAGGTCCCATAATCATCATTAGCACCACTTCACACTAATGTATGCTCCGCCACTATGGGATAACCAAGCCATGATGATCCACCCATCACCTTGATGCTAACCGCTATAGGTCAATCATTCGAACACAACATGGAATAGCATGAAGGAAACAAACATAGCACACAGTGTGCATGGAACCTTTTTTCTTCAAGGTATGGAATCTTTTAATTTTTATTTGAATCCTTATATTTATCCTTAAAAAATTTCTATATGGACTAAATAAGGGTTCAAGTGTGTCTATGGATTTTTTGTATCATAATCCCCATTTTTTATAAAAAATATAAAAGGCATGCTGTTAGTTCTAACCGTGCACCTCAAACCATGCGGCCCATTAAGGGAACCACACTGTTTTTCCAAATCATACAAGAGAGGTTTAGACCATTTTGGGAAATGACAGAGGGTGTGAATGGGTTGTACATAGTCAGTCTAACCATGCATGGTAGGGTATAAAAAGTGTGCTCCCTAGATAGTGGGTTGTGAATGGATGGTGTACGGTTTGGCCAACAATTCATCCAGACCATGGGACTTTTAATTTTTTAGGTTTTTTATCATTTCCATACTATTCTATAAAAGTGACTTAAACCTTTCCTCCTACCTTATTCTTCTAGTTGACCACACCTTAGGGGAGCTCTCTCCTCCTACCACAAAGGATTTGATACCATTTCTTCATCTTGACTATAAATTAAGATATGTTTATCACATTGGATAGCCTTCAGTGAGATCATTATTCCTTAGTCTCTTTTGATAAATTTTCTCCCTATCAATGATGTTATTTTGGTGTGATATCATATTCAATATTTTCTGTTCATTCTTATATTCAACAATTTTCTTCTGATCTAGTCAAACTAAGGCCTGATATTGGGTGGGGAATCTATTATGGGCATAAGGTACATGTTCATTGTCTTTCCCTTTAAGTTCTATCCTTTTTATAGATTTTTTTCATTGCGAACATGCTGGTTTCACCGGGTGATTCTCTATAAAATTCATCTTCTTTATTTTTAAGATTTCTAAGTTTTCTTCTAGACCCTAGTGACATCAATTGACAACATTCATTACTGAATATTTAGTTATTTGCGACGGAATACCATTACAAATAGTCACTTATGATGGACTCTCATCGCAAATGACCCATTCCAGAAAATTTCGTCGCAAATATGGGTTTTTTACGATGAACTGTCACAAAAAACCCATATTTTTTAACACAACATCACCCACTGCAAATAGCTAAACAGTGGTATTTAAAAAGTATTTATTTTTGATATGCCCATCGTAAAAAACATAAAAAATATAAAAATAAAATAATATTACTAATAATAATTTGATATTAATATAATAATATTAAATAATAAGAAGAATAATAAAATAATACTTGTAATTATAAAATAATACAAATAAAATAATAATAAAAATAATTAAATAATAATATTATAAATAATAATAAAAAAAATATAAACATTAAGGTTAATAACAATAATAATATAAATAATAATAATGAAAATAATAATAATAATATTATTATTATTATTATTAAGAATAATGATAATAGTAAAATAATAAAAAATAATAAAATAATAAAAACCTCAATATATACAAAAATATAACAAAATAACAAAATATTATTATTATTATTATTATTATTATTTATAATTATTCATAATTATTACTAATTATTAATAATTATTACTAATTATTCATATTTATTACAAATTATTCATATTTATTTCTAATTATTCTAATTTGTTAAAAATTATTCTTATTATTACTAATTATTCCTAATTATTCTTAATTATTACTAATTATTCCTAATTATTCAAATTTATTACTAATTATTAATAATTATTACTAATTATTTCTAATTGTTACTAATTATAAATAATTATAAATAACTATTACTATTATTCATAATTATTACTAATTATTTATACTCATATATAATTATTTCTAATTATTTGTATTTATTATTATTTATTACAAATTATTCATAATTATTAATAATTAATCGTAATTATTACTAATTTTTCATAATTATTACTATTTTTTGTAGTTATTCATATTTATTACTAATTTTCATATTTACTACTAATTATTCATATTTATTATTAATTATTCCAAATTATTCATAATTATTACTAATTATTCTTAATTATTTGTATTTATTACTAATTATTACTAATTATTACCAATTATTACAAATTATTTCTAATTATTACTAATTATTATTAATTATTACTAATTGTTCATATTTACCCCTGATTATTACTAATTATTCATATATATTTCTAAATATTCATATTTATTGCTAATTATTCCTAATTATTCAAAATTATTACTAATTATTACTAATTATTACTAATTACTCATATTTATTACTAACTATTCATACATATTACTAATTAAAAATAATTATTACTAATTATTAGTAAGTATTCATATTTATTTATAATTTTTCGTATTTATTACTAATTATTTCTATTTATTATTAATTATTCATATTTATTACTAATTATTACAAATTATTTATAATTATTACTGATTATTCCTAATTATTTTTAATTATTCTAAATTACTGCTAATTATTACTAATTATTGCTAATTATTGTTAATTATCACTAATTATTGCTAATTATTACTAGTTATTAATAATTAAAACTAAATATCACTAATTATTACTAATTATTACAAATTATTCATATTTATTACTAATTATTGCTAATTATTACTAATTATTCTTATTTATTACTAATTATTACTAATTGTAATTAATTATTTCTAATTATTACGAATTATTACTAATTATTACAAATTATTAGTAATTATTACTAATTGTTACTAATTATTACTCATTAATAACAATTATTTCTAATTATTACTAATTATTTCTAATTATTGCAATTTATTACTAATTATTACGAATTATTACAAATTAATACAGTTTACAACTAAACACCATTAATTATTACTTATTTGTGCTAATTATTACTAATTTCTAATATTTACCGCTAATTATTACTAATTATTTCTAACTAGAACTAATTATTATTAATTATCACTAATTATTACTAATTATTGCTAATTATTACTAATTATCACTAATTATTACTAATTATCGCTAATTATTACTAATTATTACTAATTATCTCTTATTGTGACTAATTATGACTAAGTATTCATTATTATTAATAATTTTTCTAATTAAAACTAATGACTAGTAATTAATAATAAATAATGCAAAATAAAACGATCTAATTCTAATGTAGTTTAATTGTTGCTAATTGACAATAAGTTTAATTAATATAAAATAAAATGAATTAACTAAAAAATAAAAGATAAAGATAAATACCATAAAACTGAATCTTTCCTAGGATGTAATACTTGAAGTTTGATCTGATGTAGAATCTTAACCTTTGAAAAAAATTAATAGAGAACATGTAAGTAGAGAGGGATAGAGGAAGAGAGGGGTAGAGAAAGGAGTGGAATGGGGAAAAACTAATGGGTGTATATATATGTTAGTGTATTTGCGATGAGATTATTTGTGATGGATACCGTCGCAAATACCAATGCCAGTGTTAATTAGGGGCAGCAGTTAATAGAATATTTGCGACGGGACCCATCCTAAATACCCACCAGCCAACACACTATTTTTGCGGCGGGTGGTAAACTCCATTACAAATACTAAAAAACGTCGTTGGGCATTTGGGACGGGTTCAAAAACCAATCGAAAAAACCCATCCTGTGGTTTGGCTCGCAACATGCACCAAACCTTTTGCGAAGTGAATTGGTTCACATCGCAAATAGTTCCTCCCAAAGGCCTATTTGCGACGGGACCCCTCCCCATCACAAATATGGCTTTTTCCTGTAGTGATAAGTGGTTGAGACCTCAATGTTAATAACCCCATGTAGTGTGTGTTCATTCATATGCCCTCAGCGACCCATCTGGGAAATTTCCTAAGACTCCATTTGGGTGCGTTTGACTTGACCTATGATAAGGTGTCTCATAATAATAAATAAACTTTTAACGAATTAAATGGAAAGTGTATAAAAATATATACAACTTGGCCTCGTTGATTTATAATTAATTTGATAAGTGGTGGCATGTCCTTGATTCACCTTGTCATGTAGGATGAAAGCTAATGGAATGATCCAAAGGAAAATGTTATTGGCATGATTATTACATGGACTAAGATGATTTATGACATACTGAGTGCAAAATTTTCATTCTACGTATGGGCCTTTTTTATCTTTATAGAAATGGTCAAACTTGCACCACAGGAAAACACGGATTTAGAAATAGTTTTTTCACATAAGTTTTCAAAACCACTGCTAAATGTTTTTTTGGGAAAAAATTTAGCATCGTTTTTAGAAACTTCTAAAAAATGTTTTTAAAATATTTTTCATAATTTATTATAAATTGTTTTCAAAAAATTACATATTTCTAGCATTGGTTTTAAAAAATCGCCGCAAAATTTATGAAAAAAAATAAATAATAATAATTATTATTTATTTTTTATTTTTTATTTTTTATTATTTATTATTTATTATTTACTATCATATATAGTTTATTTTATTATAATTTTAATTAATTATATTGTGACAATTAATAAATATTTATAATTATTAGTTAATAATTTTAAAGTGAAAACAAATCTTCAATAAGATGAAAATCAAACTTCAGAATCAAATGACCATAACTTTTGATCTGAGGGTCATTTTTAGCTCTATAAGAAGTAAAATTGAAGCTTATGAAATGATCTAAAACCGAATTAGATTTAAATTTCGTAATAATTATAATAATAACATTTATTATAGTTTCAATAAAAGTTAGAAATCAAACTCTAACTTCAAACGGCCATAAATTTTTATTTGTGTGTCTGTATGGACTCTACCACATATCAAATCAAAGCCTGCAACGATCTTTACACCCCTAAAGACACATGTAAACCTCTGTCACTTTTTTGAGGCCCAGAAGGCCTCCAAAATTGAGTTTTTAGATGGGGTATCCCAATTTTTTGACATTTTATGGATTTCCATCCTCGTTTAAGGGGGTCTTTTTCCCTTTTTCAGTACAGAATGAATTTATTCCTAATGATTACATTTATATTGATATGATGGTTTTGAAATTTTATCATTTTTTACAATGGAGTTTTATTTATAATTAAATATTTTCCTATTTTATTATATTTTCTGATAATAAATCACTCAAATAAATACATATTTATATAGAAATGTATTATTAAACATATAAACTATTTGGAAATAAATTTTAATTATTAATTTCATCTAAAATTAATAATTTCATACTATATTTACCATGTAAAAATGCATTAATATGTATATATATACCTATACATGTAATATTTATATATAAATATGTGTGGCTCAATAAATAATTTATATTAATGTGTATATTCTAATATATGTAAATAAATACGTACATACATATATATATATATATATGTAAATATTTGTGTCTATAAATAATATATAAATTTATTTTTATATAAATATATCATTATCATCAAAAATACTATATAAATGAATTTACAGTAAAACTACATGAATATATATATATACAAACACAAATATATATAAATAATGTTTATATATACATATGTGTGTATACTGATAAATAGATATATATTTATATTTATATTCTAATATATGAAAATGATTATTGATATATAATATATTGAAATAAATTTAAGTATATTAATATTTCTCATACGCATTCAATGATATTTCATCATTCTTTAAGAGTGTCTTCATATGATTTTTATGTCCTTTATTAATTTATTCCATTGATTTACATTCCTATTGATTTGTTGGTGTTGAAACTATTGATATTTCTACCATTTTGTAATTTATTATTAATTATATATATATCTATTTATATGAAATTATGAATATTTGTGTAAATATTTATACATATTTATGTTTTTATATTTTTATATCATATATACTTAAATATATAGAGATAGATATTTATATTTACTTCTATTCATATTTATATTTATATTTATATACAATTATATATCTGAGTGCATTTATGTAAATTTATGTAACATAGATGTTTTTTATATATATCTATGTAAAATTTTTTATTTTTATTTATTATGTGAATTCCTCAGCATTGTGCAGACAATTCACCTAAATCTTTTCTATATATTAGAATGCCTTAGATACTCTCCTTAAACTCAACTTGATGTCTTAGAAAACAAGGCACAATAGATTCACCCAACTGGTCCCAGTTACACATAGCTTGGAATTATTATTGATGAGATACATAGACATGATTAGACACTTTTACAATGTAATGCCTTGGGAGCACCCCTTAGATTACACTTAGACCCTTATAGCTAGATTGCATGAGTTATCGCTATGGGTTGGCTTGACCCCTGAGGTCAAGGATGCCTTGGTTCTCCTTGGATCCTCTCTAATATCACCATAATTATTACTCCATGATTACCAGTATTATAATTCTAATCCCATGTCTAATAATTAAATATATATATTCTCTAGGACACCAACTAAGGCCAAAGTAGGTATAGGTTATTTAGTTCTCACTACATTACTTATATAAACCTGCACACTCTTACAGTTTAAATTCACATACCATATTAGTATAAAAACCATTGGTGGTGGACTACTAATTTTATCTCGCACCCTTTCTAGGTCATTGTTATTACCTAGGAAGATTATACGATCACAGGTGTAGAAAAAGGGAAGCATCCTACTTTGGAAACCTAACTTCTTACTTTAGGATGGGAGCTTCGTAAAGGATAACTGATCCAGTTCTCGATATTTTTGGATAGTTTTTGCCTTTTTTGATTCTTTTTTATATCATATATTATACTATCTTCCAGCTACCATGAATGCCTTATTTCCCTTTTGGTAGAGACATTCCATAATCTTTGTTATATGATATAGTTTTCAATTCTTGAGGTGATAATTTATTACATGGATGTATAGGCTTGTTTCCACTTCCATATGCATTATTATTAGCCTATTGTTTTTTATTCATCCTTTTAACCATTTTAATTCACTCTGGTCAGATTTAATAGTCTCCCCATGTACACCACAAAAGTCCTCACTGCTATTCGATAGCCTCTAGCTTATAAGGTAGTTCTTGAGGCCTCATTGTATGGTCATAAAAATTTCCCCAAGGGTAGAAATTACTCCCACGATTTCTTTAAAGAATGAAGAAAAAATTCCTACAAGTCTAACAAGTTGAAGGAACTCAAATTGAGTTTCAAATTTCAGAAGAAACTTGGAGGAATTAAAGTTTTCAAGTAATTTTAATTAACCCGTGTACCATCACCGGGAAGGGTTCGTGGACCGCATGAATCACGAACCGCAGGTACGTGGAAAGACCCGTGAGGTGCTGGCCCATGGAGTGTTGGCTAGCTAACCCAGTTGACCACAAACCACAAAGCTAAAAGAATCAAGTATGCAAAGGTTTTCTATGTAACTTCCTATGAACTAAACAGTTCACTGACAGAGCGAATTGGTAGGGTTCCATGAACCATGACTCATGAACCACAGCCTTCACAAACCCCTGTTGATCGAGTCTTATGCGGGTCAAGATACCTATTCAAGGGATTCCACAAATTGTGTTGTGTGCCCATAGATATGATTGCCCCAATTCTCTATAAAAAGAGCACAGAAGGAATTGAGAGAGGAAGAATGATGAAAGCTCAATGGGGGACCCCAGAGGTTGGATGAAATAATCTGTAGAAGGTTTCGGCTTCAGTCTTGAATCATCGATGAAACCCGAATTGCAAACCATGTATTCTGCAGGTATAACCTTCCGTGAACCATGAAAAGAAGGAACTTATTAATACTAAGAGGACCGCAAACCTAATTAGTGTAACCATGAATCACATATTTCTCACATATGAATTCCTTGAAAGCGATAGTCCCCATGACCATTCTTCGATATGGTGTTCCCCATAGTGCATCGCTATGCATATTCAACCCAGCGCCGTGTACTAGACCAGTACGCATAGGGAATACGAAGCGGTGTGATAGACTGTATCTAGGACCGTGTACCATTGTGTTGTGTGGTGGTCCATACCCATTCCCACATACTGCTCTGTTATGCGGACGACCCCTCTTCCCACATAAAATTATGGTAATCAGAGATTCCCGCATCCCGCATAAGAAAAAAGTTCATGGAATGGGGTGTTTTCATGTTTTCTTCCCTCCGGTTTCAATCTCTCCCCTCTCTTACCGTCCAGTCCTCCATAGTCCCTCTATGAACCAGTCCCCCGGCATCAAGCCAAAACCTCCTCCAAAGCCACTGGACCCATATGATTAGATCAACTGGTGAATTAGTGTACCCCTTTGAGTTTACATACTCATGGTAAGAAGAGTCACAAGGTCTCTCCCCTCAACGGTTCTGACTCTATGGATGTATATAAGTCTATATTCTCTTGGTAACCTAGAGTCCAACCTTGGGACGCTAACATGAACTTCCTCGTTATATGGATTATGGGTGATCACTCACTTTTCCATTCAATGAGGAATGGTGATCCTTCAATGGGGTTGTGTTTTTTTACCCTTATGATGAGGAAAACACACCTCCCCTTTCATAGAATGTGTTCTAGGGAACTCCCACTAAGTTAAGTCCCCAATCCTTTAAAGGTCAAGCCACATTACCATTAATGTATTCCCACATTAAAAGTTTCATCACTCCGCGCCCTCCCTCATGGTTGCCCTAGCATATTTCGCCATTGGTCCTCCCTCTCCCATTAGTAGGAGAGGGGGTTTTTGGATGGTTGGATCTCTCACACCCACTTGTTTCTCACACTGATCATGACACATGTGACCATAGAGATTTTTTATTATTACAACATCCATTCCATTCTGAACTATAAAAACTCTAATTCCTGATGAAACCAGGATACGTAGGATGCCTGTTTGAAGGCCTGAGCTCAAAAATGGTTCACTTCCAAAAGGGTTTACTCAATCCTATCCTCTCAAGTATGGAATCTTTTATGCATAATACCCAACCATTTCAAACTAAGTGGGCTCAATTACTCTTCTGAAGATACATAAGAATCCCATCTTATGGGTCAGACCCCAACATAAATTCACCTTACATCCCCCTAGATGGTGTTAAACTAGAAAGTGAATTACTGTATGGATTAAGTCAGCATTACCTTTGTAACATCAAATCCAAGCATACCTATGATGATCTTGCAAACCATGGGTATCCCATGGACACACTCTTTAGGAATGAACCAAGGATTCATGAACATATGAAAAAAACATAAATCTATAAGAGAGTTATGGAATGGAAAATAATTTCCCCAAAAAATGTTGTGATAAGCCCGAATTCTCATCCTCTAGACCAATGGAGTCCTTAGGTTTTGTTGGACAAATCATGGTCCCACGAGCACCTACCTTGGGAAAGGAGGTCCATAAATCATAGATACTAGGGTTGTTGGGTGTTTTTGGCTCCACAAATAAACCCGTCGAAGACCATCTGAGGAAGTTATATCCTAGGAGGACTGATTTCACAAGTACATGACCCCATGTAATCACTTGATGGGACCATCTGACTATGGTGTCTCCCTCACAATATAGAAGGGATAAATTGGCCAGTCCTTGCAGGATTAATCCAACCCTTCTTTAAAGTATAATGATTCATAATGGGTCAAAACAAAAGAAATATTGAATTTGAGATGAAACCATCTCTATAATAAATAGGTGGGTGTTGATTCTCGTCGGACCATTTGATCATCACCCAAAATGAGCCACCTCAGAGGCGAAAAAAATGGTGAACCCGGTGTGAATCTTTAACCAAGGTGGTGATCTCACCCCACAAAATCTCTTTGGGCTCTCAACAAAAAAATGAGAGAGGGAGGAGGCCCAGTTGAATCATAAAATATGTATATGTTTAAAATAATGCTACTTTGAAGGGGTTTTGTAGTTTTTATGTTATATATTTATATTTTAGGTTCCTGCAGAGAAACCGTTGATCCAAATAACATCCAGACGATTGATGCAAACATGCACCTCAGCAATCCCTATGTAGCTTGGGCCCTGAAAAAGAGTAGCCCCCCCCCCTCGCCATCCCAGCATCTTCAACACCAGTTATCCAACACACTAATCAAAAAGTACCACTGAAACGGTACTCTACCCATGGTTGATGCCGCAAGACAATCCCTCTCGTCTGCAAAGGCTCGATGGTCACCTCCTCAGCCATGGATGGATCCCCAACACAAGGTGTCCCCGATGGTCATTTCGAACCATTTCATGATCTTATCCCTAGAATGTGACAATGAGTGCATCCCTTACCTTATAAAGTTGGATGGAGTCAATGTTGACAACTTCATCTAATTTTCACGAGGGTCTAACTCCGGAGCCACGGCTAGAGAGCATCACCATCGACACTGAGTGACCAAGCCTCCTCACACTGAAGAGGACCTTATATCGAGGTAACCTGATAATGTCCAGAAGACGCAGGCCCCTCGGGATGCCCGCCAAGAGAGGCTAACATATAATCAAGAACATGGTATTACCCTAGTTCCTAAGGAGATACTTGGTTGTACAGACGTGACAGCATTCAACGGGAAGACATTACAATTTCCCCATCCACTCAATCCCACCCCAGAAATAGGTTGGAACAACACGATCACGTGCACATTCTTGATAGTTCTCACCGGTCCCACTAAGTAGATAGAAAAACAAACTAAATGCAGATGCAAATATCTGCTGATGCACAACATGCCCGTCATCCAAATTTGGTGGAAACTAGCTATAGGAACGCACTAATACCTTATGATGTGTATCAATCACATCCCCCAAATGTGGTGGTAACTAGCTACACACTGGCACAAATTTCTGCTAATTCATATCAATCCCTTCCTCCAAATAGGGTGACAAGAAAATGCGAGCATAGTAAAATTCTTACAGATTCATCCAAATCTCGTGAGACAAATACCATAGAAAAAGAGCATATGAAAATACCCTCTCATGAATATTAATTCCATCAGTCAAACACAGTTGCAACTAGAGAAGACGACTGGTGACAAACTCATTCCTCTGTCTAGGCACAGGAGAACTATCAGTATCTACAGGAAACCCATGGGAGACAGAAGCAGGTACAAACTCCTGCTCCAACATTAGAATGGGATTTCATACCCATTATAGCCAAATATGTATCTCATCACATCCTAGAAATGATGGAAGACCATACATTGATTCCAGACCATATCCTCCAAACATGCCAAGATAACATTACATCGGCGGAAAAGGAGAGAAACCAAGCCCACAACATTGTTTCCTCAAATGGAAAGACTTACTTTCAAAACGGTTTAGTCACTCTGGAGTAGTTTTGCATCCCTTATCCAGTCTAGGAAGGTTGAAGGAAGTACCCTGTGATACATGGAAAACCAAATCAGGAACAAATACCTATTCCAATTGGGGTATGTCGGTCCAATGTGGTGGTCACTCCAGGGAAGGCATATATCCCTTCCAAAACTCAAGTGTTTTTTCATCATATCCCAGTACCATCCTAGGATCTAACTAGATAGGTAATCATATATGAATGTTGTTAACAATAGCATGTGGCCCTAGTTACCCACAAGAGATCATTCAAAAATAAAATACTCCAAAGGAAACTAGAAAATGAAGAGAATATACATGTTCTTAATCTATTGGAAGCTGGGGTTCTTGACTCCCTTGAACATATATCAATAAAGGATCAGCACTCTGTTAGACCATTAACAAATTTTGAAAGTGGTTGTAGCAGTTGTGAAGGCCCTCACCACAACGTCACTACTAGAAACTCTAAAGGTCCTCCCTAGAGTACCCACAAAGGCTTACTACGTGGGCCAACAATGATAAATCCTGAGATCTTATCTCATGATTCTAGTTAGGGTAGCCCTCCCCATGACCTAAAGATAAGACAAAAAGAAGGTACTCCTCATGTTTCTATCCACCCAGATGATCATCCCTAGGGTATATTCTGCAGATATGTGTCTCTCTGTAGTCAGATGATGAGTCATGATGGTAATCATCACCGTGATGAAATTCTTTTCGAAGACCCTCCCTACAATGGATGTTTCTATGAAGGCCCTCCCCATAGTAATTTCATGCAACCAGATGGTCCTCCCCTCATTGCAGTACATCCTGAAGGCCCTCCCCAAGATCTGCACTGTAGCAATTCTCCCTAGAGGACGGTATCAAGATGTAATCGTAGTCCTCTCCATCATAGCAGTCATTGAGAATTTCCTCCACTCAGTGACATAAAGTAGCCAGAAGGTCCTCCTCTCACTATATCCGACACTGAAGATCCTACCTAGGGTATACACCACAAGGACACTCCTTGTGGATAGGCATCAAGTTGCAATGGTAGCCCTCTACATTTCATCACCAATCAGGAAGGTCATCCCCGAAATCAAAATTCATATCCACAATAAGCCCCCCCCCCCCCCCCCCGTGCTAAGAGAAATTTGAGAAATACCTCCTACATTGAGGTGTTTGGAAAGCTGGAGTCAAACATATCAGGCACTCTGTTTATGAAGAGTGATTCCCTTTCTCAACCATAAAATGGTATGCGCCATGCTTATATTCAGAGCCACCCTCACACCGTTCACATATCAATGAGGATACCACCATCCTAATTTCTTGGAATCAAATTATTAATAATCATTCAAACTGAGCATATCAAGTAGAGGATCCCCTGGAAGAACAATAGTAGGATATGTTCCTCGTGAGAAGACAATTAGCTAAGGATAATATACCAGTGATGTTTTGGCCTATATACGCTTCTCACTTCGACATACTAGGGAATTTTTCTAGGGAATGTATGCATGAAATTATCCTCAATATATGGAAAAATATTCACCAGTTAAAAGAAAAATATCTTCCCTATGAAGGGTTTGCGGATCATGTCAACATGTTTGGGGGATTCTCCATCTAATCGACCTAGAAGCCCTCCCGTCCGAACTGTAGCCATGATTATCCAGGTTAATGAAAAACATTGAACTAGCTTGCCAACATACACTACACAAGCTATGTATCCTCATTGAGGATTCCCAAACAAGAGTTCATATTTGGGGATGGTGATAACAAGGATCACTAAACATTACCCTGGGTCTCATCCAGTAGACCTAATTGGAAATTCCATCTTGCAACATTATTATCCAAAGGAAGAAATCAAATGAAACCACTACTCAAGAAATATGGAATAATATACAAAAATAATCCTGGAGTAAGTCTCAAAAGTGTCAGGAAAGAAGAGATCAATCCATCGAAAAGCATCTGAGCCAGGAAACCGAGAACATCCAGCGGGCTTCCTGCATAAGGGAAGTCAACCAACAATTAGTTCTCATGTCTTCAAAATCCCATGAACCCCATGTAGGTCCAATGTAATACTCGTATCACACCCACATGAGAGTGCATGAAATCAAAAATTTGGTGACAGTGGATGCTACCACCGTAATACGGGAACAACCCCAGCCCGTAGGACTGGAGGCATTTTTACTCTCTGTTCTCGCACAACTGACGTATGTCTTCTCCTGTTTAGGAAGAATTTTGAGGAGAGGAGTCACTTGTTCCACCTCATCTTGTGGCTCATACCCTCCAAGATGAAGGTAAATTACAAGGTCTGATCAAAACTCCTTTCGGGTCAGTCTTCGCCAAGAAACGTGAAGAATACCGCATAATGGAAGGAGAAAATCAAACCAAAGATGTAGAAAGCCTTCTTACCATTTGGCACCAGGTATGCCACCCCAAATGCGGTATGCATCAGTGAACATGGTAAAAATAAACCCCATAGATCTGATAGGAAATAACACAAACGGATAGGATGCATGGGAAGATAGTTCACTACTAGAGGCATCTCACACCTACCATGATGGTGTGCATACCTGGAACCAGAGCACAGTCCTAAATCTTGGTTCCCCCTAAGTTAAATCCATCGTTAACTCCTAAAAGAAACCCCAACAAGGATAAGAATAAATCCAAGTTCATATATGACCCACCTCCTCCTCCCCCGGAGAAATGTCTTTCACTCTCGAGGAAAGATAACCCATGCATGAAAAATATATGAAAGAGCTTGGGTCAATTAATGTCGAGTTGCGTCAAGGGATCTATCTTTCCGGATGTGTCCCCCCTACATAACACCATCAAATACTCCTAGAAGAGGTTGCCTATCAAAAGTAACTCATCCTGGTAAATCAAGTCAAAATCGGAGGCCCGTGCAACACAGAATCGGGATAGTCAACCTACTCAAACCTGACCTCAGAAGAACATCAAGACTTCTCCCCACTGGGAGGGAAGCCGAAATATATTCATGTAAACACTAAAGGATACCCATGGCTGGGAACCCACCCAAAATTCTAGTAGCACCAGAATTCCCAACATTGGTCGATGCCGCACAATCCTACACTCAAGCTCGGTAGGATATGCATCAAGGGCTCTTGAATATCATTGAGAAACTAACAACTCTACTAGTAGCCATTGAGGATCGGCGTTCTACGATACAACCAATGTGAAAACCCTACCCCGATTGGGTGAGAAATATTCTACCACTTACAAACTTCAGAAACCCAATATTACCAGTGTTCAATGGCTCTGAGGATCTAGAACAACATTTAATGCACTACTCCTCTTTTTTTGACCCCGTGATGGGCACTCTGGAGTAGCAAGAATCAGTAAAACCAAGATGCTTTGTGTGAACCCTATCGGGCTCGGCCTTCATATGGTATACTATCTTTCCATATAACTCGATCACTAACATAGAGGACGTCCAGTGATAGTTTCTATTCCATTTCAGTTCAACGCCGCCTAAGACAACGGTCAATGAACTCATGAACCACAAGAAGTGATATAATGAAAGAGTCTTAGATTTTATTTCCAGATGGAAAGGCCAAACTTATTCCCTGAACTAACCACTTCCCTATGATGAAAATATTTTCATGTCCATAGATGTCCTTCATGACGAATTATGAACACTACTCATCCCATTAAAGCCCACAAGTGGGTTCTGAGATTTCTCTGCCATTGCCCAAATGATAGAAGAATCATTGTAGGGGACCAATCTTAAGTCCTGAGTGGCCCCATCAAAACCAGGAAAAGAGTAGGGAAATATGAAGTGACATCCATCACATTTAAACCAACCAGGAGCGGTTCCAGTTGTGAGGCCTCCACCAAACCGTGCAGGACCCCCTGGATGCCAACAACGACCCCAGACTCAGCAAGATGAGCGACAGGGTGATAAAAAATAAGTTTTAAGAGTGAAGAAATAAATTCTACTCATTCCTAGATGACCATGTATGTGGTAACTTCATAGCCACCATGAATTGTAGCTTACTCTAGCTACCATATCCAAATAGAGATGATGAAGTGGGTCTCGATGGTGGTCCAAATTATTGTCCCTATCACCATATATTGAGGAAAACCATCCATGAATTATTCATCTTCAAGGTCCTCCTACAAAAGATTATGGATTCCGATAAAGTCAAGCTTGGCCCGTCGCCAACACAAGTGGTGTATGTTTCCACTTCAGACTCAAGAGAGGAAGAGGAATATAAAATGGTTTTCAGTAAGAAGGAGAAAAAATTAAACAATTATATGAATTGGAAAATAGTCAACCAAGTTCATGGAATCCTCCAAGCATAGTTGAAACAATTAATTGTGCCCCCAAAATCTTTTGATGCAACACAGTCGTCATCCTCAGTGTAGGACCCTGGGACACCCTGAGAGGGGAGGGGTGAATTAGGGTGACAACTTTATCTTTTAATTTGATGGATCTTGTTCCCACATTGGCAGGAACTTTTTAAACATGTATGATGAATATGATCAGAAACCAAACATTCACATGCAGAGAGATGACACATTGCTTTTTACTTTGTTCAAATCTAAGGGATACGTCCAAGGAGCATAAGATGACAGGTTTCCGGTCGTACAAAATTCAACTATTCTTCACTAGTTGGGGATTATAATGGTTCGGGCACAGTCACATTGTCCCAAGCTCACTACATTTACAAAGGTTCAGGGATAGCTCACTGCGTCCCTTGGGTCACTTCTGTTGACTCCCCATGGCTCACTGCATTTGGTGAAGTCCCACTCAGTTTATAGATGTGAAGGCCTCTTCATCATTGCAAAATAATGCATCCTCTATTGTATGTAGATGCTCTGTTGAAGTCCAACTCTCACCTGTAGACTAATCTCACGTTGCACTGAAAGTATCAGGAAATCTTCCAGCTTCCGTGCAGCTCCAAAAATGCTGACATACTTCAACCACTCTTGGCGCGCTTCTCTAAGCCCGGAACGCAAGTCACTTGTGCGGAACAAATTCGGCACTCAATTATCACCAAACCACTTGTGTGACACCTCCTTATTCAACTCCAAACTTGCGTTACTTGCCATCTTTTATGCCCAAACCACTAAGGACGCACAACCAACAACAGGCGTGCAACTTATACATGTGCGACCAAACTACCACTTGCCTGACTTCAACACTTGTGTGATGGGACCTCAAAAAATCTCTAAGTCGTGAACTTCATTACAAATGAAGAGGGGTGGTCCTCTATTTATAGGAAACTGGACACCCTGCACAGTGGCGTGCAAGCCTCCTCTCGGCGCGCAACTCCAAACGCCCTAGCCTCTTTCGCGCTACTCACTTGCACGACCAAACCAATACTAGCGCGACCCTCTTTCCTTTGCCATATTTTGAAGTTATGATCCTGAAAAATATATGGCGCACAACTTTCCAATCCTCCAAGGAACCGGCGCGCAAGTCCTTTCTCGGCGCGCAAGTCACTTGTGCGAAACATGTCTGGTGCAGAAGTCCCTTTACCAAAAAAAACATTGGTTTCCCCTTTTGTCAAATTTGAGGTCCAGAAATTTGGGAAACACTAGAAAACGGTGCCACCTTCAATACTGTTATCTACATCACTTTTATGAGTACTTTCTTGGAACACATTCTGAACTTCCTCCGAGGATTGATAACAAACACAAACCATTCTCTAATTCATGCATAGATGACAATGGTTCCAACAATCTCTCCCTTTGGGTTTGTTGGAAATCAGTAAATAAATTCAATAGATTACCATCCATATGAAAACCAAAAATGGAAGAATCAACTCAGCCAACACTCTAAGTCTACCTGAGCAATGCTCGGTGTAGTAAACAAGAGGGGAAGCAAAAATTGGGATCCCGTGTTTTGGAATTTCTTATGACACCCTGGTAATTTTCTTAAATATTCCCAATAATTCCTTCTCATCCTATCACTGAATTCTCATCATGATACCAAACATGACCTGAATTTATTCCTTCTACCCCATTAGAAATAAACCCAATGATCGGTATTTTCTCATTGAACATCTCAAAACACACTCCCTTGGATAGTATCTCCCCCACAAACCTACATCGCATACATAATTAGATTAAAAACAATTAACATAACTAAGGAGAGGGGATTTTCGTAACCTCCTTATGCACTGGGAGGTGGCTAAACACTGAGGTTCAACCGATGCTTCTCAAACACATCCATTGACAGTGGCTTGGTCATGATATCAGCCACTTACTCATCAGTTCCCACACGAACCATTCTAATCATGGCTTGTTCAACTTTCTCTTTGATAAAGTGATACCTAATTTCAATATGTTTTGTACGAGAATGTTGTACCAGATTCATCGTTAGATCAATTTCACTCTTGTTATCACAGTAAATCACCATTGGTTGCTTCACCTCATCACCAATATCTGTTAATTATTGCTTCATCCATAGCAGTTGAGTGCATGCCTTTTTGGAAGAGATATACTCAGCTTCAGCAGTACTAAGAGAAGTACTTTCTTGTTTCTTTCTTAACCAGCCAACACATTTATTTCCAAATAGAATGCTCCACCACTGGTGGACTTTTTGTCCACAACATCACCAGCCCAGTCAGCATCTTAAAATGATTATAATTCAGTTTTCCTTCCTACAGAAAAGTATAAGCCACAATTGTGAGTACCTTGAATATACCCCATGATTATTTTTACTGCTGCCATATGTTCCTCCTTTGCATTACTCTGAAAGCGGGCTGCAAGACATGTTGAAAAGACAATATCTGGTCGTGTCGTTGTAAGGTAGAGTAGGCTCCCAATGATCCTCTTGTACATGGTGGGATCTACAGAGGTCTCATCCTCATGCTTTCTAAGTTTAGTTCCAACTGCATTCGGAGTTGACATTGGTTTGGAGTCCTGCATATTAAACTTTTTCAGTAGCTCTCTTCCATACTTTTCTTGAGAAATGAAAGTATAATCCTTCTTTTGAATCACCTGTAGCCCCAAGAAATATGTGAGCTTCCCAATCATAGGCATTTCAAATTCTGATTTCATGTGATTGGAAAATTCATCCACTGATGTCTGCTTGCTGCCACCAAATATGATATCATCAATGTAGACTAGAACAATAAATTGATATTTTGGAGAATTCTTCACATATAAGTTGTGATCTACTCCTCCTATTTTGAATTCCAACTTCTTGAGGTAGGAGTCAATCCAGGAGTACCATGCCCGTGGTGCTTGTTTCAAGCTATAAAGTGCTTTCTTTAGCTTGCAGACCTTTGTTTCATCAGTACCAAGAAGAAAACCCATTGGTCGTTAAATGTAGACTTCTTATTCGTGTTCACCATTTAATAATTCTGTCTTGACATCCATTTGATATACTTTATATCCTCTTTGGGGATCCATGGCAAGGAACCACCTGATTGACTCTAGTATAGCCACTAGATCAAAGGTTTCTTCAACATCAACACCTTCAATCTGGGAATATCCATTACATACCATTCGAGCCTTGTTTCTAATAACACTTACATTATCATCAAACTTGTTCTTGAAGATCCATTTTGTACCAATAACATTGTGACCTTCGGGTCTTTAGAAAATATCCCATGTCTGATTCTTGTCAATTTGATCTAACTCTTCATTCATAGCTTTCACCCAAGATTCATCTTTGGTAGCTTCTTCGAATGAGGATGGCTCCATAACTGAAAGAAATGTAGATTTTGTGTTATTAATCATCCTTGTTATTTTAGTGGGTGCACCTCTATCCCCAATTATGTTAGATGGATCAATCTCATCTCTATGATTTATCCTGTGTGGTTTAGTTGCATTCTCGCCAGCCACAGTTTCTTCTTCAGATTATTCTTCTGAGTCAACATCATGATGTGACTGCTGAGTGTTTTGTATAGCTTCCTCTATTTCTGTATTGGTGTTTTCTCCATGTTCATTTTTTTTCCTCACTTTCTATCACATCATCATATGACATCGTTGAAGCATTTGTGGTTTTCTCTTTAATTATCTTGACATCACTGCTTTCCAAAATCCTTCCTAATGGCTTGTTGAAAAACTTGTAGGCTTTGTTGTTCATTGGATACCCAAGAAGAATTCCTTCATCAGCATTGTCACCAAACATCACTTGATTTCCTTCTTTATTCTGGATGAAACATTTGCTTCAAAAAAAAATATTTCAACGAAGGCTTCCTTCCATGACACAATTAATATGGTGTCTTCATTTCTCCCATATAAAGCCCTGTTCGATTCTGAATGGGAACTGTAGCTTCAACAACTTCCTTTCAATAATGGCAAGAGATACCACTCTCAATCAGCATAGTCCTGGCCATATTGTTGATCTGTCGATTCCAGCAATCAACAACTCCATTCTATTGTGGAGTTCTCACAGCAGCTACCTCATGACGTATTCCATGTTTTTCTAGGTAATTCTCAAACTCAATAGACGTTTATTACCCTCCATTATCAGGTCGTAAGACTTTTATTGTCCGTCCAGTATCATTCTCGACAATCCGGTGATAAGTTTTCTTGAAATCAAGTACTTGTCGCATCATGTGAATCACCATTACACAAGACATTCTACTATAATCATCAATTAAAAGGACAAAGTACCATTATCCATGACTTCCGGCAACATTTATCGGCCCGCATACATCTGTATGAATTAGATCAAGAAGATGGGATGCCCTTTTCTTCTCTGGCTGATATGAACTACAGAATGGCTTCCCAAAAATGCAAGAATCAGAAGAATTTTTGTGATCATGCTTCAAAATGGGGACACCCATGACTATCTTCAGTTTAGATATATTTTTCATGTCTTGTTTGTTAATTTTCCCCAGCCTTCAATGCCACAAATTGTTTTCTTCTTCAACAGACAAATAGAAGCAGGTCACTTTTCTGTCAACCTGATATAAGTTTCCATTTTTTCTACAGCCTTTCATAAGAGAATTCCTAGTTTTTCCCTTTATAGTGCAGCCTTTTTTATTGAAATTTACTATGAGCTCTAAGACACAGAGTTACCTCACACTGAGGAGATTGTGACATAGACCGTCACATAAAGAAATTCAGTCTTCTTTAGCTCTCCATAGGTGAGAGCAGTAGTCCCATATCCTTTAATCTTCAAAGAACCATCATTACCAAACCTTACTGTTCCATCAAAATTATTTTTAATGTTCTTCAAAAGTTCAGCATTTCCCGTCATATGGGAAGAGCATCCACTATCATGAATCCAGATGTTGCTGATCTTTATAGCTTTGAGGGCTACTTCTGCAAGATTAGATTTCTTGATCTTCTTCTTTTCTTTCCATGTGATATTGGATTGAGTATAGGATAATGATGGAATTCTAATACTTTCCTCCACATAATCTGATTCTTCATACCTATAATCTTCTTCCAGAGGATAAAAACTATTTGGGAGAATAACACTATTGGGAGGGTGAAAACCAGCCCGTCTCTGAGAGTTGTATGAGTTTATCCTATTATACCTATGCCTGCGATAAATAACTTTATGAACAAATTTAGAACAATGAAAACAGTAACCATAGAAGCTATTTCTTCTATAAGTTGAAGGATATGAAATCTGTCTCCTTTGATGACTTCCCAGATCTTCCCCATTCAGGTAGCTCCTTGCCTCTTCGCAATATAACATGGTATGACCCAGATAGCCACAGAACTGACACTTCATGAGGGGAAATGTCTTCTCACTTAAATTTCTCCTCATGCCCTCTTCCATGGGAGAATGGTTGGACTACCTGTTACTTCAGAAAGTTTGAGGATAATTTTCTGTTCTTCTTTTAGTTTGGATTGAGAATTTCTTTTTCAGCACTTCAGGCAATATTTCAACATGTCCAACTTTCATCTTGTCTTTATTTTGGCTCTCTTCACTTCCAGTAGTTGACAGGCTAGCTTCATAGCCAATTACACTCTTTCCCATGCAAGTGGGTCTCTGATCACTCAAGATTTTTCCAACCCCATCTAAACCACACTTGGCTCTTGCCGGTAACTCTGCATCTGAGAATCTTCCAAAATGAATTTTCTTCTTACCCTCATTTGTGGTTGATCGACACTCAAGTTTACTCATAATAGTAAAAACTTCTTCCTTATGACCCTCAACTATCTTGGGCATCTCTTCCAGTCTATATGTAAGGTCATTTATGACATTTTCTTGTTCTTAAATTCTAAGCATCAATTCCACAATGTCATGTGTTTTTTCTAGTATTGAAGATTGATCTCCCACTAGTTATTCTCATCGTTCAATTTCATCTTCAAGATCATCCACATATTTTGATGATTCTTTCACCATTTCTTTCCACTTACTACATCTCTTGCATTTGTTCTCAATATTTGAAAAGGAATCCTTAATTTTCAACATGGGATCACAATTATGAGTCATATGATTGTCTATGTATTTATCAATAGAGGTTTCTAACTTTTCAATGGTATCCATCATTGAAGCATGATTTACAGTTTTAAACTCAGGTTCTTCGTCTTCACAGAATTCAATATCATCCTCTTCCTCTTCATATACAAAAGTCTTTTTCTGTATCTTCTTTCCAGATTTGAAGTCTCCCTTTTTGAAAAACTTTTTTCGAGGATTCTCAATGTCTTCGGCTTCACTTTCTTAATCATCGAATTTACTTTGGCACTGAGAGGCAATGTTCCCAATTCTTCCACAGTGAAATCATGCCAAAGGTAACATACCTTAAAATTTACCTTTTACCTTCTTTAGATTCTTGGAGATAAGAGAAAGAATTTATTCTTCCTCATCATCTTCACCCCCACTATCTTCTGAAATTTTCATTTTTTCCATGGATTTTAATGCCATTTCCTTGCTAACACGAGCCGTAGCTTCTTAGATTTGGAATCTCATCTCATAAGCCACTAGACTACTTAGAAGATCATCCAGATAAGGTTTAGATATATCTCTTTCTTCAAGGTCTGATACCTTTGCATTGCACATAGGAGGAGGTCTTCACAAGATTTTCTTTATGATATCAATATATTTGATTTCCTCTCCAAGCCCTCGAATTTAACCCACTACTTCAGTGATTCGATTGAAGAATGAACCTGCATTCTCATCAAAATGCATCTTTAGATCATCAAACATGTTGTGCCGAACTTGAAGTTTTTTCTCTTTCACTTTGTTTTCTCCTTCATAGATATTTTCAAGTTTTTCCCACATAGACTTTTCTAAGGTGTAACTCATCACCTTTAGATAAATTTGATCAGAAAGAGCTGCATTGATAGCATTCTGAGCTTTAGAATCTGCATCAAGAACTTTCCTATCTGTATCAGTCATAGCCAGACCTGTTGGATCAGTAACATGTATTCCTTGCACAGTAGAAAAGAGTACTTCCATTCCAAGAGATCTTAAATGATATCTCATTCAGATTTTCCAAATCTGAAAATTACTTCCATTGAAGAGAGGGATTCCCCTAACATTGATAGCATTATCCATGATGAAAAAGTACATATCAAACACCAAAAACCTCCCTCTGATACCACTTGTAGGACCCCGGGACACCCTGAGAGGGGAGGGGTGAATCATGGTGAAAAATGTTTTCTTTTAATGTGAGGGATCTTATTCCCACGTTGGTAGGAACTTGTTAAACCTGTATGATGAATATGATTAGAAAACAAACATTCACATGCAGAGATATGGCACGACACTTTTTACTTGGTTCACCACTAATGGATACATCTAAAGAGCATACACCAACATGTTTTCAGTCATTCCAAATTCCACTATTCTTCACTAGTTGTAGATTACAATGGTTTGGGCATAGTCACTCTGTCCAAGGCTCAATGCCTTTAAAAAGGTTCAGGGATAGCTCACTATGACCCTTGGGTCACTCCCTTTGACTCACCCTGGCTCCCTACCTATGGTGAAGTCCCACTCAGTTTATAGACATGAAGGTCTCTTCATCATTGCAAAATAATGTATCATCTGTTGTATGTAGATGCTCTGTTGAAGTCCATCTCTCACCCATAGACTAATCTCACTTTACACTGAAAGTATCGGGCAATCTTCCAGATTTCGTGCAGCTCCAAAAAGACCAGCGTACTTCAACCACTCCTGGAACGCTTCTCCAAGCTCGGTGCGCAAGTCACTTGCGTGGCAGAAATTCAGCACACAAGTATCAAAAAACCACTTGTGCGACACCTCCTTCATTAGCTCCATACTTTCACAACTCACCATGTTTTACACCCAAACCACTAAGGATGCGCAACCAACAGCCAGCGCACAACTTCTACCTGCGCAACCCAACTACCATTTGCGCGACTTCAACACTTGCGTTATGGGAGCTCGGAAAATCTATAAGTCTTGAACTTCATTACAAATGAGAAGGGGTGGTCCTCTATTTATAGGAAAATTGGAAACCCTGTGCGTTGGAGTGCAAGCCTCCTCTCGGAGCGCATGTTTCGGCACGCAACTCCAACCACCCTAGCCTTTGTTGTGCTACTCTCTTGTGTGACCAAACTAATACTTGTGCGACCCTCTTTCCTTTTCCATATTTTGAAGTTCTAATCTTGAAAAACATATGGCACGCAACTTTCCAATACTCCTAGGCACCAGCACGCAAGTCCTTTCTCGATGCGCAATTCACTTGCACGACACATGTCTGGCACACAAGTCCCTTTACCAAAAAAACATTGTTTTCTCCTTTTGTCAAATTTTAGGTCCAAAAATTTGGAAAACACTGGAAAATGGTGTCACCTTCAATAATATTATCTTCTTGACATGTATGAGTACTTTGTTGGCACAAATTCTGAACTTCCTCGGAGGATTGACAACAAACTCAAACCATTCTCAACTTCATGCATAGATGACCATGGTTCCAACACTCAGCACTGTAGTCCTCTAAATTCCAGAAGGGTATAATTATAAAGAAATACGATGGGATCACACTGATGTTAAATCTAGTATTGACACTTCTGGACTTCATACCAAAAGACTTGGTATAATATGAACTATCCCTCCAAACAGTACAATAGGAATTGTCCCACCAAATGTTACAACGGGCACCGCCCCACCAAATGGCACCATCAAAAGGATGTAGTCAGACATAAACATTGTCGAAACAAGCATTGATCTTCATCTCCATTAATGTCATTCACTTGATGGACCCCTTCTCTGATTGAGACTATGTCCATGAACCCGAATTCCCCTTTCCCAACAGAAGATCTGATGGAAGAGGCCGTAGAGGATGAGGGTTTCTTGGAAGGCATAATAGTGGCAGGAGTCCCCCTTCCGGCCACGCTATAACTCAAACTGCTTACATAGTGAAAACTTGCAGGAGGACCCTACAGAAAACACAATGAAAACTGAAAGGCTCCTCTGCCCCCACCAGAAGAAATCTAAGTCCCCTTATCTTGGAGTACCTGTCAGAGGAAGGAAAAATATCAAATCTCCCAAATAATATGGGCGAACTAGTGTGGCCAAACCCAGAAAGGATCATAGTGCCACCAGCTCCCATCACAGAGGTTGTACCATCTACATCCAAAGCTCAGGACCCAAACGTGTCTATGAAAGGGAAACCCTGAGCTGATAAGGCCTAACCTTTAATGCATAAATATGATATTCCAAATCATATGTCTTCATTACCAGCAAAACTGTCAATCTTGGATTCTTTGAGTCTATCCGCAGACCTTAAGGAGGTGTTTATCAAATCATTATTAATTCCTTGGAAATTTGAGGCCAAAGTACCAATAATCGAAGTCTATTGGATAGAGATTAATCTTAAAGGTTGCTGCTCCATCATCTGATACATAGAGAGGTATGAGTATGTCATATTTCAAGGTCACACCAAACCCTTACATGTGTCCGAGAATTTAAATGGCATTTATGTTGGGAGTATTTTCATTGATAAGGGCTCTAGAGTCAACCTCCTCCCTCTATAAAAACTTTGTTGACTGGGCTAAGATGAAGAAAATGTGACACCATGCACCACAACTCTGCTGGGATATGAAAAAATAGAATAGAATACATTAGGATGAATCAATATTAAAACTTAGCTTGGATACCTCAGGTTAGAATCCGAGTTCCTGGTAGTGTGGAAATGCACGGCCTTCGATATCCTGTTATGGAGGTCCTAGCTACATAAGCATGCTGAAATTACATCATCATACCATCAGTGCATCAGATATTTCACTAATGGGGAAAATAGGACATTACGTGCTGATCAATCCTAGTTTGAGTCTTATGAGTCACATTACATCAACACAGGGTTCTCTAACCAAGATGATAGGTAGTCTTTGGTCAATTAAATTGATGGGATCACTGCCCTGAATATATTGGAAATGGATCCCACTGACCCCATGCAACAACTTGAAAAAAGAGTATATACTACCTATCAACCAAGTTCAATGCATAACATAATATTTCAAAAAGACTCAATTTACTACCTAATTTCTGTTACGACGCCCAAGTCCAAAGACACAAAAGACTGGGCTGAATCCTATAATGGAAGGAAAATACCTACAAAAGATGCTCTTGAACTATCCTTGGGACCTCAAACTACCCCCGCCTGACTCGCTATGGTAAAAGATGATTTACCTCCCAACATTGGAGATTTCATCTCAAGAATACTCTCACCATCAGAAGAGGAAGAATTTTGATGAAGAAGATGAAAAAGAAGAAGGATATGAATAATAAGACCTCAAAGATGTCCCTCCAGCATTTGTAGAAGGCGTCTCCACCACAATCGATGAACTTAGGGAGAGAAACTTGGGCACTGAAGGTGACCTTCAACCCAATCTGGTCAGTGTGTCTATGCTAGCCAAGGAGTGGCAGACATATACCTCCTTCTGAAAAAAGAATCAAGTTGTGTTTTCCTATAATTACATAGAAAGTACATGCCTCAATCTTGAGGTCGCCACTCATCATCTGGGTTTTCCAGAAAATTTTTGGGGCTATAAGCAGGTAGCCAGAAGGACCCACCAGACGCATGACACCAAAATAGAGGCTAATGTTGAAAAGATGATCAGAGACAGCATAATACAGGAATACCAATATCTGATCTTTCTAGAAAACATAGTCCCTGTCAAAAATAAGAAGAAATATATTAGAATCTGCATCGACCTTAGAGACCTTAATCAGAACTGCCTAAAAGATGATTTCCTAGTCCCAATCACAGAATTGTTGATCGATGAAACTACCGGATATGAGGCCCTATTTTTCATGGATGGAAATTTTGGATACAACCAGATCCGAATGTCCTAAGGAGATAAAGAAGCCACCGCTTTTAGGTAACATCAGGGAGTGTTCTGTTATATGGTGATGCCCTTTGGTCTAAAAAAATTCAGCACTACATATTTGTGTTCCATGCATCACATTTTCATGCCCTTCATGAGAAAATTTGTTGAGTTCTTTGTCAATGATCTGGTTGTTGAATCACAAGGTCACTCAAACCACAAGGCTAATCTTGAATCTGTTTTTAACAAATTCCGACAACACAATTTTAAGATGAATCCCGTAAAGTGTTCCTTTGGCAATACCTATGGGAAATTCCTCAGCTTCATCATACGCCATCAGAGCATCGAAGTTGAACCTGAGAATAAAAAAATCCATCCTTACATGTCCCCACCTCACAACCTCACTGAGTTGATAGGTCTTCAGGGGCACCTGGACTACATCCAATGCTTCAAATCCAACCTAGTGAGTAAATGTTTACCTTTCACCAGGTTAATGAAGAAAGGGGTTACGTATAATTGGGATAATGATTGACAAGAAGCATTCAAAGATCACAAAAATATATCTCTTGATCCAACTGGTGCTAATGCTGATAGTAGATGGGAGGCCCCTCATTTTGTACGTAACCTCCATAGAATGGTCATTAGGCTCCTTCCTCATATAGAAGAATGATGTCAGAAGCGAGAACAACCTCTAATACCTCAACCGAACAATGATTTATGTTGGAACTGAGTATTCAAGGATCAAAAAGAACTGCCTAGCCCTAATCTTCACGGTTCAAAAACTCAATCATTACTTGTAGAACCATGAGGTCTACTTGGTCTCCTACTGCAACCTGCTCAAATATATCCTCAATCTTCCCATGATAACTAGATTCCTATTCCGATGGGCAGTCATCCTATAATAGTTTGACATACATTATGTGTCCCAAAAGGTTATCAAAGTCCAAGTGTTAGCAGACTTCATGGAAGAGAACCCCTTAGAAGAGAAAACCCTGTTGGATGTCAAAATCCTAGATGAAGAAGTGTTCTCCATCCAAGACGAACCCCAAGTAAGGGAAATGTACTTTGATGGTGCTTCCAAAAGCTTGATAGGGAAAAGGATAGAGGATCTCAAGCTCAAAAAAGTGGGTAAAGGGGTTATACTTGTATCCCCTGAAAATGGCATCTTTCCTTACTCTTTCATGCTTTCAGGGGGATGCACAAATAATTAAGCAGAATATTAGGCTCTCATTGTGGGCCTAGAATTGGCACTTCATACACAAGCCAAACACCTAAAGATAAAAGGTGATTCAGAGCTAGTAATCAGACGAATCAATGGTGAATATGCCATTAAGAAATAGCTATTGTCCCCTTGATGAAACATTTTCGAGAACTGATGGAAGAGTTCCCCCTCAGAACCAATGCTGACCTATGTCCCCCAATCAAAAAATTCTCAAGACGATGCTTTGGAAAATGCAGCCACAACCATGGCTGATCTAGACCAGGATGAAATGGTTATCAGTATTTCCCACCACCGGATGGTTTTTCCATTTATCCAGAACAATATGGAGGATATTGACGAAATTAGCCATATTTTTTGGCCTTATGGTCACACCACCGGCTGGATGATGCCCATGGAAAATTACCTTCAGAAGGGGGAACTCCCACTAGATACGGTTGGAAGGGAATAGGTCCAAATATGGGTAGTCAACTTTTTCTTATACAATGGGGTAAACTAGGAAAATGTCCTCTATAAACGAGGCCTCGACGGAGTCCTTCTCAGAAGCCATGATGGAGAAGAGAATGATACCGTCATGAGAGATGTACATGACAGAGATTGTGGATCACACCAATCAGCGACCAAGATCTCTCAAAAAATCTAAAGGCATGGGTATTACTATCCCACTATTATACAAGATTGTGACATATTCACAAATAAGTTCCATTCCTGCCAATTTTATGCCAAATTTATTCACCGACCCCAGGAGTTACATCATACATCTAAGTACTCCTAGACATTTTCCACTTGGTGGATGGATGTTGTGGAACCATATTCTCCAGATATAGCTAGACAATTCATGTTAACACTCACAACAACCTACTTCTTTTCCAATTGGTTTGATGTCGTACCACTAAAATAGGTTGGGGTGAAAAACATCGTTAGATTTGTGAATGCCAACATCATTACCAGATTTGGTGTCCTTCAAACAATAATTATGGACAATGACACCAACTTCTGCTCTACTGAGTAGGACAAGTTATACCAGGAGTATGGAATCAAATCCAACTGTCCATCCCACTACCATGTAGCAGCCAATGGGAAGATAAAGGCTTTCCACAAGACTATGTACAACATACTCCAAAAGACGGTAGATAAGGATAAGAAATCTGGAACAAATAATCTCCTTCACACTTTATGGTCCTACCAAACCACAACCTAAATTACCACACAGGAGACCTCATACTCACTACTATATGGGGCAGAAGTAGTTTTTCCTATCTAAATTCATGTTCCATCACTTCGTGTGGACATTTGTGATCAATTGTCCATGGATGAGAAATCTCAGAGATAGTTTGACAAGTTGGAGAAGCTTTATGGGAAAAGGCTAGACACTTTTAATCATTTGGAAATCTACCAAAATTAGATCACACAAGCCTAAAACAAAAATTTTATCCTTAGATATTTCCTAAAATGAGAAATGGTGTTAGTCCTCAAAACTCTGATGAAACTCGGGAAGAAGCCCCAAAATCTTGAACCAAATGGGAGGGTACATATGTCATACATAGGGTCTATTCCAATGGAGCATATTTCTTCATATAAATATATAAAAATCTTATTACGGCTCCCACAAATGAAAAATTTGTAAACAAGTACTTCGCATAACATCAATGCCCGTAAATGTTCCAAACTCTATGACCCTAAACTATGAGTTACAGCCTATCCACATGACATAAAACTATATGGAACTCATCCCTGAAACTTTATATTAAACTGTGACTCATGTCCTCACTCCATTATGTTAAACTGAACAATGTAGTGTCCAAGATACAAGACGTCAAACTGCATAGCATAAATCGTTCTAATAACATGACTATAAACCGCACGATCCCTCATAGGACTATTTACAGATTGATTATAATTAATTAGTGGGATATGTAGTGACACCTCAATTATATATCTTGGCCCATTCCCCACAATATAAAAAAATACAAAATGCCTCTACCATACGCTCTATCTCCCCACATTTATGAGGAAATACCTTATCACACCTTATTTCTCACATTGAGTATAAATTATGTGAGCTTAGGATTGGTGGTAAGGATTCCCCTATGTAAGTGAACTATAGGGTAACATAGTAGACCTGACATCTATGGTGGATGAAACCAAAAGTTCCCCTACCCTAATGTCCAAGTCATATCAGTATAGGGAACGTTCATAAATATGTATGTCTTGGTTTCTACTCTTGTAGGATACGTAGTGACACCCGAATATGGCATCTTGTCTCATCGACCACCAAATAAAAATTCCCTTGCATGTCCCTATGCATGGACAAATCATTTGTATGGAATGTTAATAACTACGTACGGCTTGATTCTATCCCTTGAATGATACATAGTGACAGTCGGATCTGGCATCTTGGCCCAAACACCATTTGAAAAGAACAATTCCCCTTCATCCGTGCAAAGGCTATACTTGTATGTGGAGTCCATGAAAGGTCATAACCACATAACAATAAACTGTGAGATTCTACAAGAGTCACATATGGCCCAATTATCAATGTTAAAATATCCCTCACATTCCCCCAACTCATTAGAAGTCAAAATATCCTACTTACCCCTATACATACGAGTCTGTTCTATGTGGAAGCTCTAGTATTTCATGGATAATCACGGTCTGGGTACTTCTTACATGTCCAAGACACATCTTTCCTATTTTTCAAACAAGGTAATCAAAGGAAAATTTATACCCAGGAGAGTCCTCTCCTATCTCAATACGCTCAATGGCTTCCATGCCCGATGTCATCCCTCCAGATCCCCGTTGCCCCTTGGGACTATGTTTTACACCTACTATCATCACTCATGTCTAAGGAACACTAGAACACCCCGATCGGGATTAACTCAAAGCTATTAATTATCTTTGTGACAAAATAATTTCCTCATTGCATGAATCTAAACTACACAAAATAATTTCCTCACTATACAGTAATAAACCGTAAGGCCAAAATCAACTTTCTTGTATGAAATTAAACTAAATAGCATTGGTTTTAGCCTAAAGTGTTCTCGGATGATTGATTTTGTTATTCTTATATGGTTATCTAGAGTCCCGGTTTCCCCTTGTTTCTCACACCGAGCATAGATCATGTGAGCTTAGTGATCCTAGCGAGAGACCCACCATAACATTATGGAAAAATAGTCCAGGAATTTGGTCCTATAAACATGACCATAAAAGGCATGTCACAGTTCCTTTCCCCATAAGGAACCCCATGTCCTAGCCATACGACATTAAACTATAGGGAATCCCAAAGATGGGACAAATGCCTAACCCTATGTATGAGTCTGATCTATGAAATGGATACCTAATTCCATGAGTAAATCACAACCCGAATGTCTCTAATATAACTTCACACATTCCTTCTATACCTCAGACACTATGCACAGAGTGATCTTGAATCCCCATAATCTTCCATGGCCATCAGAGATGGAAGGCCAGTGTTATGTGGACACCATTTTTTACTATGAACATCATGACCTGGGGGATCTGCATATGATTCCTACAAAACAGACATCAATAAAAGGAAAATTCATCCCCATTAGAGTCGTCTCCTATGTTAGTATGCCCAATGGCTTCCTATCCTCATAACATACCTCCTGATTCACGGTCCTTCAAAGCCATTGTTTAAGAGAGAGTGAAATTCCCCCACTTATTTTTGGGTTTCCCAAGAAAATTTCGACTAAAAGAAATGTATCTTTTCATTATTAGGTGAACCCCTAGTCAATGGACATATACCATTTTCAGAAATCTCCCAATCTCCATAATCCCTCATATCCATCAAAGATGGAAGGCTAGTTTTCTATGGACACCTTTATTTGACTATGTACATCATGCCCCGGCGGCTCTGCATATGATATCTACAAGACAGTCCTCAATCAAATCCAAATCCATCCTCTACAGAGACCTTTCTAGTTTCTGTACGGTCATATGACCATTATGTCCCATCCCCCCCCCCCCCCCCTCGGGTTTGTAAAACCCCTCTGGATAATGGTTAACATATCCACTCCTTTTCAAATTCCCTAAAATGATATTTCTAATTGAACTGGCCATTCACCATCTCTCCCTTAATCAAGTGAGAACCGTATGGGGACAGTTTCCTACTCAAATCTGATATTAATATCTTTAATACATTCTTACATCATCACTCAGACAGGCCACCCACTGTGGCTCCCAACATCAAAATAAATTCAAAGTGTTGTAAATCATATCCGGCCATCGGAGATAGAAGGCCAGTGTCCTTTAGACACCCTTTTTTGACTATGAACATAATTCCCCATTGGCTCTGCATATTTTTCTTACAAAACTACCATCGATCAAAGGCAAATTACTCCTTAGGAAATTCCTGTCCTATTTCAGTATGCCAAAAATGGCTCTCGAGCCCCATGCATGTCCAAAAACTCAAGAATTTAGGGTCAAGATAAATCCATCATCCATGTTTAATAGATGTTAGGATATTATTGGCTACCAAATTTATAACTGGGCCCCCTACCCCATCATGTTTTTTCAAATCAATTTGACCCAAAACATCAATAATAAGTTTGACTAGTAGGACTATGAACTATGAGTGAAAAAGATGCCATACTCGTGAGAGTAAAAAAATAAAAAAGGGAACCACTAGATGAAAATTGTGTATCAACTAATTAAACCTACACCATATACAATTTATAAAAGAAAAATGTGGTTCGATCTACCAAAAGAGACGTAAATATTGTTGGGTCGAAAACCCACAAAGGGTAGCCTAAGCAAAAGACAAGTTATACTCTCTAAACCGGGGTTAATCAGGCTTTGAAAAAAAATAGGGTAACAATGAAAAAGACCCAAATTCTCATGAGGTTTTCCATAAAATTTCAAAAATAGTAGAACTATTCTTGCTGAAAGGTCACATAACTAATGTCATGCATGTTTTCTCACTTCTGGGTGCCTCCACGCGACACTAGTACCTTGATCTCCCCCCTCTACAATGAATGTATAAGTAAGAAGTGTCATTACAGGAGTGGGAAGGGACCTAAGATAGGTTATCCAAGATGGGGGTATCTCCTTTACATCAGATGGTTCGGCCACTGAAGTTGGACACAGAGGACTAGTTGTAGATTCTGGGGTGTACAATGATACTCTAATGGGGCCAACCTCATTAGGGTCATAAGTATTATCCACATAAGGGGAGCAGTCTGAATCACTCCCCACTGATATTGGTTGCACCAATTAAGCCCTTTCTAGAAACTTCTAGCGGCGAACTGATGACCTTCTTAACACAAGGGCATGAATAGGTGGTGTATCTGTCGTTCCTACTATAGGGACAGGATTAGAATACATAGCTATCATACTCATCACAGAAGAATAAATTTTTGGCATGGTCATCGGGGTCAGATTGGGGTGAAGAATTGTTAGAGGTTTCTGCACCTGCTGAACTGGTTCTCTCATCACCCCATCAGGGTAACAACTTGCCCACAGTTCGGCATAGTCGAGTGACAGAAAAGTGGATCCTGTCATATTTGGGATTATAACTTCCATAGTGATACCTTCCTGCATCATCATAAGCCATAACTAGTGATGGATTATGGGATGAGACTCTACCCTTAACTGAATAGATGGAAGAAGCATATCTTGTTGAAGGTACATAAATTTCCTAGCAAACTGGTAAGGGAGGTATGACTCACAAATGGACACTTGATCTATATGAGCAGTGGGAATCCAATTCCAATGCAAAATTATTTATGAGTGTTCATCTAAAGAATCGCCCATGTCACCTCCCCAAGTGTTTTATCGTCCCTCTTTAAGGGTAGGTCAATATTACCCCAGAGTTTAGTGGGATGGACGAGTTCGCCAGTGGCGAGCCCTCGGCTTAGATCTGTTTGCCTACAAGAATAACCCTATCCAGACATCGGATGGGATAAGAAAGAGAACCTATAGGGGTTAATCAAGAAATCCTTCTACTGTAACATGTAGTCTCCTTGCCAAATGGGACACATGGTTAGTGTTATTCCAATTAGTGGCTACCGAAGAAACTCTTCATACATCTCTCCAAGGATTGGGAGTCCTCCAAGCTGGTGGATATTCCATAAGCAGATTCCCACCTCCCCAAACAACAAATGGAAATTTTTTTTTCTTGAAGACCAAAGTCTCAGTAACTCAAGAAGGATTTCACCAGGGGAGAAGGCAGTAAACTGAGAAACCCAGGTTTCCTTATATAAGTTCACCACCTTCAACTGGTCAGGGGGCTCTAAACAGGTTTGATGTACTCAGAATGCCTAGGCCAATTCATGGGAGAAGAATACTATGGATTTTAGGTCCCACTTGGTGATTCACCCTCTATTAGGGTTTTCTTGGGAAATATTTATAATAGACGGGTACTCTCAGGTGGCTATCCTCGAAGCAGTTTTGCGATACTTCTGATCTTGCTGAGACCATACTAAGCCTTCAAAAATGAACAAAACTTTTTGAATCAAATTAGGTTTAAATTTTTCAGCTGAGGATATAGTGGCTCGATCATGTCCTTTCAGTACTTCTAAGAGAATGAAAGGGGAATTGAGGTCACCTAAATACATAAGAATGTCATAGGAAAGGCCAAAGCTATAAAGTGGAAACTGTGCGAAAAATAAGTGAGTTAGGAACTCTGGTGTCATCAGATCTTTTTAGAAGATGTCACAAGGAATAATATAGGATCTAAGATGATCCTCACAATCCCCACCATGTTTTCCCATATTCTTAATCGATTTTATTATTGCCTTTGAAAGATCCATTTTAGCCAACACATGAAGATTCAAAAGGACTACAAAAAGTTAGTCCATAAAAATATATAATGGTCTTAAAAATATGACCGTATAAGGGCTCTGCGTATTGTTCCCAAAAATGGTATGTGTTATCCATTACCCTCACACTACATGATATGCAGAAACAATCCCAGCGTGTTTCATGATACACAGAGATACTTCCCGTATAGTGATGTGGAACGTGGAAAAATTATACCATGTACAACCATGGTATACGAAGCGACCACTAGGAACTGACTCGTGGAGTGTTGGAGAGCAAACAGAAGGGTTTGTGGAAGGTGGATACTTTAAACCAAGGCCTCTTCAAGTTCATTTTAAAAAATTATTTTTTAAAAGTATAAAGTTCAGATTATTAATTCCTAAAGTTCGGTTCGTCGGTTCAAGCTCGGTGTGCATACCCGCAAGTCGCATAGAATTATCCAATGTGGAAATTCATATTATTGTTTTAAATTACACAAAACCATTTTCAAAATCCAAAATTTGGTTCGCGGATGGATAAATAGAGAAAATTTTGGTTTGCAGCATGAACAAAGCTGTTTGCGAGCGCGATTTTCGCAAAAGAAACAGTACGCGATGGTAGAGAATGCTGAGAGAGACTCAAGAGTAGTTTTCACCACGGGAAACTGTAAAAGAAAAATTTCATGGGACCCTATATATATTCGTGGTCCCCTTTTACCAGACCTATCTGTTCTACCATGAACTATTTCAATTCGGGGATGATTTTACATCAGCATAGTCTCCTCTTCATTCCAAATGGACCCCATTCCAATGGGGGAATTTTTAGGGTTCTAAAAATTTATCTAATGGAAGAAAATACTCCCCCGATCACTTTACGTAGGTAATAAAGAATTCCTACAATTCTAATAAGGTGAATTTACTCAAATTGAGTTGCAAATTTTAGAAGAATCTTGAAGGGATTAAAATTTCCAAGGAATATTAATTAACTTGTATGTCATCACCAGGAAGGGTCCGTGGACCACATGAGTCACGAACCATTGGTGCATGGAAAGAACCACGAGGTTCTGGCCTGCAGAGCATTGGCCATCGAACCCAAACAACATCAAACTGCATTATTGAAGGAATCAACTACGTGAAGGCTTTCTGCGTACCATCCTATGAACTCAACAATTCATGGACGGAGATAATTGGAAGGGTTCTGTGAACCATGACTCTTGAACAATATACTCTGCAACAATCAGTTGACCAAGTCTTTCATGGGTCAAGATATCTCTTCATGGGCTTCTGCAAATCGTGTTGGGTGCCCATAGATATGATTTCACTAATACTCTATAATAGGAGAACATAAGGAATTTAGAGAGTACGGATAATGAAATCTCGTAGGGGGGGCCAGAGGTTAGAAGAAATAATTCGGACAAGATTCCATCTTCAGTCTTGAATCATAGGCGAAACCCAAATTGCCAACCACATCTTCTACTTTCATAACTAGCTGTGAACCATATAATGAAGGAACATAATAATGATAAGATGGAAAAAAACCTAATTGGTGTAACCGTGAACCACATAATTCTCGCGAATGAATTTCCCACAAGGAATAGTCCCTAGGACCCTCCTTAGATATGGTGTTTTGCATAGTGCATCACTATGCAGATTCAACCTGGCACCGTGTACAGGACTATTACGCAGAGGGAACCCGAAACAACATGAATAACCACATCCAGGACTTCATACCATTATGGTGCAAGGTGATCCATAACCATGTCCATGTACTACTTCGGTACGTGGATGACCCCTCTGTCCGCATACCATTATGGTATTTGGAGCTTCCCCCATCCCGTATGAGAAAACAGTACGCGGAATGGGGTGTTTTCGGGTGTTCTTCTCTCTGGTTCCAATATCACCCCTCTATTACCATCCAGTCCTCCATAGTCTCTCCACGAATCAGTCCACAGGCATTAGGCCAAAGCCCCCTCCAAAGCCACCAAGAACATATGATCATATCATTAGGTGCATCATCATGACCCATTGAGTCTACATACCCAAGGTAAGTGGAGTCATGAAGTCTCTCCCCACAACAGTTTGGACTCTAGTGATTTCTTTAAGTCTACATTCCCATGTTAACCTAGATTCCAACCTTGGGATGCTAACATAAACTTCCATGTTCTATGGATTACGGGTGATCACTTTATTTTCCATTTAATGAGGAATGATGATCAGTCGAAGTGGTTGTATTCACTTCCCATTCTGACGAGGACAACTCTCATCCCCTTTACTAGAATGTTTTGGGGGCACTACCACTGAGGAAAGTCCCCAATCCTCCAAAGTTCGAGTCGCATGACCTATAATTTTATCCCACATTAAAAGTTTAATTGCTTTGCGCCCTCACCCATGGTCACCCCAGCCTCTTCCACCATAGGCCCTCCCTCTCTTATTAGCAGGAGAGGAGGTGTGTAGTTGGTTGGATCTCTCACACCCTCTTGTTTCTCACATCGAGCATTACTCATATGGGATTAGATATTTGTGATGATTACAACATCCACACCATTCTGAACTTTGAGAAGTCTAATTTCTGATCAAACCAGGATACGAAAGATGCATTTTTGTAGGCCTCATCTCAAAAGGGTTCCCTTCCAAAAGGGTTTACCCAATCCTATCCTCTCAAGTAGGGAAGCTTACATGAATAAGCCCCAGTAGTTTCGAACTATGTGGGCTCTGATTCCTCTCCTGTGGATATGTAAGAAGCTCATATTATGGTTCTAACCCCGACATCAAGTCACCTTACATCCCCCTTGGATGATGTTAAACTCCATAACACCTTACTATATGGCTTAAGTCAACCTTACCTATGTAGCATCAAATCCATGCATACCAACGATGATCTTGCAAACTAGTGGTAGCCTATGGAAACACTCTTAATAAATGAACCAAGGATTCACGAACATATTAACATGACTTAAATCCATAAGAGGGTCCTGGAATATGCAATAATTCCCCCAAAAAAGGGTGCAATGAGCCCGACTTCCCATCCTCTCGACCAATGGATCCCTTAAGTGTTTTTGGCCAAATCTTGTTCCCACGAGCACCTTAATTTAGAAATAAGGTCCATGAATCATAAATACCTGATCCATTGGGTGTTTTTGGCTCCAAGAATAAACCCATTGGATATCATCTGAGGAAGTTATATCCTAGGAGGATCGATTGTACAAGTACCTGACCCCATGCAATATCACGATGGGACCATCTGACTGTGCCGTCTCCCTCACAATACAAAAGGGATAAACAACCCAGTTTCTAAAGCGTTAATCCAACCCTATATTAAAGGATAATGACATAGAATGAGTTGAAACAAAATAAATATTTCATTTTATGTGAAACCATCTCTATAAAAAAGAGGCGGGTGTTGATTCTCATCAGACCATTTTGTCATCACCTCGAACACGTCACCTCGGGTCAAAACACTCATGTACCACTATGTTCGGTTCATTAGGAGTTAACCAGGTCTGGGATTACACAATGTGGTATTATAGGAGTTTTATTTTCTTTTATTAGTGTTTGGGAAATTTATACAGTAGATTAGAAACATTTCAAAACATGTTCATAATCCATGAATGTGATTAGTTGAACCATGTTTGGGGTAAACACCAAGTTTCATGGGAATGTGAAATTATAGTTTTATATTCTTCATGTTACATTTGATATATTTTCACCTTTTTTTGATTCACACAAATTTTTTTATTTTTTATAACTTATAATATTCTACCTTGGCCATGCATGGAAAGGGGGATTATTATAAGCATAATTATATGCACCTAGGATTCACATGTCATGAATATTCTATACCATATATATGCATTTTTTAGATTTCATTTCCCAGTATTCTTATAATTATTGAGTGTTCCTTCATTGTGATATATGCATATGCCACCAAAATCTTCTAAAGGGAATGGAAATTGGTTTTTAATGTGTCATCATCAACATAAATGGTGTTTTCCCTTACAGATTGATGATGGGATCTTAAATAGACAATTTCATACCATGTAAGCTTTGTAACATGGGTTACGTGAGATAAAATTTTGATATTATTACAAGAATTAAAATTTCAATTTATAAAGTGTATGGGCCTCTATAAATTGGAAATCATAATTCTTCGAATCGAGCCATAGTATTTTACCAGTTATATTTTGAGATCGGATGTAAGGGGCTAGGGTGTTATTAAGTGGGTGTCAATTTCAATTTATAGTGTTAATGGTCTATTATAAACTATGAATGAAAAATAATTTAATTGATCCTTTTGTTATGTATATACACACATACAAACTGAACATATAAATTCTGACTTATAATCCAAAATCTTTCCAATAAATGGAGAGGTCCTGTTCAACTTAAAGAGTGTTTCACTCCTTAACTTACAATTGAACCTCTATATATCAGACCCGATGTAAATAAAATATTGAACACTTACGAACACCCAAACCATAAATGTGGTCATTTTCGGTAGTATGTTGGGTAGTGATCACTTTTTCCTATTAATTTTCTATTTGTGATACTATATTAATTAGTATCTTATTATAAGGAATGTTATTGGAATTTATAGATCTTTGACACTAAGACATCCTCAATTTTTGCACGAAGAGGGTGGAAAGAATCATGTTTCATAAGTGGTGGTCCCTTATGAACTGGTGTTACCTCCAATAGTGCCACCTTTGGCACTGCCTTCCATTTTTGAACTATGAACTAATTCTTAGCTTCAAAAGAGTTTAATACAGTTGATGTAGTCAATTCAGGGTCCTTCATGGACAGAACCTATGATGTATGGTTTTCTCACGATTTCCAACAATAGAATCCTCTCATATTCTCAATGGATGGTGGTCAATAGGCTGATGATTCATGGATATAATACATTTTATCTATCTTTGAGCATTTGAAGACGCCTCCAAAGAGGAGGTCCAAGATCTCCACCTACATGTCGTGGGATTCTACCATGAAGTTGTGGGATATGATTACCCAGGATTTTCATCATTAAGGAATTTTCTGGATGGATTTATAAAATTAATTCTATGATTACATTTTCCCTGAAACACTTAAAGATCACTGATCTAGGGAGTTCATGCACCTAGAGCAGGGTGATATGTCCATTTTTAACTATTAGTCATTCTTCACTGAGCTTAAATTTATTGCACAACTTCTTTATTGTGATGATATATCACAATAAATATGCTTTGAGGATGGGATTAGGCATTACATTCGTGATCAGGTGAATTTACTTCTTATATCTACCATTACTAAGATCACGAACCAATATCTTATCATTGAGTACAAGATGATTGACGATGATGGTACTGGGAACAGAGGGTCATTACTGATATAGAGTTGTATTCATTATAGTAGAAGGAAGAATATCTATTAGGATTCCTATTAGATTACTGAAGACCAAAGTATCTACACCGGTATCCCTATTGTATGTCATTATTGTGGTTGAAAGGGGCATGTAATACCACAAAGTGATAGAGACCCGATGGAGTGTCATGCTGGCAGTCAGATGGTTAATCTTAATTGGTTTTTTTAAAACCTTCTTCTAGTTTTAAGGGGAAGAGGACCTGCACCATCTCCACCTTCAGGAGTAGGATCAGGGACTTCTTGTTAGGTATGAAGATAGTGTATCACTGGCCAAACTGGCTGAGGATGAGGTCATGGATATGGTATCTAGTCTTCTAATTTTAAGTGCTAGTAGAGCGAACCTACTAAGTGTAGTACAAATGTAGCTTAGAGACACATATTAGGCTTGTTTTATACATTACAGAATATACCTAAGGAGTAGAGGACATGAATTTCTACTATACATTAATTATTATACTACCCTCTGCTATTATGTCCACTTTTTTTAATACAGGTGTCTCACACTCCTTTATCTCTCTATTGATCATGAAAAGTCTTGGGATAGAAATTCTATACTTTTCTGGGGTGAAGACCTTGGAAACACTTTTGGGTATACATTCACAGATTATATTCCAATGAAAGGACTATCCTCTTGAGATTGGTGGTTATTGATTCTTGTGGAAATTCTATATCACAGAGATGACAAGGTCTCATGTCATACTTGGGATGGATTGGATTAGGCCTTATCATGCCCAAATTGACTTTTATCACTGAAGGGTGGCCTTCATATCTACCAAGGTTGATAGATATGCACAAAAGGGATAATGGAATGTTTGGGCTAGTTGATCTAGAAAAGAACATAGTGGACTGGGAGGAGTGAAAGCCCAGATTACCAACCTTTTCTCAGATGATTAGAAAGTAAGTCTGATAAATTTTCATCCGATAGTGGATCATTTGAGGGATGTTTTCCCGGAAAAATTTTCTATAATACCTCCCCTATGAGAGGTAGATTTTACAATTGAACTCATTCTAGGATTAGCACTAGTATTTATTCCTCCATATAGGATGGCACCTATTGAGCTCCAAGAGATCATGGGATAGTTTGAGGATTTATAATCTAAGGGTTTTATATGACGTTGTACTTTTTCATGGGGTTCACCTATCCTTTTCACCAATAAGTTGAATTGAACCCTCCAAATTCTTGTTTTTTATCCATGGTAGAACCATATTGAGGTCAAGAATTTATATTATTTCCCTCAAATAGATGATCAATTTGACTAGTTTTTAGGAGTTAGAGAGTTCTTATAGATTGAAATAAGATAAGGCTTTCATTAGGTGTGAGTCAAGCCTTTATACATACCATATATATACTTTTTAATTCATTACTATTTATATGATTACCTAGTTATTCTATTCAGTCTTATGAACACACCCATTGTTTTCCTAGCCTTGATGAATAGGGTTTTCTACCCCTACATGGATTCCTTTTTCATGGTTTTTGTGGAAAAAATCTTGGTGTATACTCAAATTCAAAGAAACCATTCCAAAAATCATGAGGTCATATTGAGTATATTGAGAGACCATCAGTTATATTCTATGCTTATAAAGTTCTACTTATGGATTGAAAGGGTTCAATTATTGGTTCATACTGACTCAGAATTAGGAGTATCAGTTGACCTAGGGAAGTTGAGTGATGTGACCTCATGGTAGTAGTCCAAGAATTTGTTTGTTATACATAGTTTCTTAGGGATGTTTAGATATTATAAGAGTTTCATATAAGACTTATCATGTCTTTTGGTATATCTCATAAGTCTAAATAAATAGGGTGTGAAGTTATTGTGGTTTAATGTTTATGATATGGTCTTTCAATATTTGAAAGTAATATTTACAGTGGCATCGAATGAGAATCTTCTAGAGCCTAGTATTGGAGATACAATGTTCTGTGATGTATCAGACACCAATCCAGGTGCATTATTGATGTAGGATGATTGATTCATTATATAGGATTCCCACCAGTTGAGACCTCATAAGAATAATTACCCAACATGAAAACTCGAGCTTGCATTATTCATTACTGTTTCACATTTTTGAAGTAATTACCTCATGGAAAAGTGATTTATGGTGTATAGGGACCCCAAAATCCTAAAATATATCTTTAAAAAATGTGACTTGAATCTTAGATAGTGAATATGGGTTGAATTCCTTTAATCCTTTGAATTTTTGCTTTCCTATATGCCTAGAAAATTTAAGGTGGTAGGCGATGTTCTAATCCAAAAAACTCAATCACAAGTCATTCATGAATCCATTGACAAAAAAAAGTTGATGGATATATTTTCTAATATGAATATAGAGTTTCAAGAGAGTCATGAGTAACCTTTTATTGTAGAATTAGTAGTTATAAACTCTCTCCTGTATAGGGTGAGGTGAAGAAGATTTTGATATCCTAATGGTTTGGTCCTATGGTAAATTATTTCACTTGAGGACCAGCTTCTACATTGGTCTATCAATAGAGATGTCATCATACTTTTCTATGGGAATATCTAGGTTCCTATAGACATTAGAGAGAATCTGATATGAGAATCTCATGATTCATAGTGGAAAATTCACCCAGGTTTCTCCAAGATGTATCATGATTTGTGCCTCTAGTATTGGTGTCCAAAGATTAAATGTCATATTGTGGATTTTATCACTATGTGTTCCACCTTTCAATAGGTGATGGCAGAAAAACAGTGGCCTGCTAGCGTATTACAGTCATTACTAGCCCCAAAATAGAAATGGGATGACATCATGATAGATTTCGTTACTAGTTTACTGAGATCAAATCAAGTTAGTGATGAAGTTGGGGTTGTCATTGATAGACTGACAAAATTAACCCAGTTCCTTCCTATCCGGGATACTTTCTCAGTTGATGATATGGGAAGAATGTAAGTTTGTGAGATTATACACCTACGTGACATACCTCATACTATCGTTTTTCATAGGAATTATCATTTCACACTGAGGATCTATAAAATGGTTAAAAAAATAATTAGGTGATAGGTGATTCTAAGAATACCTTTTCACCCTTAAAACAATGTCTAGTCAGAACAAGATATACTTATGTTATAGGACACGCTATGAGAATGTGTCCTTAATTTTGTGGGTTATTTGGAGAAACATATTCCCATCATGAGTTTTTCTACAATAATATATTTCATAAAACAATTTAGATGGTTCCATATGAGGCCTCGTACAGAAGGCCATGTTTTCCCCTCTAGGGTATCTAGAAGTAGGGGAGGTAGTACAAAAAGGTCCTCATCTCATACGGGAGACTTCCTAGTAGGTGTAGTTTATTAGAAAGATTATGGATGCTACTAATTCTAGGAAGAAATATTATGTTTATTGCCATTGATGGCCTCTGGAGTTTAAGTTCATGGGTCATTGTTTATTACAAGTATCATCCAAGATTTGGAATAGAAGGATATGGTGGTAAGGGAAGCTATCACCTAATTTTTTAGGACTTTTGGGATCTTGGGAAGAGTTGGGTCAGTATGCAATCAGCAATTATTACCTTAGAGGTACCATTCTATGCATGACGTCTTCCATGTTTCACATCATTTTAATTACATTTCCAACCCATCTAATAGTTGTGATCTTGAGGATGTTTAATTGGATTTTGGTGTTTCCTTTGAGGAGTATCCCATTCACATCTTTGATCAGAGCATAAAGTCACCCTGAGATAGGTATGTCCCTTTAGTGTGGGTGCTAGGGTATCAAGGCCATGTATAGGATAATACATCGGAGTGGGAGGCTGATGTATGTGCTCACTAGCCAGATATGTCCTCAAAAAATCTTTTACCACCTTTGGAAGGGAAACGTGGGGATGAGTTCCTTTAAGGTGGAAATGCTATAATAAATCAATCTTTATTAAAAAAATAGAATCTATTATTTTCAATTTGAAACTTTTTCTATGAAATTATAAATGTTCCCTATAGTATAAAGAAGGTTTTGAGAGGGTCGGGATGTTCTTCATAGCTTGAACCTCCTTTTAAAAAATATCCTTGTCCTACAGTTAGCACAAGATTAGTGCTAACCATAAACCTAAAACCATGCAACCAAGTAAGGGATCCACACTATTTTTCCAGACCATATGATTGAGGTTTGGATCACACTAGGCTATGACAGAAGGTGTGCATGGTTTGCCTAGCTATGTGTTACAGGCCATGTGATGTGTGATCCCTTGATAGTGGGGTGTGCATGTATGGTGCATGGTTTAGCCAACCGTGAGGCCAAAATGTTCAACTATTAATTTTTTGGGAATTTTAATTATTTTTCCCCTGTGTTTTAAAAGAGATCTACCCTTTCCTACACCCTTATTTATTTAATGTACAACACCTAGGGAGAGCTCCCTCATCCTTCCTATTAGGTTTGGATCTAGTATCTTCATATGGAAATTGAATCAAAATGTATATTTTACATTGGAAAGCAAATAGTAAACTCTCTATTCCTTAGACTCCTTCAATCATTCTTCTTCCTATCGACAATGTTATTTGGGTGTGAGCTCATATGCCTATTTTCATGGAATTTGTCTATTATTTTGTTTTATTATAATCCAATCCAAACCAAGGGCCAATACTGAATGATTCATCTACTGAAGGTATAAGGTATCTTTTCTATGGATTTTCCCTCAATGTATCACCATCTTAAATACTTTTCTCTTAAATTACCAGAAATTTTATAAATAAAATTTCCTTCAGGATTGAATTAAATACCCTATTATGTATTATGGTTATAAAAAACACCTTCACTTCTTTGGATTTAAAATACCCTATAATATTTAAAATACTATTAAGAATTATAACTATTGATAATATAGTCATTGAACAGTGATCATATTATTATTATAAATAAAAGGTTTTGATAAATACAATTTACATAGATTCAGGAAGTAATGGCCTCGACCAGTAAGATTGTGCCATGTGAATCCCATTTATTGAAGCTTATGAGGAAGATAGCATCACTAGGATTTTACCTTAACTAATCCCTAACGGATATTAAATAAATAAAGCATGACTAAAAACCATTTATAAGAGAAGTTCTAGATCATTCGGATCACGGACCAAACCATGTACGTCGAACCACCCAATAGAAATATCACCATTGCATCCCTAACCCTTAGGGAATTTTCTATTGTAATAAAGAAATATTTATGGAGACCCTAATAATATATGTATATTTTATAGAATAATGAATATATTTTCTTCTTATTGATGTTACTTTATAAATTATTTTAATTTTGATAATATAAAACAATAAAAATTGTTTTTGGGTAATATGCAATTTCAACTATAATATTTATTTTTATGAATTAATACATTTTTAAAATTAATAATATTTTAATAAAATATTATTATTAAAATAAAATGAAATATAATTGATAATATAATTTTTATGTTGTCAAATGTAATTTTTATAAGGGTTTGAAAAATGTTATTGTCAAAAAAATTCATTATTTATCAATAAATGAGGATTCTATTTTAAAATTGAAAATAAACTATTTAGAAAATTATTTTCATAAAATAAATATTAATTTTGGAATCATAAAGTAAAAAATTATTCAATGGTAACTTTTTCATAATTTTCTGAGATAGTTTCACATATGGTGTGTATTGTGACATCATAATGACCCAAAAGTGATGTAATAAATTCTATAAATGGTTTCAACAACAAAATATATGTTTCTCATTAAAACTAATGTGCCTAGAGGTTATTTTATTAATTTTGTAAATCCTTTATTAATACTATAAAATTTATATTATATTTTAAGGTTTTAAAATCATTTCTTTATAAACACGACTCACTTCCACATCATCGAGAGTAATATTTCAAAGATTTTTTCCCTTGGGCTTATAAAATAATAAAAATCACTAATCTTTGGTCGAAACCATTATCAAGAAACTTGGTAAGGTTTGTGGTTTTTATTACTTTATAATATATAGTCTAAAACCAAAGTTTGGGAAATAATAATGAACTCTTGCCTCTTTTCCTATATAAACCCACCCAAGACCCCATTCCCCTTCACTAAAAAACTTTGGAACACATCCTTAATCTTCCCATAACTCCATATAGTCCTCCCAATTTTCCCCCAAGCTCTCAAGAATATTCTCACAAACTTTTGGAATCACCATATCAAAGTAAGGGACCGCTCACTCTTCTTTTAAATTTAAGTGCCTTCTTTGTATTTATCCTTTTAAATCTAATTTGGTTATGTTTTTACGAACTTATAAAGATCCCTCAATGAAACAATTTATTTCATAAAAATGATATATTTTTTATCTAATCTCATTATAGAATTCACTTAAGTTTTTCTTATACCTAAATTTAGTAAAGTATCCCTTCCTTCTCCTCTTTATTAAAGAATATTTATTATCTTATTCATTTTACCTCCAATTAATAAGGTTGTTATATATTCTGAAATATCCCCGTTATTGACATAATGATTTATAAATGATGATATAACACTTTCACTCTAATTAATCCTTCACATGAATGTTTATGTTCCCCTGTTATATTGCTGAAATTTCATTGCAATTTTTCAAGACAAACAATTGTGTAGTGAATACCTTTACCCATTTCCTGTCAAGGGTGTTCAACTTTATACACTTATACTTATTTTATGTTTTTATTTAAAGTACCTAATTACCAATAACACTATACTTCGCAAACTTATGGTTTGTATTATATGTATTCTTATGTAATAAATCAGGATTTAATGTGTAATAAAAACAAGGGTTGTCATAGTTAGTGTGAAAGGAAAGTTTAATTATGTTAGGGATTAGGACAAGGAAGCTCTATTGATATCCTTGGTGATAAGAATAAAAATAATAAAACATATCTGAATATTAGTAAACTATAGATTAATTGGTTTTTGAGAAATTAAATCCATGTCAAAATACTAGAATTGGATGTGTCTCTAGAATAGTTATACAATGGTATTAAACCCAAAAACACCGAATTGATCTTGACTCAATCAAGAAATAGTGCATGATAATGGAAATTGTGGCACACCTAGTTTGAGACTCCCATGGGTTATTCTTTATTAAATTCACATGCTCATTTAAAACCATTATTATGGGGAAAAGATTAAATAAAAGTTTACATTAGGAAATATTTTATTAATAACAGAGATTGAAGCCTATAAATTAATAAGATGAAGAAATAAATGTTATTTATAAGTTATACCTTTAATTTGATTGGTTTCCCATTTATGATTTTAATATTTTAAAAATAATCATCCTTAATTTTCTATTTATTCTAGAAAATTTCCAAAAATTGGGGGAACCGAGTAAATAACCAATGTGAAGGGTAATGTGATGACCGCCCAAACAAGATGTCTGACGTGATGGGAGATAAAATAAATAACTTTTTGATGATACACTCTGTGTTGATGCAGGTTCTGAATCGATACTTGAAACAAGATGAATTCCTAAATCCCCCCAATGAAATAAAAATTCACAATGCAGACCGTTATGCATCAAAGTCTTCCATCCTTCTATAGATCATCTGATTTCTTAATCATAGAACAATGAATCTACTATATTTAAGAAGATATTTTCCATCCTTCAATGATTCAAGAGAGAGAAGGTTATAATTGATATTTATTATATATATGGAAAAGCTAATTAATGGTGGACATTGTTAAAGAATATGAAGCATGAGGAAGAGATCGAAGCGTTTTGGTGGAAGGAGTTATGGAAAAAAATTCAAAAATATTTTCCTAGCACTCTACGACTTAAAATGGAAAGATATTTCCTTTCCCTCAATTAAAAATATGATGAATCCATCAAGTCATAGTAGGAAAACTTCAAAAGACTTTCCTGCTACACCTCCACCTTTTTCAATCACCCCCAAATAAAATTTTTACCACTTCTTTGGTGGGATAAAATCAAGTCTATCAAAACCCCTAGTGATCCAAAACTTTGATAGCTATAATGAAATTTAATGATGTGTTCGCAAATTGAAAATGGAGATTAAAGAACCTAAAGGGTCTCACATTGATAAAAAGTGAAAATTCAAGTTTAATTTTGGTCGTGTGATGGAGAAATCTAACGATGGTAAGAAATTTCAACATCCCACAAGTCAAAAGTGTTGAAAGAAGCACCATGTAAATTGACTTATGGGAGTGATGAAATGCTTTAGGTGTGCGATGTAACAGCACATAGCAAGAAATTACCTAAGGGAGAAACCCACCAATTCAATGGAAGATTGGAATGCTCCTGCCTACCCTCCTCTTATTTTCTAATGAATCTACTTCAGGTAACAAGGACACTATATAAACTGTGGCCCTAAGCCAAGGGTTGTCATGGACAATCAATGTTAACAACTTTCAAAGTAGAAAGGGTGATAATATTACATCACAACCACTAAGGTGGGTCCCAATAACTAAGTGGTTATAGGTGCGCTTGTTATTCATTAAATAATAGTGAACATACTTTTTTATTCTAGTTCTATACATTCCTTCATATCATACAAGCTCAGTATAACTATTCAAACACCACCACAAAAAAGGTAGTACAGATATCAGTGAAAATGGTAAATTTGGAAATTATTTCATCCTAAGTATATGACTCCTCCCCTATCAAATGTTTAGACCAAACTTCCCAGAAAACCTTTTGATACTCTATTTATTGGAATTGTATGTAATTCTGGGTATGGATTGGCTTTCCTTATATAGATCCAACATAAATTTTTGTGAGAATAAAATCACTCTCTTTATCATAAATCATCCCCCGACTCTATACATGTACAAGGAACTAGATGAATCTTCTTTAGAATAGACATCTCAACCATGTATATTATTTCCCTATGAGGAAGATTATATAGATAAAATTATTGCATTGAAGGAAAATATCATCCTTGAAGATATTCCCATTGTAAGGAAATATTTTCATGTGTTTACTGAAGAATTTCCTTCTCTTCCTCCCATTCAAGATGCTGAATTTTTAATCAACATTATACCTATGGATTTTCCAATATCCAAGACTCTATATAGAATGGATATTTTGGAACTTGAAGAGATGAAGGAAAAATTACAAGACAATCTAGAAAAAAGGGTTCATAATCCCAAGTGCTTCCCCATGTGGTGAACCAGTCCAATTTATCAAGAAGAAGGATGTTTCAATGAACCATTACATTGATTATCGAGATATGAAAAAGATCACGATAAAGAAAAAGTATCCTCTATAATGGATTTTTGACTTTTTAGGCCATCTATGAGGATCCCAATACTTCTCTAAGGTAGATATTGGGTTGAGGTATTATCATGTAATGGTAAAGAAGGAGGATATCCCCAAGGCTGTTGTCCATAAAAGTTATGGGAACTATGAGTTCTTATTAATGCCAATCAGACTCACTAATTTTCCATTTATCTTAATGGAATTGATGAATGGAGTATTTCAAGATTACCTAAATAAAGTTTTGGTAGTATTTATAGGTGATTTGATAATATACTACAAAACCATGGTGGAGCATGGGGAACATCTGATCACTATGTTAATGTCCTTACTAAAAGATAATATTTACTCAAAGTATATCAAATGATAGTTTTAGTGGAAGGAACTCTAATTATTGGGGAATATTATCACAAGAAATGGGATATTTGTAGACCCTTCAAAGATATAAGTAATTAAAGTATGGCCAAGTCCAACCATTGTGATGGAAATCAGTATTTCCTTAGATTATGTGGGTAATATCGACAATTTTTTATAAATTTCTCATGATTTTTAAACCCTGTGACTTAGAAAACTTGGAATGGCGTCATGTTTGTTAGGAATAATTAATTTTAAGATAGTTGAAAAAGGTGTATATCACTATACCTTTAATTATTCTACCAACAAGTACAAAAAAATTGGTATACAATGATTCTTAGAAGAAGGGATTGGGATATGTACTAATGAAAAATAGCAAAGTTATAGCCTATTACTCAATGAAAATGAATTTTCATGAAGAGAACTACCAAGAACATGATCTTGAGTAGGATAAAGTGATCTTCAAATTAAAAATATGCATTGATTATGTCTATGGGGAGAAGTGTGAAATATATATATAGATCATAATAGCCTAAAGTATATATTCATAGAGAAAGAGCTGAATATACACCAATGAAGATGGTTAGAGATAACTAAATAGTATGAATGATTAGTCTACTACCATCCTAGGAAATAAAATAAAGTGGTGGATGCTCTAAGTAGAAAGGACCTATTAATTTTTATCATTTATGGGAATTGAGAAGGATCCAATCATCTTAGACTTGAAAAGGATAGTCCTCGGAATCCAAAAGGAAGTAAAATATTAAATCATTCCCAAATGATTGATAAAACATACCTTATGGAGAAGATAAAGGATTCTCAGAGAGATTATGTGGAAATATAGAAGAAGTTGGAAGCTATAAGAAAATATAATTCCTCATTGTTTAAAATTAATGAAGAATGAGTGGTAATATTTGGATCATAACTATTTGTACCATAAAATACCGAGTTAAAGAAGGAGTTGATGGTTGATGCACAAAGATCGACCATCTATATCCATCTAGAAAGAACCATGATGTATCAAGATAACTGATAGTACTATTTGTGGGAAAATATGAAGAAGTATATCATGGAATATGCATCAAGGTATCTTGTATGTTAATAAGTAAATGATGAAATGAAAAAATCCAAGGGGATGATGCCATTGTTTCCCAAACCTACATGGAAATGGGAAAACATAATCATTCACTTCATCAATGGTATTATGAATGCATCAAGATGATATGATTTTACATGGGTTTTGGTGGATCATATGACAAAGTATTCTCAATTAATTAAGATTTTATATGACCTCTCACTCGATCAAATTCCAGGGATATACATTAGAGAAGTGGTGAGACGATATGGAACACCACAAATGATTGTATCTGATCGATATCCAAGATATAACTCAAAGTTATATTAGAGTATCCAACATGATCTAAATAATAAGATGAACTTCAACATGACTTATCACCCTCAAACTAATGGTCAATATAAGAAAACAATCGAGACACTTGATGAAATTTTGAGAGCATTCTCAATGAAATATTTTTTTCCCTTTTCCAAAGCCGGTTTGTGGGATCCGATACCCCAAGACGGTTTAAGGGAAACTGGAAACCGTAATACAGAAATCAGCCAAATACAAATTCAAAAACTGATCCAACTACAATCTACCGTACACCATGTGCTACACCTCGATCCATGAGCCCATAATCACACATCACCATCCTTGCAGGTACATATCCATCCTTGTAGGTCACCGGAGAATGGAAACAATCGTTAAAACACCCACAGTAGACCGAACCCTCCTCCATCAGCACCGCAAGTTCATTGAACAGAGGCATAACACAGAAACAAAAACCATCAACCTTTCCAGAAACACCAAATCCAGCAGGAACAGGAACCCAAAAATCATTGTCTTCATCACCACATAACAAAAATATAAACCGCTCATCTTTGGGAAATAGGAGGTCGGCCCTGCATCCAAACACCAGATCCAAAAACAATAAGAAAACCTAAAAAAACTGCATCATGAAATAGAAAATAGGAGAGCTCGTCCTACCTCCACTGGAGAATCAACGCCGGGTCGAAACCGCCAGATCCATCCACATAATGGCATCACAAAGTCACCAAAAAAGAAACGAGAAGTAGGAAGGAAGAAAGGAGAAAAATGTAAACAGAAAACCAGAACAGAACCCAGTCAAAAACCAGATCATGTTCCAAATCCCATCGCCACCAACCATATGACCCCCAGAGGCCACGCCCAACCACCAAGTGCCTACATCCGAGAACGGAAAGACTCCCTTAACCCACAGAATCTGTGACTCAGTCGTAGGACGAATGCACCGCCGTGAAACCTAAACTAGAGAGAGGGGTCGAGCAAAGGATGGTTGGATCAAGTGCACCGTCACGACGGCCGAGCCATGGAAGCCACCACTGCGAACAACAATCAAAGGGTGGGATATTGGAACATGACCGGGGTGGAACCAGGAGGTGATGATAGGAGAGAAACCCTCATGTTGCGTCCCCCCTTGAGAGCATGCTCAATGGACTTAAAAGGAGGATGAGATAAATATCTTACTTTATTTGAGTTCTCATACAATAATAGTTTCCACTCAAGCATCCAAATTCCCCCCTATGAAGCCCTATATGGGAATAGGTGAAAATACCTATATGATAGGATGAATTTTGTTAATTAAAATTTTTGGGTCCTAAAATGGCTGAGTAAAAGGGGAAAAGGTCATAAAATTTGAGCATCACATCAGGGATACTGTGATTCAAAATAAGAATTATGATGAAAATCATTGACAAGACCTAGAGTTTGTGGTTTGATACATGGTATTCATCTATATATATCCATGGAATAAAGTCATGAGATTTGGGATGAAGGTAAATCTTAGTCTAAGATTCATTAGTCCCTTTGAGATCCTTGATCATATCTGAGTAGTGGCCTATCAACTAGAACTTCAACCTAACCTATCTCAAGTAAATGATGTGTTTCATGTATTGCTCTTGAGAAATTAAATACCATACCTATTACATGTTCTCAATATATAGGTTTTACCACAGGATAAAGATCATACAGAAAAAGTTCTCTGAAAAAACACAATGTGCCTAGTCAAATTGTAATTGAGAAACCACAAGTTTGAATAAGTGATGAGGGAACCAAAGGAGGTGATGAAATATAATAACCCTAATCTATTTTATTGTTGGAAATGAAAATTTTGAAGGTGAAATTTCTGAACGGAAGAAGATTGTAATAACCTAAACTTTTTTAAATATAATTCCATTTGTGAGTGAATGAAATACCCTATTATGTATTAAGGTTATAGAAAACATGTTCACTTAATTGGTTTTATTATATCCTATTGGATTTAAAATACATATAATAATCATAAATATTGATAATATATCCATTTAAAAGTAATAATATGATTAGCATAAATATAAGGTTTGATAAATCCAATTCACACAAATAGATAAACTGATGGCCTTGACCAGCAGGATCATACTCTATGAATCCCTTTTATCAAATATTATAGGGGAGATAGAATCTCTAGGATTTTCCCTTGACCATCAAAAATCACTTATCCAATATCTAAATCATGCGAGAACCCATTTATGGGATAATTTCAAGATCATTGGGTTCACTGCCCAATTTATGTACATTGAACCATCCCATGAAAATATGACCATTGTGCACCTTACCCTTAGAGAGTTTTTCAATGTAATAAAGGTCTATATATTAAGGCCCTAATAATATAAATATGAATATTTTATATAACAATGAATATATTTTCTTCTTATTGTTGTTACCATATTAAATATTATGATTTTGATAGGATAAAACACAAATTTTATTTTTGGGTAATATAAAATTTCAAATAAATTATTTATTTTGATGAATTAATAGATTTTTTAATTAAATAATATTTTAATAAAATATTATTAGTAAATTATTATTAAATTTAAATGATATCAAAAATTTTGTGTTGTAAGTTGTAATTTTTATAAGGGTTCAGAATCTGTTATTATCAAAAAGGCAGCATTTCTCAATAAATATCGATTTTGTTTTAAAAGTGAAAATTAAAATATTTATAAAATTATTTTGATAAAATAAATATTATTTTTGGAATCATAATATAAAAATATTCTAATTGTTAATTTTTTATAATTTTTTAATCCATTATAATTTTGATTAAAAAATAAATACTATATAAATATAAGGTGTGTATTATGACATCATAATGGCATAAATATGATCTAATAAATTCTATAAATTTTATAAATGGCCAAATATATATCTTCAAATTAAAATAATTCCTTCTTTGGTTATTTTATAAATTTTATAAGCCCTTTATGAATTCTCTAAAACCTATATTATATTTTAATATTTTGAAATATTTTTATTGTAAACATGACTCACTTCCACATCATCAAAGGTAATATTTTAATGATTTCAGACCATTTAATTATAAAATAATGAAATCAAATCCTATATGGTATACACCATCAGAAAAAATCATGGGAAGGTTTGTGGTTTTGATTACTTTAATATATAGATTCCAAAAGCTAGGTTTGGGAAATAGTAAAGAACTCTCTTATATTTTCCTATATAAACCCACCCAAACCCCCATTAATCTTAAAAAAAAACATTAATACCTTAATTACTCTATTCTACCCTATATATATTAATCCCATGGTTCCAAAAATCTCTCAATAAGCTCTTCCCCGGATTTTTGAATCACCCTCTCATGGTAAGGGACCACTCTCTCTTCCTTTTCAATTTAGGAACCTTCCTTGTATTTATCCTTTTAAATATAATTTATTTATGTTTTAATGACCTTATATATTACCCCAAATATCTAATTGATTTAATAATAATTATATATCTTTTATCCCTTATCATTAAAGCATTTACCTAAGTCGTTACTATGCTGAAAATAATTAAGGTATCCTCTTCTTCTCCTATTTATTCATGCATTTTCATTATATTTTTCATTTTATATCCAATTAATACTGATCAGATATGTTACTAAATATCCCCCTTACTTACCAAATGATTTATAAATTATGATACACCCATTTAACTCATATTAATCTTTCCGATGAACATTTAGGTGCCCTCATTTTGCAGACGAAATTTCAATACGATTTTCCAGGACAAACAATTATGTACTGAATACTCGTACCCATTTACTATAAAGTGTGTTCACCTTTATTAACATATAGTTCTTTTATTGGGGACATAAATTTATTTAATCCACACTCCATTTTCATGGGATTAAATTTTACGAAATATGTTCTTATGTTATATGAAATATGTGGCGTGTTTATGCATGCACATCATATGATTATGATCGTTGAGCCTAAATTGTGCTCCAATGTATTGGGTAATGTTTTAGTCTCATGAGATTCAATGTATGGTTTGATGGAAGTTATCATAATCACATTCTGTTCTGATTTTTTGGTTTTTAACCTTTACTTAAGTTTATGATGTCATGTTTAATGTTGTTTCCATATTCCCATGTTCCCTTTATGTTATCATGCTATATCATGTCTCACTGTTCATGTTTATATTTCTCAACCATTTTATTCCCATTGATATTCCTATTGTCTAAAATGTAATACGTTTTTTATGTTATTCTTATGTTATTCTCTTAATTGGATTTATATCTCACCTCTTTCTTATATATGCCTCTAGGTTATCCCATGCAATTTTAAGAATGATGGAATAATATGAGCTTGTTATGGAAGTTTTAAATATTTTTGATGTACCATGTATTTTAAGTTTTTATATAATGTTCCTAATTCCAAAATACATTAATATTCTTGATATTCATATTTTTATTATGTGTATTATTATGTAATGTGTAATAATAACATGGGTTGTCATATGTCGTTGTGCACTTGTCGGTTTCACCGAGAAATGCTCCTTAAAATTCAACTAATTTATTTTTAAGATGTATAAATTGTATTCTATACCCTAATGACACCATTAGAGGTCAAAACCTAAATGTTAACCACCCCATATAGGGTGTGTTATTTGTTATGTTATTATAAACCCATCAAAGAAATTTCATAAGACATCATTTGGGTGTGTTTGACTTGAACATTGATTAGAAAAAGGTTTCATCGTAATAAATAAACCTTTAATTATTTAAATGGAAAGTATATAAACATATATATCACTTATCTTGGTTAATATATGATTAATTAGATAAGTAGTGTCATGTCCGTGATTCACCTTGTCATGCATGATGAAATTTAATGGAATGAACATAATGAAAATTTAATTGGCATGAATATTACATAGCCTAAATTGATTTATGATATACTAAGTTCACAAGGTTACTACTACATATAGAATTTTTCACTTTTATAGGAATTGTTAGACTTGAGCCTACCTTGGATTACTAAGGTAATTACTTGATATCTCATAGGACACCATTCTGATTCATTGATTCAATTTCCATGGGAGATATCCACCATAGAATTTCGTCTTTGTCTTATTTTTTGAATGCCTTGGAATGGTAATAATGATTCACCTAACTCTTTTCTGGATTTTAGAATTCCTTGGATACACTCCATGGATTCAGCTTGATGTCTTTTAACATGTGAAACCAGGAATTCAGTTTGAATGTCTTAGTGTAATCCAAGGTGTATACACAAGGAATTCCATGTATATTCACTTCCACATGAGTTACCACTCATGCAGTGTCAACATATGCCATAACCAGAATGCATGAGTTACCACTGTGGGTTGGCTCAACCCTGGATGTAAAGGACGCCTTAGTTCTCCATGGATCATATTTTATGGCCTCATTATTGTAACTCCATGATTACCAATATTATAATTATAATCCCTTGTATAATAATTAAAATAATACATGATCTGGGACACCAACTTAGGTTTATGTATGTATGGGTTATTTATTTTTTCTTATTTTACATTTATATACCTACACATTATTAAAATTTATATTTATAGACTGTATTTGTATATACATAATTGGTTTTGTCCTACTAATTTTTTCTCACACACTATCCAGGCCATTTGTGGTTTGTGAGTAGATTATTTGATCTCAGGTACGGTCAAAGGGAAGCATTTCACTTTGGACACCTCACTTCGTACTTTGGGATGGGAGCATGGTAGCAAATGACTGAACGATTCCTCAAGATTATTAGATAGTTTTTTCTATCTTTTGATTCTTTTGTATGTCATATATTTTATTGTATTCCTACAAGCATGTATTCATAATTTCAATTTTCATAGAGACATTCCATCAACTTTTTTATATCATACTATTTACAATTTTTAGTTGATTATTTATTACATGGGTTTTTATGATTTTTTATACTACCTTATTCATTATTGTTACAGTTCTATTATTTATTCATATTTTTCACCATTATGATCCAATCTGAACAGATATAGTAGTCTCCTCGAAGAAACACCCTAGGCCCTCACCACTAGTCGGCAACCTATGGCATATGGTGAGACATGATTGAGGACTCATGTCCAACTAGATACAATTACTTCGAAGTGAATCAGGTCTGAGATGACACATAACTAATTTTTCTATAAGGCCACACCTGAACACCATATCTATAACCACAATCATTTCATATATTTTAATGGATTTCATAGTTACTCATTCATCCAAACACATTCCAATCATTCTAAGAAACTTTATAAAATGGCCTTATGTGGTAAGGAAATCCAACCTCAATCTTGTCAATGTTGATTGATAGGATCCACCAATGGAAAACATCTACAGAACAATGATTCCTAAAACCAATACCAATTCATCAAAACCAGGATTTTAGAATCAAGACTCAATAAGAAGAACATAACATGATTTAGAGGCAGATCAACTCACCCAATGAGATCTGTCACCAATAGTAGATCTTAATCCATTTGAAAAAAGATATAAATTCTTTAGATCTATCCGCTAATCCATCGACAAAGTGAAATTTTCATGTTATATTAAAATATAATTCATAGATCTAGATATCACAGTGTGATTCTATGGTTCCTTCCTCCAAGAAAAGGGGATATCTATAAGAAATGTTATGAACATAGATAGAATTACCACTTACCTTGTATTATCATTTTCCAAATCCAATATATCCATCATAATTGTAGTCTTGAGGGTGGTGAAATTCCCAGAATATCCAATCAAGTACTTTGGTTCAAGATACCTATGTGTGGGAGGAATAATAATGGGTTTTTGGGGATGTTTTAGTTTAAAAATCAATTTTCAAATTAATTGAAAAGTTGTGCATTGTTTGTTCACTTGGTTTACTAAATCATTCTCTAACCATGCAAAGCTCAATACCACTTTTGAGAACCCACATGGTTTTGCCAAACTATTTGGTGAACCATACAACAACCATGACTTTTCTCTATCCCAAGTCACATGTTTTCTTATATAATGTTTCATGGATAGCTCTAATTGTGTGAAAACTACATTCTTTCTACTATACCTCTCCAACAGGACACAAGGTTTATTGGGGAGAACTGTATGGTTTTCCCAAATTGTGATCAAATAGTGTGCCCCCTTAAAAGCCTCTAAAAATTATAGAATTATTCTAGATTAAACTCTAAACTCTATCAAAGTAGATCATCTCTTAGAAAAAACATAAATAATGGAAAATTAGGCTATAATATACACGAAAAATATAGGGTGTTACATTCTACCCCTTTAAGGACTTCTCATCCTAAAGAAGTTTCTTTATATTTCATGTTCAAACAACTCAATAAATTGATTCCATATATCATATTATCGCTCCTAAGTCTCCTATTGGACTCATCCATGCTACCATAGAACTTTAATAAGAAGAATGGTCTTCCCCCTCAACAGTTTCTCTCTCTAGTTAACAATTCATACTAGTCACTCCATGAACGATGCATCTGGTTCAAATTAATGTATTTTTTGTCAATGACATGCATAATATCAGTGTAAAATGTTAAAAGATAAGATACATAGAACATTCTATGAATACCTATATGTCATGGTGGGAGGTTCAATTAGTAATCCATTATTCTAACATGTTTGATAATCTCAAAAGGTTCCACAAACCACAACATCAAATTCCCATTCTTTTTCAAATATTGATGCCCTAGCTAAGGAAATTCCCATGAGAAAACATGATCACCCATAGTGAACTCGAAAGGTCATCTACACAAGTTAGTATAAAATCACTTCCAATTATTAGTGGTAACTAACCACTTCTGAATCATCAAAACCTGATCATTGGTCTCTTATACCATAATTGGACTAACAACAGGTTCCTAACCTACCTCATGGAAACACTACGGTGAATGACATGGTCAACCATGAAGAGACTAAAACAGTTCCATCTAAATCTAAGACCAATAACTATTTTGTAAAAAATCCTACTAATGTTATATGATCATCCCATGATCCACTATAATCAGGGATACATTCCTAAAAAATATCCTCCAAAATATAGATCAGCCTCTATGACTACTAACCATCGTATACAGTATCATTGATTATACATGGGTGTTGATCATATTATAAATTTATAAATGACCAAACTACACTATCTATAAAAGTGTATCATAGTGGAAGTGAGGGGTTGAACCCATTAGAACAATCTAGAAAGATGGAAACCTAGTGATTAGAACATTATAGTATGATTCCTCACATAAATCTCATTGGTTGGGGTTTTCTAAGACTTAGGTAGTTTCTTTTGAACTAAGAATAAAGAGAGAGATCAAGGTTAATTTTAGGGTGAAGTAGAAAGGTACTCATAAATTTAACTTGGGTAAGTCCAATGGATTAGTCTTTGAAGCAGTGTAAAGGTCACCAATTAGTTTTGTTCAAACCAATTGGATCTACCCAATATGGAAATTACTCTATGGTATAGTAGTAGGAAACAACTGATATGAAATAAGCCTACACCAAGGAAGAAAACATTAAAGGTTAATGGTCTTAACCTACTCAATTTTAATTAGGTCATGGTCCTTTGGTTTCATTCACCATAATCAGGATCATTCAACAGAATGGGATTGAAATTTTTTATTTAACCTAATTACTAGCCAATGCGTTACCTAGTTTTGGATTTAGATATTCATTAGGTATTAAAGAACAGATAATCTTGACCCCTAAACCTAGAGGATTAGTCACACATGATAATAATGGATTTTAAAAACAAATAAATTAGCAACATGCTAGTAATATTAATTTAAAAAATCATAATAAATAAATTCAAAATTAAAATAATATATGATCAATAAATCTACTTACCTAGATAAAGGAAAGAGAAATAACACAACAATTGGAATTGAAAATGGTGAATTTAACATGAAAATGATGAATCAAAATAGAAATGAACAATCCAAAAATGAAAAAATATATGTAGTAGAAAAGGAATTACAAATAAGGAAATAAAAAAATAAAACTAGGTTTGGAACATGTGGATAAAGAAAGTGAAGAATAAAAATAAAAAGTATGATCATTCGTCAATCAGTCCATTAGTGCTGATGAAATATATATAGCCACATGGAGTCCATGACGTGTAAATGTTTCATGTCATGAATCTACTTTAAGTTAATTATCCTTAGAGTATTTCATGATGTGTGATAGAATACATCTCATGTCCTCAGATCCACTAAAGCCTTCTAAAATCATGTTTATTCCAGGTTTCATGGGTTGAATCATCATCGGGCTCAAACATCAAATATACCACATCGTGTAAGGTGTTAATGTCATCTATCTTCATTAGGTATTCAATTTTGAATATTTAACTTCATAATATATATTCACATCATGTATTGGTTTACATCTTTTAAAAGTTTCATAGGCTAACCTTCATCACATAAGGGTTCTGTTCTAGAATAATACACATCATTAACTGGTTTCACAATGTGTGAAATATAAAATTGATGTTTTTATAGTAACTCTTATTCTGAGAATTAATATCATTTTTCTTGATAAAACCAATAAAAACATAGTTCATTATCATATAAATAATGAATATATCAAAAATAAATACATCCAAAATATATATATGAATTCATCTTATCAAATTACCCTGCACATGAACAATTTCTTGTCCTCAAGAAAAACGCAAATCAATAGGGATTTCAAATAAAAAAAATTAAAATAAGAAAAATCCATTACAACTAATAAAATAAAACTTTGTTTTAGTGGGAAAATAAATTCCTCTAGAATCACTACTACATAGAAAATCATTCATGCCTCATATTTAAGTTCTTTATTTTGGTTCTTTCTTCTGTTATTTATAATATTTCAATTGTTCCTTAGAAGTTATACTCATGTTTAAATTTATCTCACCTTGAATTTTCCCTCATCACTCAAGGTAAAATGAAACTATATTTATGTGTAAACCTTTGATACAAGTCCCTAACCATAGGCTTACATTCGTTCTAAAATCTCCACTCCAAAAGGAAAAACACACAATTAATCACAATGGCTTCAGTAATAAGGTTTAAATGAATTTGAAGTTGAGGGTAGGTGGGTGGATGATAAAAATAAATATCAAATAGGAGATAAAACTCTCATGTATAACACATGATCATCCTGAATAATGCAATGAAAAATAACCACCAAAAATCAGCATCTCCACTGTCACAACCTGTCCTCGGGGCCCGTGTCGTGACTACCCCAAGCCCGCCTTCCATAGGCCAGGGGCTGGCGACTAGAACCAAGGCGTAAATACCGGTAAAAAGGGAAGGCATTGCCTTTGTAAAGTAAACAAAAAACACCACAGAGCAAGAAGATAGAAGTAAAAACTAAGTAAAAGCTGGTACAACAGCAAGTGTGGAAAAGTAAGTGGACCAGTATACAAACCCAAACTGAAAGTAAAGTACAACAGGAAGGGAAAACAGCAACTGAAAAGTAAATCTGCAACGCCGAGCTGTCCACTAGAAATCCCACCTGAAGGGTGGGTACAGATAGCCTCCACTGCTCCTCGGGTCCAGTCGGCCGCTCCGAGTATGTCCTGTAGAGTGGTCCACCTCCAGGTACCGTCCTTCTCTGCAAGCCTCAACCACGATCAGCGTTGTCCGTCGTTTGCAACCAACACAACGTAGTGCGGGCATAGCCCGTGCAGGGGTGAGTATAACCTACTCAGTACGGACCCCGAGACCCCTGAAGGTCTCCCAGAATCCACAAATGATAATCCACAAAGGAAAAATACAATCACAAAGTAACATCCGAAACTACTTAGGTATATGCCCATACATATACCTAAGTCACCAATTCTTGTTCGGCTCCAACATCTGAGCCCAAGTACAACCCAATCCACACAGGAAAGCAAAACGTAAATCCACACAAGAAAGGAAAACGTAAATACACACAGGATAGCACAACACAATCCAGAAAGGAAAGAATAACAGGATTCAGCTCACACAAGAATACTTCTTGTAAAACGATAGAGATGATCAGATGTAGCCACTGATTAATCTAAGCTGTCGGACCCACAAAGGATCGGTATGTACTAACCCCCGCAAAGGCCCACACAGGATCGATCATGAAGTTGAAACCACAACTATTGGGGAAACTCCTTCTCTATCAATACAGTGGGTATGCTGCTACAACCAATCGCTTCCCTCTAACCTTGGACTGTTGTAGTACTCCACCTATCGAGTACTGTGGGCTTGCTGCTACAACCAAGCGCTTCCCACCATGGGTCTGCCGCTACAACCAAGCTCTCCCCCTCATAACCTCTAGAGGTACTCCTTCTGTTGAGTACCATGGGTCTGCTACTACAACCAAGCGCTCCTCTTTCGTGGGTCTGCTGCTACAATCAAGCGCTCTCCGGTGCTGCTACAACTAAGCGCTCCTCCGTCGTAGATCTGCCGCTACAACCAGACGCTCCTCCATTGTGGGTTTGCCACTACAACCAAGCGCTCCCCCTCATAGCCTCCAGAGGTACTCCTTCTGTTGAGTACCGCGGGTGTGCCACTACAACCAAAGGCTCCTCCGTCATGGGTCTACTGCTACAACCAAGCACTTCCCACTGGGATATCCGCAACACACCGAGTCGTTTGATCAGCAGTCGTCAAGTCTCAATCGGCTCTAGGGTTTCCGCACAAAACATGCTCGTTCTGGGAGGGTCCACTCCACGAGCCAAAAGGTTGATGCATCAACTGACATGTAGTATGGAGTTGATGTATCCCAAAAAGTACCGTAGTGGTCACTATCGAACCCACGGAGGATTCTCGTACTGTCTTCATTATCGTCGCAGACGCAGCCAGCTCTAGGGTTCCCACACACAGCAAGCTAGTTCGGGAGGGTCCGCTCCACGAGCTGAGGGGATGATACATAAACTGACACATAGTCCGGATTTGATGTATCCAAAAGTTCCGTATCGACAACAGGAACTCAACGTCGCAGACGGCGCGTCAATCGGATGCCCGGTCTGAGAGTTATTGGCTTTTTCGTCCTAGGGGCCCTATTGGTTTTTAAGGAAAAACCAACCCGACCGTACTCCACCTGCGTCCAAACCTCGGACGGATTAATAAAAAATATCCATCTCACTAAGAGGAATCCAACAAAATCGACGGCACATCAATCGGACGTCCGAAGCTCAAGATATAATTGTTTCCGCTCCGAGGGCCCGGTTGGTTTCGTGTACGAACCAACCTGGCCAAACCCAAAGTACTCCGAAACCTTGAGTGTGATATACCGAAACGACCGACTCGATCCAATGATCCCATCACCATTGATGGTACGTCGATCGGAGGCTCGTAGCTCAAGTTATGAGCAAAAGACCAAAAAGGTCCGAAAACGGGGGTCTGGGCCCGGACCGACCCCGCCCGAACCCCCCTGGGTTGGCCCGAACCGGGTCGACCCGACCCGGGTCCGTGTTCGACCCGGCCGGCGTGGCCCGGCTCGGCCGGGGTGGCCCGGCCCGGCCTGGGCGCGACCCGGCCCCGCCGGCGGGTCGGCTCGGCTGTTACGACCGAGCCGCGGGTGGGGGGCGCGCTGCCCCCGCGTGAAGAAGAGCCGCGGCCCCGCGTGGGGGCCTCTCCGTGTCACCGGACGCGGCGTAAGGCCGCGTCCCTTCCCTGTGGTCCCGCGCGGCCGCGGGACCGGCCCTCGCCCTCGCGGCTTCATCCGCAGCGGGTCTTCCCGGCGGCGCGTCGGGCGCCGCCGCATCATGGCGGCCGGCCACTGCCGGCCGCCGGCTCCGGCTGTCGGCGCCGCCGTGCCGGCGTGGCGCACCTACGGGAACTTCCGAGGACCACCGGACGCTCTCCGGTGGTTTGTTTTGCCTACGGTTTGCGCCTACGGCTCTCCTGGGATCCGAACTTTGCTCTGAAGGCCACCAATCGCCATTCTGATCCAATTTCGTAAACGCCGTTAATCCACGCATCAACGAAAAACTGCGGAGGGTTGTCGGGCCGTGTTTTTTTGGCCCGCACCCTCCGGGTTAGGAGATAACAATTGGGAATAATAATCAACACATGAAAACATAACAAGGCACAATTTTAATAAATTAAAATTGAACCTAGTTCCCAAAAAAAACTCTCGTAAATAAAAATTCTTGTCCCGCATATAAAAACGAACGTGGATCAACTTGATGATGAGTTGATCTAGGTTCTTTGTTTTAGAAGGAAACAACCGTGGGAATATGTATTATTCTCAAATAAAACCCCTACCTCTTCGTATTCGTTGGACGTGAGTTCTTCGCGGGATTGACCGTCGCGGAAGGGCGTCGTGTCGTTGCGGTACACGGCGTCGCGTCGACGATCTCTGAGGGTCAAAGAAAACACACAGATTTAATTTCAATAATTAAATCCATTTTGAGGATAAAATCCACAATGGAAATTTTAAAAGATCTGTAATCCCCTACCTCAAGCAGTTGATGATCGAAGATTGTCACGGTGAAGGATTGTCGCAGAAGAACGTCGCGGAAGGAGAATCGTCGGCGTCGCAGTACATGGCGTCGCGTCGTCGATCTCCAAGGGTTCAGGATTCTTCGCATTCTTCGCGTTCTTCACATTCTTCGCAAAGGTTGATGAAGAACCTAGAGTTTCTGTCAATCCTCTCAACAAGCCACCCACAAGAAAGACATGCGTTGGTCTTATTTTATTACATGCCAAAAATTTGAAAAACAAGTTAAGAAATGAACCATTAATTCGGTGAATTAATTGTAACGTCTTAACTGCCCAATTAATAGGAGCGTTAAGTGTTTTACAAAACGCTCTGGTTGACTTTCATTTAAAAAGGGGTTTTCGCGGATGCGTTACTTAGAGGAAAAGAAACGTTGGGGCTCGTGCGGGCCCCACCTCAAAAATATCCTACCAAGAGGGTAGGGTATTTTAGGTTCCACCCTATCTGCTTCAACTTAGTTTAAGAATCTTTAAGTGGCTTTAAGTGGCTTTAAGTAAAATAAAATAAAGTTGTCTCACCACTTTATTTTATTTTCTTAACTTAAACCCAAAAAAATAAAAAAACCACACCCGAGCAAACGCAACTCCGGAAGAGGCGTTTCTAAGAAAATACCGGCGCTGCGATTCCATTGGTGCCCTCGGATTTCGATTCTGAGCACCGGTTCAAAAGTTAGAAAACCCCGCTCGTCCGCTCACTGAACGTACCCGAGCCAAACATCGGAAAATGATTCCGGGAACACCGGGCCTCGGAATCAGGTGCCGTTAGAAACTGCGTTCTTGTAAAATTCCAAATAAAATTAAGAGAAAAAAAATCCTTGAATTTTACGGGTCTTTACATCACTCTCACCTCAGGGATTTACGTCCCCGTAAAGATACATCATAAACTAGGGAAACAAAAGTGGGTAGTGAGCACGCATCTGAGCCTCCCGCTCCCAAGTGCTCTCCTAGAGGTTCCCGTGCTGCCATCTGATGTGCACTAGGGGAATCGACCATCCACGTAGGACCCGCTCCTGTCGATCCTTGATCTCCACCGGGACCTCTGCAAAAGTCATCCCATCATCAATGTCTAGATCCTCATGGTCAATGATATGTGTCGGGTCATGCATGTATCTCCTCAGCTGAGATACGTGGAAGTCGTCGTGCACCCGGTGCAACTGAGGTGGTAGAGCCAGGCGATAAGCCACCTCTCTAATCCTGCTGAGGACCTGGAATGGTCCGATGAAGCATGGAGACAACTTGCCGCCTCGGCCAAATCTCAGTAATCCACGTCGAGGTGATACACGCCAGAAGACGTGGTCGACATCCTCGAACTCTAGTGGCCTCCGCCTTCTATCAACAAAAGACTTTTGCCAGCTCTGAGCTGTCCTCATCTGCTCTTGGATGACTTGGACCTTTCTGGTCCTACTTGAACTGCTAAGATTTCTTCTTTTCCGATAAGAGAAATCTGGTATCATCCCCTGGATAAACCGCATTCTTTGCCTAATACAGTCAATCACGTCATGGATGATACTAACCCATACCAAGGATGACGTCGTAAGGCCTCAGCGCTACTATCAAGAGATCCAACCGTTACTCTCGCCTCTAAGGGTTGAGTCACACTGTCGGCATCAGTGTGTGGTCACTAGTTCTCCTCCAGTAGGTATCTCAAGTGAGGGTCAAGTCAATGGGTTTTAAACTGGAACCTCTTAGTAACAACATAAAGAGAGGACAGGAAGGTAAACGCCAAAAGAAAGGTGTATTTTTTTATTACTACAGCTCAAAGTACAAAGACACAAAGCAACAACTAACAAACATCAATAGAGCTCGAAGCAACATGAACAAAAGTCTGCAGGTCTGGAGCTAGTCCCGCTCCTGTCCATCTGCTCCTGGAGCTCCATGATTGTAGGCTTTAGCTGCTTGCAGCTGAGCTCTCCCACATCCACCTGTTCCCTGCAGTCGGGGTGGACCTCCTGGTGGTGGTTGTGCCAACACCTCGAAGCGTCGTCCACCTCCAGCTGCAGGGCCAGCTCCCCTGCCACGGTCCCCTGCTCCATGCGGTCCGCCTCGATCGAATCTATGCCTCTTCCTGGGAGGTCCTTCATTCATCTGCTGGTCATCCGTATGGCGGGTCGGACAGTCACGAGCCATGTGACCAACCCTGCCGCATGAGTAACACAGTCCGCTCATGGTAAGTCGTTGTCCACCCCGGGTGCCTCACACAAACGATCCTGTGTCACGTGGTTGACCACCTCTAGGTCTAGTCCTCTTAGACCCCTACGTCATCTTTCTACTGCCCGCTGCAGAAGACTCTGTTGCATGCCAGCTAGTGGTGGGTCCTGCTGCTGGAGACTGCTCAGCAAGGAAACTCTCGACTAAGAGGGCTAACTCCAACACTCCTATCTGTGTCAGAATACTATGAGAAACAACTGAAGCTCTGTTCTCTCACCTGAGCCCCTGCTCGAAGGTTCGAGCCCTGAAGAATGGTTCATGTACCATGTCTGTCGGGTAGCGCGAGAGATCGGTAAACCTTGTCGCGTACTAGGCTACTGTCATGCTGCCTTGCCGCAGCTGTAGAAGCTCCTGGATGCGCACCACACGGAGGGTGGCTGGGACGAACTCCGAGCGGAAGAGGCTCTCAATGTCCGTCCAGAGGAGAGATGCCTCGTCGTGCACCTGGAGAATCAAGGTCCACTATCTTCCTGCTGCCGCGTGCAGTAGGCTCGCTGCGAGGATCACCATGAGGTCTGCTGGTGTCCTCACTAACCTGAAAACTCGTACAACTGCCTCCAGCCAGTCCTCGGCGGCCTGAGGGTCCATCTCCCCGCGGAACCTGGGTGGTCGTTGGCGCTGAAACTCATGCAGTGCACTAAGGCGACGTGCATCGTCAGCAGCTGGGGCTGGAAGCATCGGTGGCTCGGCGGGTAGAGGTACCGTCGGTGCCTCAGCTGTCAAAGGGCCCTGTAACGAGGCCGCGTCGCTCGGCGGGCTGTCGTCACGTACAACTCTCAGAACCCGAGCTGGCTGCCGTCGTGGGGCCATCCTGAAAAGAAACAGGTGCGCCACAATCAAACAGTATACCTGGTTAGCTGACATAAACTAATCACAAAGAAAACTTGAAACACACATTCAATCAATGTTTTCGTGCATTAAGTCGGAAATCAGAAGTCAGGGTCCTGGTGTACGGATACATCGGCCGCCGCACCAACACTGGACTCCCTGGACTAATAAATACATACAATACGCATAACACTATTGCTTCACATAGAAAAAGATCAGAGTCCAAAGTTCTGCGGTAGAACCGAACTCCTCTGATACCAATTTGTCACGACCCGTCCTCAGGGCCCGTGTCATGACTACCCCAAGCCCGCCTTCCATAGGCCAGGGGCTGGCGACTAGCACCAAGGCGTAAATCCCAGTAAAAAGGGAAGGAATTGCCTTTGTAAAGTAAACCACAAACACCACAGAGCAAGCAGAAAGAAGTAAACACTCAGAAAAAGATGGTACAACAGCAAGTGCAGAAAAGTAAGTGGTCTAGTATGCAAACCCAAACTGAAAGTAAAGTACAACTGGAAGGGAAAACAGCAACTGAAAAGTAAAGCCGCAACGCCGAGCTATCCACTAGAAATCTCACCTAAAGGGTGGGTACAGATATCCTCCACTGCTCCTCGGGTCCAGTCGGCCGCTCCGAGTACGTCCCGCCCAGTGGTCCACCTCCAGGTACCGTCCTGCTCCGCAAGCCTCAACCACGATCAGCGCTGTCCGCCGTCTGCAACCAACACAACGTAGTGCAGGCATAGCCTGTGCAGGGGTGAGTATAAGCTACTCAGTAGGGACCCCGAGACACCCGAAGGTCTCCCAGAATCCACAAAGGATAATCCACAGAGGAAAAATACAATCATGAGGTAACATCCGACACTACTTAGGTATATGCCCATACATATACCTAAGTCACCAATTCTCGTTCGGCTCCAACATCCGAGACCAAGTACAACCCAATCCACACAGGAAAGCAAAACGTAAATCCACATAGGAAAAAAAAATGTAAATCCACACAGGATAGAACAACACAATCCACAAAGGAAAGAAAAACAGGATTCAACTCACACAGGAATACTTCTTGTAAGACGATAGAGATGATCAGATGTAGCCACTGATTCATCTAACGTCGGACCCACAAAGGATTGGTAGGTACTAACCCCCACAAAGCCCACATAGGATCGATCATGAAGTTGAAACCACAGCTATTGGGGAAACTCATTCTCTATCAATACAGTGGGTATGCCGCTACAACCAAGTGTTTCCCTCTAACCTTGGACTGTTGTAGTACTCCACCTATCGAGTGTTGTGGGCCTGCTGCTACAACCAAGCGCTTCCCCCCATGGGTCTGCCGCTACAACCAAGCGCTCCCCCTCATAACCTCTAGAGGTACTCCTTCTTTTGAGTACCATGGGTCTGCTACTACAACCAAGCGCTCCTCTGCCGTGGGTCTGCTGCTACAACCAAGCGCTCCCCGGTGCTGCTACAACCAAGCGCTCCTCCGTCGTAGATCTGCCGCTACAACCAGGCGCTCCTCCATCGTGGGTTTGCCGCTACAACCAAGCGCTCCCCCTCATAGCCTCCAGAGGTACTCCTTCTGTTGAGTACCGCGGGTCTACCGCTACAACCAAAGGCTCCTCCGCCGTGGGTCTACTGCTACAACCAAGCAGTTCCCACTGGGCTATCCGCAACACACAGAGTCGTTTGATCAACAGTCGTCAAGTCTCAACCGGCTCTAGGGTTTCCGCACACAACATGCTCGTTCCGGGAGGGTCCAATCCACGATCCAAAAGGTCGATGCATCAACTGACATGTAGTCTGGAGTTGATGTATCCCAAAAAGTACTATACTGGTCACTACCGAACCCATAGTGGATTCCCGTACTGTCTTCATTATCGTCGCAGACGCAGCCAGCTCTAGGGTTCCCGCACAAAGCAAGCTCGTTCGGGAGGGTCCGCTCCACGAGCTGAGGGGCTGATACATCAACTGACACATAGTCCGGAGTTGATGTATCCAAAAGTTACGTATCGACAACAGGAACTCAACGTCATAGATGGCGCGTCAATCGGACACCCGGTCTGAGAGTTATTGGATTTTTAGTCCCAGGGGCCCGGTTGGTTTTTAAGGAAAAACCAACCTGACTGTACTCCACCTGCATCCAAACCTCAGGCGGAGTAATCCAAAAGACCCGTCTCACTAAGAGGAATCCAAAAAAATCGACGGCACGTCAATCGGACGTCCGGAGCTCATGATATAAGTGTTTCCGCTCCTAGGGCCCGGTTGGTTTCGTGTACGAACCAACCTGGTCAAACCCAAAGTACTCCAAAACCTTGAGTGCGCTATACTGAAATGACCGTCTCGATCCAAGGATCCCATCACCGCTGACAGTACATCGATTGGAGGCTCGTAGCTCAAGTTATGAGAAAAGACCAAAAAGGTCCGAAAACGGGGGTCTGGGCCCGGACCGACCCGACCCAACCCCCCTGGTCGGCCCGAACCGGGTCGACCCGACCCGAAACGTGTCCGGGTCCGACCCGCCCGGGTTCGGGTCTGACCCGACCCGGGTCCGGGTCCGACGCGGCCGGCGCGGCCCGGCCCGGCCTGAGCGCGACCCGAAACGGCCTGGGCGTGACCCGGCCCGGCCGGCGGGTCGGATCGGCTGTTACGGCCGAGCCGCGGGCGGGGGGCGCGATGCCCCCACGTAAAGAAGAGTCGTGGTCCTGCGTGGGGGCCGCTCCGTGTCACCAGACGCTGCGAAAGGCCGCGTCCCTTCCCTGCGGTCCCGCGCGGCCGCGGGACCGCCCTTGCCGCCGCGGCTTCAGCCGCGACGGGTCTTCCTGGCGGCACACCGGGCGCCGCCGCTTCCTGGTGGCCGGCCGCCGCATCCGGCTGCCGGTGCCGCCGTGCTGGCGGGGCGCACCAGCGGGAACTTCCGCGGACCACCGGACGTGCTCTGGTGGTCCGTTTTGCCTGCGGATAGGGCCTACGGCTCTCCCGGGATCCGAACTTTGCTGCGAAGGCCACCAATCGCCATTCTGATCCCATTTCGTAAATGTCGTTAATCCACGCATCAACGAAGAACTGCGGAGGGTTGTCAGGCCGTGTTTGTTTGGCCCGCACCCTTCGCGTTAGGTGATAACAATTGGGAATAATAATCAACCCATGAAAACATAACAAGGCACAATTTTAATAAATTAAAATTGAACCTAGTTCCCAAAAAAAACTCCCGTAAATAAAAATTCTCGTCCCTCATATAAAAACAAACACGGATCAACTTGATGATGAGTTGATCCGGGTTCTTTGTTTTAGAAGGAAACAACTATGGGAATAAATATTATTCTCAAATAAAACCCCTACCTCATCGTAGTCGTCGGACGTGAGTTCTTCGCGGGATTGACTGTCGTGGAAGAAGAGGATCGTCGTGTCGCGGAAGGGCGTCGCGTCATCGCGGTACACGGCGTCGCGTCGACGATCTCCGAGGGTCAAAGAAAACACACAGATTTAATTTCACGAATTAAATCCATGTTGAGGATAAAATCCACAAAGGAAATTTTAAAAGATCTGTAATCCCCTACCTCAAGAAGTTGATGATCGGAGATTGTCGCGGGGAAGGATTGTCGCAGAAGAACATCGCGGAAAGAGAATCACCGGCGTCGCGGTACACGGTGTCGCATCGTCGATCTCCGATGGTTCGGCGTTCTTCACGTTCTTCGCGTTCTTCACGAAGGTGGATGAATAACTTAGAGTTTCTCTCAATCCTCTCAACAAGCCACCCACAAGAAAGACATGCGTTGGTCTTATTTTATTACATGCCAACAATTTGAAAAACAAGTTAATAAAAGAACCATTAATTCGGTGAATTAATGGTAACGTCTTAACTGTCCAATTAATATGAGCATTAAGAGTTTTAGAAAACGCTCTGGTTGACTTTCATTTAAAAAGGGGTTTTCGCGGGTGCGTTACTTAGAGAAAAAGAAACGGTGGGGCTCATGCAGGCCCCACCTCACAAATATCCTACCAAGAGGGTAGGATATTTTGGGTTCCACCCTATCCGCTTCCACATAGTTTAAGCAGCTTTAAGTGGCTTTAAGTGAAATAAAATAAATTTGTCGCACCACTTTATTTTATTTTCTTCAATTAACCCCAAAAAATAAAGAAACCACACCCGAGCAAACACAACTCCAGAAGAGGCGTTTCTAAGCAAATATCGGTGCTAAGATTCCATCGGTGCCCTCGTATTTCGATTCTGAGCACCGGTTCAAAATTTAGAAAAACCCGCTCGTCCGCTCACTGAACGTACCCGAGCCAAACTTTGGAAAATGGTTTCGGGCACACCAGGCCTCGGAATCATGTGCCGTCAGAAACTGCATTCTTGTAAAATTCCAAAGAAAAATAAGAGAAAAAAAATTCCTTGAATTTTACGGATCTTTACATCCACACTCCCAAAATATAGGCAAGGTCTATGTATTTGTCATAAAAAGTGAAATGAAAGTATATTTTTTATTTATATATATACATATATATATATATATCAGATGTCCTTTCTAGGATAGATCTCACATCCAAAACCACATATAACGTATCATAAGATTCATTTGTATGGTAATGGTGATTTTTGACCTTCCTAATACACAACCCACAACATTTTAAATATTTATTTATTATTATTTTTAAAAAAATAAAATATTCATTGATGATATATATGAAGAACCATGGACCAGTTCTCATAGATCATGTTGAAATTAACCATACATCTCCTCATTAGTAATAATCACACATCCATCAATAATGACCATCACCCCACACTTATTCAAATAAAAATCATACATATATACAAAGATTGACTCAATCATTTTAATTGTTTTTTTTATTTACTTATAGCCTCTATAATATTCCGATTCAAGTTATGATTGGTTTACATGCCCTAATTATCTCTCAAGAAACATGATAAGAAAATAATATGACAATGTAGGATTATAATCCTCTCAATAATAGAAACATAAAAATAGGTTAATCACACAAGGAATAAAAACTAGTAATATTTCAATCAAAAACAATTCAAAGATACAGGAATCCAAATTAAATTACTTAGCTTAGTAATAATTCTAAAACTATAAGGGGTAATAAAACTAGATTTCACCATTCTCCAACCAAATTTTTTCTATTATTTAAATGGGTATGAAGAGATTTCAAGTTAAAGTATTCCTTCAATGAAAGATGTGTCCTATAACAATGAAAACAAGGAATAATTCAAGTTTCAAACACTGAATCTCAAAAATATCTCCCCAAAACATGAAATGAAATAGTGTATTAACTATTGTGTAAAGTAACATGGAAGAGAAAGCAATGATATCATAAATAGATTTGAAATTGAAATTATGAATTTTAAGTAGGGAATCAAGAACTCCGTGTAATGAAGGGTATTCCATGGGGGGAAATGATGGATATCAAAGTTACACTTGGTTTTCTACAAGAATATTTATAAAAAAACATAATTTCACAAGATAATTGATCAAAATATAGGATGAGACTGAAATTTAAGTAGTAAGCTAGCATGTGAACACATTAGTCATAAATGAAGAGTAGTTCATATCATAGTGAGATGACCAGATTACAATGGAGTACTAATGGAACTATGAACAAAAATATATAACAAGAAATGAAAAATCATAATATATCAACAAAGATAAAAAAATATGGGTTGCCTCTCTTAAAGAACTAATAGGGCATCATCAGCCGAATAGATGGAAAAGAATCAAGTGGAGGGCTCTATTAGCTCAATTTTTCTCTTCCCCTGATAGGAACCGGTGGATGTATCATCATTATCATTGGGGAACATAGTGGAATTTACCACCTCATGAATGGGCCGACTGAAGATCTCATGAGCTATTTGTCACATCTATGTCGATTGTGGATGGGATTTCTGTATAGTATGGAGATGGATCTCCTAGATCCATCCCACTATTTCATCAACATGAGGAAAGAACTCATGGGGTAGGATATATGGAAGTCTAACAAGTGCATTGATAACCCTATAAGATGTAATAGATCAAGACAACACTAAATTATTGCATAAATGAAAATATAAGCAAGTTAAATATGGATAATAAACATGTCCCTTCCATAAGATAATATTGGGAATACAATCAGGAGAGGGAATATATTAAGTAAAAAAAATACATCCAAAATAGAGTACAAAAGATGAGGGTTATACATAGACAATACTAACTAGTGTGGACTGAATAACTAATATTAGCATTAGATTCCCCCCCCCCAACAGTGGGTGTTTAAATCTTCCCTACCGAGTTTATGGAAGCTATAGAGTATGGGTAGTTGGATTGACTGCCATAGAAGATTTCATGATGCTGGAATATGGATCGGTCATGATAAGTGGAGAAATGGTGTCAATCCATATGTGGGTAAAATGTCTAATAGTTAGATAAAGGATGGGAACCTTAGAGGTGGAAGGTATGGTGGGGCCCATTCCCCATCATTCCTGATCTGTCAAAAACTATAGCTGGTAATTAGGGTATGCAAGCTCTGGAGGAAGGTTAACGTGGGTGGGGGATGGTACTGAGCTGTATGGAGTGGTAAAAAAATTTGATTTAGGATCTACGGTAGCACGTGGGGGTGGGTAGATTTATGGGACAATGGTGGGGTGGGGTGGTAAATTGGGATGGCTCAATGAAATGAATGCATAAATAGAGACAAATCTATCTATAGTTCTTCATAATACACTAAATAATAGACCATATGGTGTATGGAAGTTATGGGATAGGTGTGGTGGTGGTAGGGTGTGGTGTAGTGGTGGTAGGTGGGGAAGCTAAAGAAGTGGTGGATGAAATGGATGGGGTAGGTTTAAGAGAGGTATTTGCCTCATAAGATGGGGAAAGAACTAGGTAATAATGATTTAGGGCCTCATCTACATCCTCTACATACTTGGGGTCCCACTAGTATCTCCCCTTTATCTTTCTCAAGATCCCCATCTTGTGGGGCATGAGAGGATCAATGGAATTAATCATCCCAATAGAGGAAAGATGATGAGATAAAACAAAGTTGATTATATGATGGGAAATATGGGTGATGAAGTAACCTATTATCAAGGAACCATGATCCCCATAAACCTAGGAATTTTAGTATCACTTGAACTGGAGCTCCATGTTTATTAAAATACCACTCATGGTAAAGGTTAGGATGATCACCTTCATCCAACTAAAGCTCCAAAGAGCATATCCATTATCTAACCAAGCATGGGGGAGTCCCTAATGTAATATTTGTTGAGTGGAAACCCTAAGATGGGTGGTATTCACTATACACAAATCATGGAACCTCTTGGGGTCCCGAGAAATCAATTCCCAACTCCTCACCACATCTTCCTTGATTGGGTTTGACTCTGCCTTTAGAAAGACTGTAGAAGCAACAAATTCTAAATAATAGACACAAATTCCAACCAAAAACTCACCAAGTGTGATCTCCCATGGTAAAACTCTTAATTGGAATGAAACGTGCAGGATGAACAACTCCAACGTGGAAAAAAAACATTAGGAACATCTCCTAGTATGTCTCCTCACATACCTTGGGTGTGGGTGTGGGTGTGGGTGTTGGTCAGTGCTCTACTATAGGATGGAAGAAGACTGTGAGTCATCATGGGCTAAGGGTGTGACAGAAACCAATTCGGATGTTGGGGGAGAATCTATAGGTTGTTTTGGATGATTTAACCATAGATTATTGGGTGACGAAGGGTCCTATCACAAGGTCATGTGTTTGGAGGATGAGGTTCTAGTGGTCTTTGTTTATACCATGAAAAAGGGAGAGGTCTATAAAGTATTTTATATGATGGTTTGGATGATCGAATGGAATGGTAGAAGAGGAGGAGGAAGGATATAATGGAGCGATAGAGAGACCATGGGAGAGGGGTGCTCAATGTTTGGGGTTCTTAGGAGGAGGAGTGAGTCACCAGCCCTAGTTTCATGACTTAAATAGACACCCCAATGTTTTCACATCATATAAATTATACATGACTTATATAGTGATGGAATTTTATTCTTCCATCTTGAAATATTCACATCATATAAATATCACATGGTGTCAATTTGTCCCTTTGTGTATTATTTTGGCCATGAACACCTAAGTTATATCCATCATTACTGGAACATCCTAATATTATGAAAATATATTCTAAACTATTAGATATATTATAGGTTTCCTCCTTGTCATTGCTTCATTTAACGTTCAGATCTAGAAGAGACTTCAAATCTGATTAATTTTAAAGAATGGAAACACCCTTCATGAAATGTTTCTTGGTAAATTTTTAATATTTGACCATTAACCTTAAATGAGGTCAATCACCTCTTTGGATTCCAATTTTACTATAGGCGGAAACTTTTGAAACTTCTAAAAGAGCCAACCATCATTATTTCAATTTCTTAGGTAATAGATTAAAATAAGAGTTAAGGAGTATAAATTTGTCCCATGGTGTAAAGATCTGTTATGAAACGAATTGGTCATATAATTTCTTTTTTTTTATTTATAAATCTTGGAATTATCATAAGTTTATCTTCTAATCTCTTACAAATAATCCATTTTCAATAATATTTGTTGCCTAGATTTTGTAACATCCATGTTTAATTTTTTAATTTCTGGTAATAGAAATCCTCTAATTCCATGAGTAGGTGACAGGGATTCCCAAAAAAAGCCATAATGGAATAGTATTAAGGGGTATTTTACATATTATGTTATATGACCAAAATTAATCATGAAACTTGAGAATACAATCATTCCTGCTTGTACTCACTATATTTTCCAGAATTTGTTTGAACTCTTGATTAGAAAATTCAAATTTATCATTAGTCTGTGGGTGGTAGGAAGTGATAGTATTGTATCGAATTCCAAAATTTTCCATAATTCCAATAATATAATTATTTTTAAAGTGTTTTCCCTGGTAACTAATGAGTAATTGGGAAATCCAAATATTGAGAAAATGTTTTTCCTTAGAAAACTAATGACCACCCAAATTTTCTCATAGGTGGTTTCTTCAGATTCTACCTAGTTTGAGATGTATTCTACACCAAATAGGACATAATCTGATCCATATGAATTAGGGAATGAGCCCATGAAATCAATTCTACATACATCAAAAATTTCAACTTCAAGGGTATGGTTTTTGGGAATTTCATTTTTTTCAAAGGTACTCGTCTGCTATCATCGATCACAACTCAACACAAAGCTTCTCACATCCTTATTGAGTGTGGGAAAAATATCCTTCTCTATATGATCTTAGTTATGTTCCATTAAAGCCTTTTATTTCCTCCTTCTAGTGACATGTGACACATTTTTAGAAAATTTTTTATTTCATTCCATGGGATGCAATGTCACATCAAGCCATCAGCACAACACATAAATATTAGCGGCTCATCCTAATAATATTGTGAATCATCAACTAAGAACTTATTCCTATATTTATTAGATAAGTGTGGGTATAAATATCATGTGGAAATATAGTTTTGAATATCAAAAAACCAAGGTGGTCATTGTGTATTTATACTGAAAAGTATTTCACCAGTAAAACTATCATCAATATTTAGATTTTAATCATCCCTAATACTTGGTAGTGGGAGTCAAGATAAGTGGTTAATAATGAAACTTTCAATACCTTGTGTGTCTTTAATTACTATATCTAATTTATATAATAATAGGATCCACAATATTAGCCATGGTTTTGAATCTTTTTTTCTTAGTAGTTATTTTAGTGTTGCTTTATTATTGTACACCTCTACTTTATAATGCACAAAGAATGAGAAAAAAATTATTGAAAGATAAAAACACTAACAAAAGTTCCTTTTATGTGGTCATATAATTAGCTTTCATTTCAATTAGGGAATTCATAGTAAGTAGATGGTGGGGAATGTGTGTCCAAACCTGTATCCAAAAAGAGTTCCCATAGTGAAATCCTTGGTGTCACACACCAGTTCAAAGTCCTTATCCCAGTCGAGTGAAACTATAAAAAGAGCATCCGCCAAGCTATTTTTTAGAGTTTTGAATGATAGTTTACACACTTAAATTAATTAAATGGGGTTTCTTTAATCAATAGGTGTGTTAGTGGGAAATATATTCTTAAAAAATCTTGGAAAAGTTAGTGATAAAATCATGGATGACCCATAAAACTCCTCATACCTTTAATAGTCATGGGTTCAAGTAAATCATTAATCCCCATAACCTTTTATGGATCAACTTCAATGATATGATTTTATATTACATGTACAATGAATATTCATCCTTAGACCATAAAATAAATTTCTTTCTAGTTTAACAATAGGTAATTTTCTTCATAGATTTTCCATACTAACTCCAAATTACTTAGGTGGACTTTGAATGACTGTTTGTATATAGAGAAATAATCCATGAAAATCTCTAAAAAATCCTCTACCATATCACAGAAAATTGGTTTCATGCACCATTGAAATTTCACATATGTGTTGCACATTCCAAATGACATCCTTTGATAAGTGAAGTGCCCAAAAGGAAAGGTGAATGTGGTTTTTTAAAAATCTGATGGGTTGAATTTGATTTGATTATATCTAGAATACCCATCTAGAAACAACAAAATTCATGAACATAAATGATATCCAGCAAAAGATGTATGAATAGTATTGGAAATGGTCTTTTCAAGTCACCATTTTGACATTACAATAATCAACACATACACTCCATCCAGTAATGGTTTGAGTTGATATTAAATCATTTATATTTTTCTTAATAATAATCAATTCACATTTCTTCAGGGTGACTTGGAGCAGACTCATCCTGTAACATTCTATGTTTTAGTAAAAAAAATTATTCTATCTTATTATTAGTTTTTTAAATTAAATAAATAATTCAAAGTTAGTAATAATACTAACATAAATTATAAATTAAATATTAAATAATTAATTTGTGAATTAAGTAAATATAAGGAATCTACCTTAAAATGTTTCTTAATAATAAATTTTAGACAAGACCATATATTATCACAGATTGAGGATCTTTTTAGGTTAAGAGTTTTAAAGAATTAGGATATCTTACAAACATGACATACCACATTCATACAAGAGGATACTACTAAATCAGTATACATTTTTTTCAAAATGTAAAAATTTTAAACTTAAAACATGATTCCTTTAAAAACACTATATAAAAGACATCATGACTCCATTCTTTCTCTTAAACATCCTTATATGCTATGAAAAATATTTTAAAAACTTTTTATGAGTATAAAACTCAGTAAGGGATATAAATAAAGAAAGTGTTAGTCAAGTGATAATATAAAAACCAATAAAAACCATAATCATAAAAACTCATATATATATATATATATAAACATCATCTAGTTTACTTGGTACATATTTACCATATTAATCTTAAATTTAACCTTACACATGGAATAACCTTTTTCTCAACTTCTATCTCTAGATTACCCAATGCATTAGAGCGCTATAATGGGACTCACCCATCATATCTTGAGCTATAATGTGTTCAACCCAACATATCTTGAGCTATAATGGGCTCAAACCAACAAAAATTGAGCAATAATGGACTCAAACCAAAATAAATAATGTCTAAGAAACATATAATATAAATAAATTATCTTTAAAATCAAAAGAAACCACTCATGCCATAAAAAATCCTTCTAAAATTTATTTAAGAGAGTTTTGAAAGGATTTTAAAAAGAAAGTCCCGCAAAAGATAATTGGAGTGAGAATTAATAGAGTGGAATGGATATGTGTATACACTGTAAATACACATAGTTCAACATAATATAAATAAAAAATAATCACACCAAAAATCTTAATACCACATAATGAATAAAGAAAAAGGTTAACCCAGAGAATGGAAATTTGGTTACGAATTCTCTTACCTTGGGTTCTTCTTACTTTAAAAGTGTTTTAACATCCTATATAATGGTTAAAAGAGTGTTATTAATATCCTAATGAAACATATTTATGTTTATAACTCCTTATATGATCATTTTACAACAACAATGGGCACATTTATTAATAATATTTTGTTATTTACATTGTGTCAGGTGCGTTCATTACATAGTTTCCATGATCGGTTCATCATGGATATTCTTGTCGATTGGAATTGAAATTACAGATTTGGAGTGGAATGGTAGAAAAATAATTTCATAATAATAAATTGTACCATTTATCATTTTGAATTCGAAAATTAGGATGATTCATAAGTTTAAACATTAATGATGTTCGTTTAGATCATTTTAGTGGTTCTTTGATAATAACGACCTCATTCTGTTTTATAAATTAAAACCATGTGTACCAAAGAATTACAGAACCATGGATGAGAAATAATACATATATTATAACCTGGTTTAACCATAAAAATGGTTTCATGGCCAGAATTAAAATAATTAAAGCAAATTGAAATCAAATTGTCCATGATGTCGGTAATTCGACACATCACGGACAATGTTTTTATTCCTTGAATAAGTGGGTGAGGAGAAGAAGTATAATGGTGAATATTCCATAAATATGAAGAAATACATAATATTTAAGATATTGTATCATTCATGCCTCTTGGATAAGGTTATATGACGAAATAATAAGAAGATAAAGGAAATTGAATTAAAAGAATAGTTGAGAAATCCCTTATGAAAACTTCGGCAGCCTGATGGCTACGCAACATGGTTTTAGAAAACAATAAAAAGAGAGGGGACAAGGGTTACCCTTCCAAAAAAGAATCATAATACATTATAGATATAATAAAATGGAATCAATAACATGGTATGGATTCCTGAAAGTTATACCACATAAAAGAGAACTTTAATTGAAAAAGAAAGAAGTTGAGAATTCTCTTACATTGTAGAGTGACTCCTAAGACTCGAAGGTTAGGACCTTGGGGGATTGAAGAAAAATTGGGAGGGATAATAGGGTGGTAAGAAGTCAATATGTTCATTTAGGAGGATATTTTAATTAATTTAATAAAGAAATGGGTTGATATTTATAGCAAAAGTGATGGAATAGTTTAATAATTTCCAAGGGACACCACATTAGTGATATATTCAAAACCATGGGATTTTACACGGTATTTGCCCATTTTATTAGCCACATGGGAAACCTAACATCTTATTTTATTGTACACAATTCTACCAGAATTACTAAATCATTATTACGTCATTAATGATGTCATTAAACACGCCCAAACTCAAAACTGTATTTTTACTATTCACTAAAAATTCAACTGATTCAGAAAAATCCAAAAAATTCACCCTAACCATTTTTTGATGTGTAGAATTAAAAAAATGAACTCCATTATTGGAAAATAATTTTTTAAATATTATTAATTTAATTTTTAAATAGAATCATACTTTATTCAAAAAATAAAACTTTCAAGTATATAACTCTTTCTTTAAAAGCATGAAAAATTAATCGATATCTCATTATATTATAACCTTAAGAAAATAAAATAATAATACAATTTAATATTAATTAGGGTCATATTACAATTTAAATTTCCATTCATATGGGTAGGTTACTATTCACTAAAAAAACAAGTTGGTTCTATTAGACTCCAAATAACTTATCGATCACAATTTTATATGACCATTTTTTTTAATTCAAAACGTAGAAGATTCCAAATTATGTTTAAAGGATAGTTATAAATATCTACTTAAAACAAAGTTTCATGCATTTTAATTTTTTTAGAAATCCTTGGGGTGTTACATTAAATGAGGAAATTATAATTTTTGATTAAATAAAACTTTTCTAAATGTTGTATTATTTTTGAAATGTGATGTTGTTATAAATCAATATAAAAATACATGGTATAATTAAAAAATGTTTTAATAAAATCATATAAGAAATGAATTTTAGAAATAGTATATAAATTGAAAAATATATAATTTAAAAACATAATTTTAGGAAGTATTACTTTAAATGTTAGATAATTAAATTCTCAATGTAATTCTAATTTTGTTTTGAGAATTAAAACGTATAATATTTAGTTTTTAATAATAATGAATGATAAAATTTTATATTGTTTAAAATTTAAATATTTAAAAATTTATATTATTGTTATTTACAATGTAATATATATTTTTTAAAAAAATTGTATGATTTGGAGTTATAATTTTATTATCATAATCATTTATAAAAAAAATAATTTTTATATTTATGATGATATCGATATATATATATTATTATCCGATTAAAATTTAAAAAAAATGAAAATAAAATTTTATAATAAAACGGAAATAGTATTTGGAATTAGGGTTAAGAATTTTGGTTTTAGATGAACCAAAGGCAATAGGGAGGTCAGGTTGAACGTAGGCCGGGAGTCAAAAGTTCTTCGTCTTGGCAAGTAGATGTCGAGTGAGTGCTGAGATGGAGTCCAATCGAGGATTTAGATCAAGTTCTATCAAAGTTGAAGGGATTTTATTTTATGAATTCACATGTGGAGGAGGTATAATTGAGTTTGATTATTCACTTCGGAAGACCAAAATCGAACCAAAGGAAGACCTGATCTAAATCACGTTTAGGGATTCAGTCTTTGATGAGGTAGGTTTATCTTGTTTATGATGTCGAGATCTATGTGTATTTATATTCTTAATAACTAAATCTTCAAAAAATCAACTCAACAATGTCATATTTTTTAAGTTTCATTAACATGTTTCTTCCATCATCTTTGGATATACCTATTGGTATCGCCTTTCTTCAACTTTCTTAGCATTGTTCTATATTTTTCATTCAAAATGCATAAATTAATATCGGAGTGATATTGCATATCTTTTGTCAATGATTACATTATGATTTTAATTGAGGAGTTCATAGTTGTGGTTTTATTATTCATTTATATGTATTTGACAATTTCAATCAATATGTATTCTTATCTATCAATTGATTATAAAAAAACAAACCTGTAAACATTGTGAATTAGAAATATACGCCTATTCTATAGCTTTCTTGGCAAGAATTAGAGATTGTGTTTCCCCACTTATATATTTCACAATTTACATTATAAGAGATAAAAATGATATACATATATATATTAAGATTATAAATAGTAGATAAAACTTCTATTTGAGTACCCCAATATTCATACAGGTGTCTAGGCAGACAACCTAAAGAAAGAGTAAGAGAGAGAGAAAGAGAAGTAGCATTTCTTCCGTGTTTGTTATTTGAGGAGTATGAGATTATGTGTTTGAATCTTCTTCCAACATAAACCAAGATACTTCAAGGATATTTAAGGGATTATTTATACTTTCATTTCAATTAAATTTTATTTTCATAAGGGAAACATATTTTAGTGTTCAGATTTAATAAAGAATTAGTTTCAAATTTTAATTTATGTTTGTGAAAGGAAAATTATTTTTTTCTCAAATACTTATTTTATATTTCAGTTTACAATCATTTTATATTTAACCAAATTAAATTTTTGTAAGGGTGTTATATATTTAAAACCCTTCAAAATTATGTATTTATTTTTATGTTCAAACTTAAATTATAGTGAACCTTTGTTTATTTATATTCAAGTTATAATCCTTATAATTATTTTAATAAAGGATTTATTATCATTAATGATTATTGTTAGAATATACATATATGTGTATATATATTTATTTATCAAAATCAAATATGTTTAGTAGTTATGAAAGTTTTGATAAATTTTTAGTAAGATGATGTTCTGAATTTGTTAGACAGGCTATTTAATTATGTTAAAATGTTGATTTTTATTTTGATAATTCAACTAATTTTGGAAGAATCATTTTATATAATTAAATGTTGTTTTAATTTATTTAATTTGTTGAATTTTAATTTAAAAATGAATTTATTTTGGTTATTATGTGATATATAAATATATATACTTGTATAATTTTTGAATAATATAATCATTTTTAATAAATTATGATCAACCAAATATTAACTATGAAATTATAAATTAATAATATCATAAATTCATTGTGTCATATTCATGTCATGCACAAATCATGATTACGGAATATATCGATTATTTATCATGGCCCTTCATAAATTATTTTACATATATAGTTATATACGTATACTCATTAGCATATAAACTTTATAAAAATTAATTTTTATGGGATTAAGAAAGAAATTTTAAGTACGTGGATAATAATTAATCATCCATTTGGTTATGAAAATTTTATGTAGCATGCTATTTTGTCATACCAAGTCGAACATGTAATTTCCAATGAGGATTAGTATATATATAGTTAAATATAAATAAAACTGAACATGTTTATTTCATGTATGATTATATGTGTGTGTGTGTGTAACATATAAAAAAATGGTTTCAGAAGTTTAAAAAGTGAAATAATATTTCATGAATGATAAATGTTGTTTTATTACCATTCTATGTATTAAGAAAAACTTATATACAATTCCATGAGTTTCAAATCATAAAACCCAATGAGAAATATATATATAATTAAATCAAGCTTAAAAGTTTGTAGAAAATCTAGCACTTGGACATTGTAAATATGGAAAGGAATTTGGGAGTGAACTTAATACCTCAAAAAGTGGGTATCCCCAAGATAACCTTTAATGTTTCAATTTTCCACAAGCCATAGTGTTTTTTTTCAAAATCATGTGTAATGTTCCCTAAAAATCATTGGACTATTTTGAAAACAATTTTTTTACATAAGTAATTTCAAAACTGGTAAATTATTTTAAACGTAAATGCTTTTCAATTAAGTTTTATAAAGGAATTTCGAAAGGAATTTTTATGTTATTATCTAGAGAATTTACAAAAGAACTTCCCAAAGTTATTTTCTAAGAAATATTTCCAAAAATGAATTATAATGATTTCAAAACCACATATTGGGAAATTGAATTCTCACCCTTTGTTTTAAAATCATTTTTCATAAGTATCTTAGAAGTTCAAATACAGTTGTCATCGCTTTTGGAGTTAGAGTGCGTGGAAGTGTAGTAGGTATGTGTTTTATTTTATTTTTAACTCTGATAAATTTAAGGTGTTGTCTAATCCTCAACAACCTAGACTGGTAAATGGTCCTATATTATATTTAAGTGTTTTGTAATTGTTCAGTTACTTGTATAAAAAAATTATAAATCATTTTCAAGCACTGGGTCCGAAAGAGAGGTATTGGGTGGTTAGAATTGGATCAGAAAAACATTCTAGACAAAATTAGAGATTATATGTTCTATTTGAATCAAAATAAAATCTACACGTTATAATTTTCTTTAGATAGTTTAGTCCCCTTAGAAATTCTTTAATTCTGAAAATGGAAATTTAGAATTTTCTCAAGTCCAATGAACAAATTGTAACGATGAAATTCATTTAAAGGGGGAGAATGTAACATTCTGATATTTAGTAAAAATAATTATTTAATCTTATTATTAGTTTTGTTTTTAATTTAACAAATAATTCAATGTTATAAATAATTTTAATCCAAATTCTAAATTAAATATTAAATTATTAATTTTGGAATTAAGTAAATGAGGAAAATATAATTTTTTATTAAATACTAATTTTCTAAATGTGGTATTATTTTTGAAATGTGAAGTGTTTATAAATAAATATATAAATACATCATATAAATAAAAATATGTTTTAATAAAAAATTATGAAATAATTTTTAAAAACTATATATATATATTGAAAAAATATATACTTTAAAAACATAATTTTTAAAAGTACTGGTTTTTATTTAAGATAATTAAAAGCTTAATGTAATTCTATTTTTTGGATAATTAAGAGGTATAATATTTAGTATTTAATAATAATGAATGATAAAAATTTATATAGTTTAAAATTTACATTTTTAAAAATTATAATTATAATTATTTTCAATGTAATATATATATATATATATGAAATTGTTTGAGTTAGAGTTATAATAATATTATCATAATAATTTATAAAATAATAATTTTTATATTTATAATGATATTGATATATATACATAATTATCTGATTAAATTTTTAAAAATTGAAAATCAAAGTTTATAATAAAACGGAAATTAGATTTGGAATTAGGGTTAAGTATTTTTTATTTCAGAAAAACTGATTACTATAAGGAGGTCGGGTAAAATGTAGGTTTCAAGTCCGAAGGGATTCGTCTTTGCAAGTAGAGGTTGAGAGACCACTGAGATGGAGTCCAATGGAGGATACAAATCAAGTTCTATCAAAGTCGAAGTGCTTTGATTCTATATAGTCATATGTAGAGGAGGAAAAATTGAGTCTGAGGATTCACTTCAGAAGACCGAATTCTGACCAAAGTAAGACTATATATAAATCACATTTAGTGTTTCGGCCTTTAATGAGGTAGGTTTATCCTATTTCTGATGTTAATATTTGTGAGTATCTATATGTTAAATGACATAATCTTCTATAAATCATCTCAATGGTATCATATTTTGTTTGTTTCATCAACATGTTTCTTCCATCATTTTCGGATATCCCAATTAGTATCGCATTTCTTCAACTTTATTAACATGATTTTGTTTTATCATTAAAAATATGTAAATAAATGAGGTAGTAATATTCTATATCTTTATTCAAGGATTTTGTTCTAATTTTAATTTTTGATTTCATGGTTTTTCTTTGATGCGTCCATTATAAGTATTTGACAATTTCAATTGATATATATTCATATCTATTAATTGAGTAAAAAACCAATAAACATCATGAATTTAAAATATATACCTATCCTACAACTTGCATGACAAGTATTAGAGATTTTGTTGCATCGCTTTTCTATTTCTCAAATGACAATATAAGAGATAAAAATGATAAATAAACAAATATATATTTTAATTTTATCATTAGTAGGTAAATATATTATTTAAGGCAGTACTCTGGTCTTTATACGGGTAGCTATGTAGATTTCTGGAAGAAAGAGTAAGAGAGAGAGAAACAAAATTTTCTTTTGTTTTGTGTTTGTTGTTCGTGGAGTATAAGACAATGAGTTTGAGTCTTCTTCCAACATCAACCAAGATTCTTCAAGTATATGTAAGAGATTATATACACTCTCATTTCAATTCCATTTTATTTTCTTATGGGAAACCTATTTTAGTGTTCAGATTTTTTTAAATAATTAGATTCAAATTTTAATTTTTCCTTGTGTAAGGGGAATTATTTTTTTCTCAAATTCTTATTTTATATTTCAGCTTATAATTATTTTTAATTTTCAAAATGATATTTGAGAAAGGGTTTTCTATATTTAAAACCATTCAAAATTATGAATTTATTTTCATGTTGAATATTAATTTGTAATGTACCTTTGTTTATTTATTTTCAAGTATTAATTCATAAAAAATATTTTAATAAATGATTTATTATCATCAATGGGTTATTATTAGCATATACATATATGTGTGTATATATATATATATTTATCAAAATCAAATATGTTTAGTTGTTTTGAAATTTTTTATAAATTTTTAGTAAGTTCATGTTGTGAATTTGTTAGAGAGTCTATTTAATTATGTTAAAATTTTTATTTTTATATTGATAATTCAACTTATTTAAAATGAATCATTTTAAATAATTGCATGTTTTTTTAATTTAATTTAATTTATCATTTTTTTATTTAAAAATAAATTATTTTGGTTATTATGTGATATATATATATATATAGTTGTAAAATTTTCTATTATATAACAATTTTAAATAAATTATGATCAACCAATATTAAGTATGAAATTCTAGTCAGAAGAACAACGCTTACCAAAACAGACATACCTTCAGCTCAAAAAGACCAATGGCCACCAAATTTAGAATGTTTAATTTAACCATACATATATTCATTATTTAATAAGAATATTTCTCTATATTTTGGTTTCTTAAAGTTCAAATGGTTGATCAAAATTGAAGGTAATGTTTTGAAGGTAAACAATTCACCACCTTAGGCTATAAATATACTCTCCTTTTTTCATTGCAAGAGGTTGGAACATCAGCACTAAGAAGTATATATTGGAATATCTGTTTCCTTAAATATGGACTATGTGGACATTACAAACACATGTCTCTAATTGAGAGACCATTCCACCATGCATTCTTTTCATGTACTTCAAGTGTATTCAATTATAATTGTGTAATTTTGGTTTTAATTTCAATTGTTTCTTAATGCATGTATCATTATCATCATCTCTTATTATCATCCACCTTATGTAGTGGAATATAAATGGCCTTAATATAGTTTAAATTAATAAAAAAAATTCCTCTTTAAGTTTATTATTCAATTAAAAATGTGTGTTTACCTCCCTTGATTTGTACATGTTCGGTGCAAAATATTTTCCTCATCTCATTACTTTCATCTTTCATTTACCAAATCATCAAAATCATCCCAACCAAATTACTAAACAAATAAATCGATATGTAAATCATCCATTGGGGTGAGGAAAGATTTAGGGATATTAAGTGAATTAGATATTTTGCTCGATTGAACTTCTCAAAATTAACAATGCTTATGTGGAACTGGATATTTCATGGATTATTGACATGTATTTTTAGACATGTGCATTCCTTGTATAACATAATAATATGTCTCAAAGAAGTCAAATTAAGACAAAAATACTTTACCAATTTGGTAACTTTGATCTAGATTTCATCATCTGTATAATGTTAAAAGTTATATAAATATCATATTTACTCATTATATATGTATTTATATTAATCTATTATATTTAGTTATAGAAAATGAAATACATGGTTTTTGAAGAAGGTAGGTTGTACACATGCATGAACATTGATTATATTTTTTTAATATTGAAAGAAAGACAGATAAATGATATATTATCATTATATAATCATTTTTATTTCATATATATCACATATTTTCATTAAACTCATCTTTATTACCTTCCATCTAAAGTGTGAATGAATCACATCACTTCAAAAGGCGGTAGTTTTCCATACACGCGAGCAACATTATCGTATTCCCAAAAAATAGAGAGCATGATGTTATGGGTTATATAATAATTTAAAAATAATAATAATATCATAAATATGATATATAAATAATAAATCCATCATTATTTATATTCTTGGTAGGTTTTAATGGAAAAAATAATGACATCGGTTCGCGAGGCAGTAGTCCACCGTTCACACAAACGATGATTTCATAACCCATTTTATGTAAGTAGAGATAGTATTAGGTAATTACCTTAACAAACACACATATAAGTATATGTAATATAATTATTTTATTATATAATCCAGCTATAACAATAATTGAAGGAGGTGTAGGAAGAAATAAAACAAAAATGCTTGTTGATGAATGTTACCTCTTCTTCGAGTATCGTTTTTAGTTTTAATCCAAACTCATTCCTCGGTTATATATATGTCCAAAATAAGGATTTTAAGATGAGAGGATAGAATTTAAAAAAGTATTTTCGAAATACTTTTCTGAACTAAAAGGGTTTGAAAGTGTAAGGAAGACAAGATAGGGGGTGGCTTTTCATAAGTGAGGTGAGTGGCACACTTGTAATTTTTCGAAAAGAGATAATTTCACCCATTTTTTTGGCACAAGGATACAATAATGCATAATTGTAGATAATAGAAGGTATAATGTTGAAATATGGCCATCCAATTGGTGTTTCATGAGTTTATATTTCATTTTAGACCTTATCTTTTAACATTAACCCTCAGTAAACCCATTTTAACCATAACCATGGTAACTAATTTTTATGATTTTTATAATTCATTTTTGAAATAAAATTTATTTAAATTATTAAATAATATAAATTATAATGATTAAAAATATGGATCCATTTTTTTCAAATTACATTCACAAAACTGGAAAAATTTAATTTAAAATTAAATCCTACAAAGGAGATGATAAAGCGGGTTTTTAAAGAGGAAATGTTCAAAAGTTTGCTATGTTTTTATATCAAAATTAAATTTAAAATTAATTAAAATTTCCTAAATTGAATTAATGGATATATAATTTAACTAATTTTACTTTAAATTAAATTTAAAAAATAATTTAACTTTGTAAATAATTAAAATGAAAAGATGGGTTTCAATTAAAATTCAGTATTTTTCAATATTTATCAATAAATGAAAGTTTTCAGAAAAATACAAAAAATGCAACCTCAGATAATTTTTACATTATGATTTCAAAAAATAAATTTATTTTATCAAATTAATTTTATAGAAGTGGGAAAAAATAATTTCAATAATGGTCACAAAAATTCATAAAAACATTTGTTGAGAAAATAATATTTTTGAAACATATAAAGGCTTTACCAAATATTAATTATTTTTTATCAATATGTTTCTATTATATAAAATCATTATAATTAATATTTTAAAAATTATTAAAATTCAAATTTATAAGTTTAATGGCTATGTTAGAATAGTTGTGTTTAAATAAATATAATATATCGTGGTTTTGTTAAAAATTCGTGTCGTGTGTAATGCAAGATAACCTAGTGTTGTGTGTAGTGAAATATTAACGTGGCATTTCATGTAACACAAGACAAACCCAGTGTTGCATGTAATGAAATATAAACTCAATATTTCATGTAATTAAAAACAGAAAATATTAAATTTATTTCAAATAAAAATTCACAAAATCTTGTGGTTTTATATTCTACCACCCCTTAAAATGTATTTCACCCTTGAAATTCATCAATTTAGTATGAACAACAGATGATACTTCTACCTTATTATATCCATAGGTTCCCACATATCTTTGTCAAGATAGTAGTTTCACCACAAAACTCTGACCATGTGAGTGGTCTTATTTATTAGATTTTACTTTATTTGATCTAGAATCTCTATTAGTTGTTTTTCATAAGTAATATCACTCCCTAGTGGTACAACCTCTGAGATCAGTACTTGTGATGGAAAAATTATGTAAAACCTTAGTATTGATACATGGAATAGTTCATGAACCTAATACTAGTTCAATGGAATCTTCAAATCATAATCTATTAACATGATATGATCAAGTATTTTAATGATACCGATATAACTAAGGCATAATTTTGAATTATTTCCTCCATAAATAAATTCATAGAAATATCTTCTTACCACCTTCAAATTTTAGATCACATTGTCTATTATTAAAATAAAATTTCTATAAAATTCAAGTATTTGTTACATATTTTTTAATGGCTATAACATTCTTTTCCATCTCATCAGCATTCCCAGGTCCCAATAGATTTCATTCAACAACTTCATTCCAGTACATTGGAGTTATACACTTCCTTCCATAGAGAGATTAATAAGTATCCATCTAAATTCTCATGTGAAATTAATTGTTGTAAGAGAAGTCAAATTGAGGAAGGTTTTGATCCCAACCACCTAAGAAGTAGATAATAAATGATCTTAGTGTAAATTTTAGGGTTTGAATTATTATCTCAAACTGACCATTTATTCTAGGATGATATATAGTGACAAAACTCAACTCTATATCAATATATTGCTGAAAATTTCACAAAAACATCAAGGTAAACTCTAAATTACGATAAAATACAATTTAATTTGGTACTCCATGCAACCTTACCACTTCCTTAAATTATATTATGGAAATTGGATCCAAAGATCAATCTTTTATAACAGAAATGAAGTGTACTTATATTTTAATGTTTTCAACTATAACCCATAATTATCTAAACATCATAGATAATATAAAACCTAAAGGTTATCAGTACTTTTAACCGTATTTCTACAAAGTGTAAAGGAATTCCTCCTAAAATAAATTTTTAACTGTACATTATAACAAAAGGGATTAGTTTAAAAATATGTCACTTAAAATATCCTTAATCGTGATAATCTATCATCACATAAAACAATAAAATGGTTGTTAAGGACTTTTAACTTAACATCAACCATAAACTCATAAAACCATTATGGTATCTATAACTATTAAGTTAATCTTACATGAATTAATATATGAAACCAAAATATAATTCACCCTTTATTCCATAAATAATCACTTATCTTATATATAAAAAATCTATTGAAATATCAGATTCAACATTGTATTAATAGAATATCTAATTTGATTTACTTATTACATAATTCATGTAGAGGGAGATAATAACATGAAATTTCCCTAAAGGACAAAAAAATAAGATTATCATTGAGCCCATTCATACAAAATCAAACATGAAATTACAGACTAAAAAGGGAGGTTTAGTGTGCCCTAATTATAAAGATTCACTTCAACCTTCATGATTTAATAAACTTTTCTTTTATCCTTTGAATTCATAGGTAGTTGGAAATGATCATCATTATTAACCCTCAGATTTTTTACCTTCTTTTCATAATTCAAAAACCCCTCATAATTTAAACATTAAAGTGTGTGAGGTTGATTCGGTAGATATTTATCATCATTACAAAAACTTATTCCCATCACTTAAACATTTAGTCACTCGATGAACTTCTTTTCAACACATAAAACATTTAATAGTACCCTAAATAAAATTTCCTCCATGATTCTTCCCACACTTTGTGTATAAATAAAACCAAATCTTCCTTTCTCCATGGTTCTCAGATTTTATTTAGAATTCAATTTTTCGCTTCCTATCAGAACCATGAGATTCATACATAACTCTAACCTCCTTCTCCACGTTGATAACACATTGAACAATTTCTTTATAGATACTTAAGTTTCTTTTGGATAACACCCTTTGGAGACTTGGTTTTAATCCTTTTCATAAAATATCAACCTTACTTTTTGGTTGTATGATTATACCAAAAGTGTTCATTGCAATCCATGTAAAATTTTCCTCATAGGTACCAATGGAATCTTCATCCTTTTTATTTATCTAAATAAACTCATTTTCCATCTTCGAATGAAGACTACAAGGAATGAAATTATTAAAAAATGTGTTCTTGAAATCATCCCAATCCACGGATTAAATTTCATCCTATTGCATCATAGGCTTTAAAATATTCTACCATTGATCTTCTTCACCTTCCAAATGGTAGATATCCAAAATTAAATTTTCATGTTCCAAACACTGGAAAATGAAAAATATCATTTTAGTGGTTTTGATCCACTATTTAGTAACTAGTGGATCAGAGGACCCACTAAAATAAGGATTATGTTTCTATATTAAGGAATCAATAGAGTGTGGTTACCTAATTTTTTAGTTGTAAGTATATCATGTTTCATATCTTGATAAAGTTGTGTGAGCATAGTAATGATATTTTTCATTACAACTCCTATAATGTTTGGATGCTTGAGAGGAAAATCTTTGCATTGTCTATCCCAATCAGTATTAACATGGTTACTTTTAGTTATATCCATTGACTTAAAACCAAAAATCATAGTGTAAGAAACAATAATCATGATGGGGAAAAACGTAATCATGAAAAATCAATTTTAGGATGTCTAAATAATTACACATTCTTTAATCAATGTAACAACGCCAATGGTATCTCCTAGGTCATTCATGGTCATCATCAATTTAAATCCTCCGTGATGGATCATAAAGGGTTTTTTAATTTCAAAAGTATATCCCTTGGGAGTGTCAAATAAATTTTGCAGCAAGGACCATTGGTGTTCACAAGGTGATGATCGTTTCTATATTAATGCACCCTTTTCGAAGTTATTACCCCAGGGTACCACTATTACAGAGCCACATCCACTTTTATTATCCATACAGGGATGTAATTTCTTAGAAACCACTTACATTATCCTTCACCAAAATTCAAGGACATTTTCGTATTCTTTGACTCATTCTAAGGTTTATCCTTAGATAAATACATAGTCATTCCCTTAAAAATATCACTACGGATTTATCTAAATTTTTCTCATCCTATTTTCCAAAACATAACTAAACCATTCTTATAATACCACCTATAGGGACCCATAATTTCCATACATGAATATTACATATTTTTAGATGAATATTCCCTACATTACATAAACACATTCTTGATGAATATTATATTTTTGTACATTTGGAAAGTTAGAACACAATATTATTAATTTAGGAATGTTATTTACTATCTATCATAAAGATCTTCCCCTTTACTACTCCAACTTAAAAACCTTTCTTCATATCCTGGGGAAAGGAAACATAAAAAATAGTGAGCTTATATTCTCTATAAGAATAAAAAATAGAAATACACAAGCATAACTTGAGTATAAGGGTAATATAATAAGATCACAACATTTTAAAATCATACCCTTCATATCAAAGATAAAAATATTGACTCATGGAATAAATATTGGTAGTTTATAATACATGAATCATAAGGGAATAAAAGAACATGATCCATGAGAGAATAATATTAGCACACAACATAGAATTTTGGAATATATATAATCATATAAAATATTCTTTCAAGGATACCCACCAAGACATTCATAACATTTTAGGTGTGGGATACCCACCCATGTACCTTCTTTGGGATTAGACTAACCACCAATATACCCTTTTTTGGGTTTAGTCTGACCACCCTTTTACTATACTTTAAGGCTTGGGCTAGCTAACCATATACCTTGTAAGCTCATATAACATTTATCATTACACAATATACTGGAGGGAGATATAGGTCACACCCATCTCATAATGAAAAAAATATTTATGTGTGCAACAATATTATAAAAATTCAATATATCATAAACCATGAAATAAAATGGGTTTCATAAACACTTCACTGTATCGTAACCTGTGGAAAAGAGACATGTCTCATAATCATTTCATCATTTCATCATAGTATAAACCATGGAAAAATAAGTGGGTTTCATAATAATTTTATAAAGGTATAACCCATGGAAGAGAATCAGGATTCATAAACATTACATCATACTAAACAAAAACCTTTCATATAAATAATAATAATGGTATCCTTGGATCATATACCCAATAAAGATTAAGTAACCTCAAAGTATTCTATATTATACGAATAAGGATTTTGAAAGAAAAATCACATGGTAAATTTCTGAAGGAAAATAATATTTCTTTGAAAATCACTTTTTAAAACTTAATTAGTGTTGAAAATAATTTTCATTGAAAATATAATTTTAAACTTATAGAGGAATCTTTATAAATCATTTAAAACATTTCTTGAGAAAAATATAATTTCTTATTTTAAATTACCTTTTTAAAACATAAAAAAATTAAAATATTTTCTATGAAAATAAAATATAAAATATATAAAGGGATCTTAAAATAAAGTAATGAAAATTATGAAATAAATTCATTTCAATCAGTACACATTAAAACAAATATTCCTTTCACATTTTCAGTAAAATCCAAATAGACATAATATTGGAAAATGACATGAAGATTAATTTTAAGAAATTTTTAAAGAAAAATAAAACATGGGTGAAAATATATTTAATAAATCACTTTAAAAAAAAATTTAAATTTTTTTTAAAAAAACTATATAAAACAATATTTGGGAAGAAAAATGGTTTTTGACCAAAGAGAGAAATAAAAATGATTTTTATCAAAAACAATATCTTGAACTCTTGAGTACATGAAGATTTGAAATTAAAGTGAAAAATGTATTCTATATAAATAACTATAGGGTAATAAAATTAATGATTTTATTGAGATATGGATCATAATATTATATCATTAGAAACATGATCATAAATAATCCCAATAAATTATGAAATTGTAACGTAAAATATTTACCACTTTAGTAACATTGAAAAGTAATCCCAATGAAATAATTCCATTAAATGAAACATAAAATATAATTAGAATATATAAAAACATGATTTTTAATTTCCAATGGAATTTATATACACATCGTATAAGAAGATGGGTGTATAGAATAATCATATGACTCAAAGAAAAAAAATTGAGAAAAAAATGCCTTACAGGTTTTGTAACTTTTGAACCATAAACCCCATGAAAGGGAGATCCTAAAATGGATATGTAAATCCCAATAATTTTCTAGAAAATAATAATAAAAAACATTCATGATAATTATATGCACCACATAAAATAAATATCTATTTAATATGGAATGTGTCTACATAAGTAAAAAGCAAGATAGAAATCTCTTACTGTATGTTTTGACTTCATTCATACACATTCATAACACCTGTATAATTAAAATAATTTTATCAATAATATATTATATAACCCTGAATATATATATATATATACATATCTTACCATATATTATTTACTTGTAACATTTTATTACCCTTTAATTAATAATTCCATGTTAAAGTCATATTTTGGGAAATAATAACTTTCCTTTATTGTATGTTTCGATTTGTTATTTTTTTCCTATTAATTTGATCGTGAATTGATAATATATGATATTTTAACCATTATATAAATATCATATATATTCATTATATTTGTATTTATATTAATCCATAAAATTTGGAGATGGAAAATGAAATACAATGTTTATGGGGACAGTATGGCGTGTGTACACATGAACATTGTTTCAATTTTCCTATCAGATTGAAAGAAATAAAGGTATATGATGTATTATTATTGAATAATCATTTTTATTTCATATATATCACATGTTTTTATAAAACGCATCCTTATTACCTTCCATTTAAATCATTAATAAATCACATCACACCACGAGGGTGTAGTTTGTCGTACGCATGAGTAATGTTATCGTATTCAAAAAAATAGGAGAGTATGAAGTTATGTGAGATATAATAATTCAATAATAATAATAATAGCATAAATATAATATATAAATAATAAATATATCCATATTTCTATCCTTCATAAGTGTTAATGGAAAAATTAATGACATCGGTTCGCAAGGCGGTAGTCTATCGTATACACAAATGAGGATTTTTTATACCATTTCATGGAAGTGGAAATGGTTGTAGGTAATTACCTTGATATAAAAGATATCATTATGTTTTATATTTTAATATTTTTATTTATTAATTCTATAATATTATTTTAATTATTTATAAAAATAAATAAAATAAAATTACTCATTGGTGAACATTTTCTCTTCTTTGAGTATCCTCCTTTTGTTTGCAGCAAATGCCTTTCATTATTGGATTTTTGAAAAAAATAAGGCTTCTATGATGAGATAACGTAATTTGGGAATTTATTTGGGTAATTATAGTACATTAAAATGGTTTTATGGTGTGAATAAGAGAGGAGATGGGGTGTCCTTTTATAAGTGTGGTGAGTGGAGCACTTGTAATTGTTTTGAAACGGGAGAATTCCACCCATGTTTTTTTCACATCATAAGGATACAATATTAAATTTATATAGATTCAAGAAGGTATAAGGTTGAAATATGGCTATAAAATTGGTGGTGTAAAATTTTATAGGTCATTTTTCACCTCATCTATAAAGTTTAACCCTAGTAAACCCATTTTTACCTTAACTACAGTAAATAATATTTACTATTTTTACTATTTACATTGGTCAAAGATTAATTTTAAACATATTATATAATATAAATTACTATTATTTCAAATATGGAATAAATTTTTACAATTTACATTCAAATAAGAGGGAAATAATAATTTAAAATTAATCCCATAAACATTATGAGAAAATAGGTTTTTAAAGAGGAAATGTTCAATTGTTTACAATGTTTTTTTATATAAATTCAATATACAATTCATTAAAATGAACTAAATTTTATTAATTCATGTATGATAGAACTTATTTTACTTTAAAACCAATTTAAAATATAATTTTACTTTATAAATAAATTTAACGAACATGTAATTTTCAATTAAAATTCAATATTTTTCACTATTTATCCAAAAATGAATCTTTTTAGGAAAAATCTAAAAAATTCACCGTAAGATTATTTTGACTTATAATTTATAAAAATAAATTTATTTTTTCAAATTAAGTTTCCAAAAGTGAGAAAATTTAATTTTATTAATGTTCATAAAAATAATAAAAACATTTTTTGATAAAAAAATATTTTCGAAACATAAAAAGACTTAACCAAAAATTAAGTATATTTTTCTTAAAAACTTGTATTCATATAAACCCATTATACTCAGTATTTAAAATTTTGTTATTACTATTCATATATCTAAGTTAGGCAGCACGGTTATAGCAGTCGCGTTTAAATAACTATAACATATCATGGTTTTGTCAAAACTCATTGTCATGTGTAACACAATCTTACCCATTATTGCATTTGGTATAAACTTAAATTTTTATTGCATATTACATAATACAAAATAATTTTTTCATTAATTAAATCTAAACATGATAGTATGTTTAAGGAAAAATATAGAAAATATTAATTTTTTTGAAAAAAAATGAAAAAATATTTGGATGTTACATTCTAGCCACCTTAAAATGAATTTCACCCTCAGAATTCATCATGTTGGGATAAACAAAAGAGGATAATTATCCATAATTATGTCCCAAGGATCCAAAATAGATTTATAAATATAGTGTTTTTTTCACAAAACATTGACCAGGTAAGTGTTCATGTTTCTTAGAATATTCTATATTCAATCCATAATCACTACTGGTTGTTCCTCATAAAGAATATCATGCTCCTGTAATACGACCTATAAGTTCAGTACATGTGATAGATCTAGTATGTAATTATTTGGGAGTGATACATGCAATAGATATTGACCCTAATATAGGTGTTTTAGATGTTCCAAATGATAATCTGTTTTCCTGGTATAATCAATTATTTTAAGGGGACAAATATACCTAGGGCTTAAATTTCCCTTCTTTATTCCATAGAGAAGTTCGTAGAAATTTCGTCATAGAAAATTCAAATCCTAGATCATGTATATGATTATCATCATAACATTTATGTTAACTTTGAGAAGTTATAACATGTTTATGAATGGTTCTAACCTTCTCTTCCATCTCATCATCTTGCCTTGGACCAAATAACTTTCTTTATGAAATTTCATTCTAGTAAATTTGATTTCAACACTTCCTTCCATAAAGGGATTCATAAGGAGAAATCTGAATTATAAAGTGAAATATATAATTGTAAGAAAACTTAAATTCATGAATTTGTTGATCCCAATAACCTTTTAAATCTATAGGACAAGACCATAGAGTATTCTTTAGGGTTTCAATTATTCCCTCAAACTGACCATCTATCTGAGGATGATACAAAGTGATGAAACTCATCCTCATATCAAGATCTTGCTGAAGACTTCGCTAAAACATTGAGGTAATATCCAAATTCCAATAAAACAAAATTGAATGTGGTACTACAATAAACCTTTCCACTTTCTAAATTTATATTCTCGCAAGAAAATCCAAATATAAATCTTTGAGGATAGAAATTAAGTGTACTAACTTTGTTACATATTCGATATTAAACCGAAATTATCTCAACATTAAAGATAAGATAAACACTAAAGGTTATCATTATCATTAATCATATGTCCAAAATGTGTAAAGGTATTCCTCCTTAAATAAATGTTTCTCTACATATTAAAAAAAGGGTTTCATTGTTGTAAATTTCTCTTAAAATATCCTTAATCTTGATAAATTCGCATCATATAAAACCTCAAAATGGGTGTAAATGACTTTGAAACTATGATAAACCTTAAAATAAAAAACTCATAATGGTATCCAAAACTATTAAGTTTTGTTTATCTAGATACATATATACCTTAAAAATATAATTCACCCTTTATTCCTTAAATAAACTCTTATCTTATACAAAAACATTTCAATTGGAAGCTTGGGTTCAATGTTATATCGAGATAATATCAAATGTGATTTAATTATTTCAAAATTCATTTTGAGGGAGATAATCACAAGAAATTACACTAAATGATGAAAAATAATATTTTCATAGGTCTCATTCATACAAAGTCATACAAGAAATTCCAAACTAATGATGAGAGGATTAGTGTTCTGTGATTATCATGTTTCATCTAGGCTATCTTGATTGTATAATATTTCCCTATTTCCTTTGTCTAAATAGGTTCTTGGAATAAATAAAAATTATTAACACTTGGATTTGGAAACATGTTAGCGTAATTCCCAAACTCCTTACAATTGAAACATTAAAGTGTGGGAGGTTTATTCTGTAGAGATTTATCATCATTAGCTAACTTCTTCTCATAACGTAATCTTTAAGTATCTTGATAAAATTCTTTTCCATAATAAAAAAAATCTAGTAGCCCCATTAAGATAATTTCCTCCATTATTCTTCCCACACTTTTATTGTAAAGTAAATTAAATATTCTTTTATCCATAGATCTTATATTTTCTATTGAATTCTATTTTTCTCTTCCTATAAAAACCATGATATTGATACATAACTCCAACCTTTATATCCACCTTGACAGCCCATCGAACATTATTATCATAGAAATTAAAGTCTCTTATGTCTAATGCCCTTTAGAGACTTGTTTTTAATCTACTAAATAAATTATCAACCATACCTTAAGGTTGGATGACAATACCAGAAGCATGCCTCACAAGTCTTGTGAAATTTGACTCATAGGTACCAATAGAATCATCATCCTTTTCCTTTATATCAAGGAAGTACTTCTCTATCTTAGTACGAAGAATAAAAGTTAAGTAATTATTTAAAAATAAGTTCTTGAACTCATACAAAACCAGGGAGTCAATTTAACCTTATTTCCATGTATTAATGATAAGAGTCAAAAATTTATATGCTTTACCTTTCAAATTGTAGACAACCAAAATAATTTTTTCATGATCCAATCACTAGAGTAGTGAATATATCTATTCTAGATCCACAAACACTTGTAGTATCAATATAGGGATGTAATTTTTTAGAAACCACTAGTTATATCCTTTACCAAAATTCTAGGATATTTTCCTTTACTTTGACCCATCCTTATGACTTATCCTTTGATAAATAACTAGATATATCATAGAAATATCCCTAGGAATTTATCTAATATTTTCTCATCCTAGTCTATAAATTTTAACTAATACTTTCCTCATATGCCAACTATAAAGACCTAGGCTTCTCATACATGGATATTACATCTTTTTAGATTAATGTTCATTAAATTACAAAAACACGTGACTAAGGACCATAATAGTTTAGTTCATTTGGAAACTTGGAATGAAAAATTATTGATTCAAGAAGGTCTTCAATGTCTCTCATAAATATCTTCCCATTTAGTACTCCTATATAAAAACATTTCCTCTTAATCTATGGAATGGAAATATGAAAAAGGCTGATCTTAGATGCTCAGAAAGGGTAAAAAAGTGAGGTAGGTAAGTATAAATTGAGTAAAAGGGTATGAGAATAAGTATAAAACATATAAAAACCATACCCTTCAAATAAAAGATCATAATATTATGTCATGGCCTAAATTTTCACATTTCATAATAAATGAATCATAAGGTAATCAAAGAACATGATCCATGAGAGCAAAACATTGTCATAATACATGTAATTGTGTAATATACATAATCATAGAAAATATTATGTCAAATATACCCATAAAGAGATTCATAACATGTTAGTCTTGGGAAAACCACTCATGTACCTTCTTCGATGATGGGATAACTGCCCATGTACCCTATTTTTAGGATTGTTCTAACCACTTGTGAATGTTCCTTTTCGAGCATGGGCTAGTCTCCCGTGTACCCTTTGATCTCATAGAACATTTATCATTACCTGATGTATTGAAGTGAGATATTGATCCCACCCATATGATAATGAAACCCATATTTATGTGTGCCAAAATATCATAAACATTCAACATATCATAACCCATGAAATTAAATGGGTTTCAAAAACATTTCATCATATCATAACATGTGGAAAAGAGACAAATTTCATAATCATTTCATCATTTTATCATAGATAACCCGTGAACAAATTAGCAGGTTTTATAATAATTTTATCATGGTATAACCCATGTAAGAGAAATTATTTTCATAAATATTTTTCCATTATAAACATAAAAAATCTAGATAAATAATAAGAATAATATCCTTGGATCACAACCTCAGTAAAGCATAAGTAACCTCAAATGATGTCATCTTATATGGAGAGGGATTTTGAAAGAAAAATCACTTAGAACTTTTCTTGAGAAAAATGACCTTTATTTTAAAATCACTATTTGAAACATAAAACTTTTCTAAAATTATTTCTTTGAAAATAACATTAAAAACTTATAATGAAGTATTTAAAAAAATTAAAACATTTCTTGAGGAAAATATACTTTCTTCTTTGAACCTAAAATTTTAAAACATAAAAAATTTTAAAAATACTTTTTTAAATAACCTTGAAAAAAAATAAATGAATCCTTAAAATTATGTAATGTTCATGACAATGTAAATTTTTTTCATGTCGTACTTGTTAAAACAAATTTTCCTTTCACATTTTTAGTAAAATAAAAATGGACATTGTTTTTTAAAATGAAATGGAGATTCATTTTTAAAAAAAATAAAAAAATCAGACATGGGTATATTTTTTTTTCATAAATCACATTAAAATATGATAAAAATATTTTTATAGAATAAGTTTTTTGAAGAAAAGGGTATTTTAAATGAAGATAGAAATAAATATAATTTTTCTCAAAATTATTATTTGACACACTTGAGTACATAAATAGTAAAAAATGAAGGGAAAACATGTATTCTCATTAAATAACCAAATGATAATAAAATTCATGAGGTTATTGAGCTATGTATAATAATATTATATAATCTAAAATGTGATTATAAACAATCTCGATAAATAATGAGATTGTAACATAAAATTTTAACCACATTGGTAATATTAAAAGAGAATCTCCATGAAGAAATAATATTAAATGAAACCTAAAATACCATGATTATAATAAAATCATGATATTACTTATCAAAGGGGTTGTATATACACCTCGTACAACAATATAACTGCATAACATAATCATATGTCTCAAATAATGAAAATTGAGACAAAAACCCCTTACCGATTTTGTAACTTTTGAACCAAAAAATCCATGAAATAGAGATCCTAAAATGTGTGTTTAAATCCCAAAAAAATTCAATTTAATCATAATAAAATATATTCATGGGCATTATGAGAACCAGATAAAAGAAAGAGCTGGTGAATATGTCTTGTGTCTCATAGAAGTAAAAACTAAGACATAAATCCCTTACCTTAAGTCATGAATTGATTTATACATGTTCATGTCTCCTGTATAATAAATATAAGTTTATTATTCATATATTAAAGAACCAAGAATAAATATATCATACAATATAGTATTTACGTAATACCTTTTATTAACTGTTTATTAACAATTCCATATGAAAGTCATGTTTTGGGTAGTAACTACTTTTCTCATATATGTTTTCATTTTTTTATTTTTGTCCCTGCTACTTTACTCATTATTTTATCACATATATAATTTTAATGATGATATGAATATCATATATATTTATTATATATTTATTTTGAGTAATCTATAAAATTTAGTGATAGAAAGTGAAATACGTCATTTATGGAGACGGTAGGTCGTACGTACGCATGAACATTGTTTCTATTTTCTTTTCATATTGAAAGAAGTAAATTTAAATGATATATTTTCATAAAATAATAATTTTTATTTCATATATATCATATATTTTTATTAAATACCTCTTTATTATCTTCCATGTAAAGTGTCCATGAATCACATCACTTCACGAGGTGATAGTTCATCGTACACACGAGTGACGTTATCGTAATCCCATTAAATAGATAGTATGAAGGTATGTGGGATATAATAATTAGATAAGTATAATAATATGATAAACATAATATATAAAAAATAAATCCATCACTATTTTCTTCCCTAAAAGGTGGTAATGGAAAAACGAATGACATCAGTTCACGAGGCGGTGGTCTGGTGAACAAGAGAATGATGATTTCATAACTCATTTGATTGAAGTGTAGATGGTTGTAGGTAATTACCGTAACATAAAAAAATATAATTATATGGAATATATTTTGGTCATTATATCATCATGGTAAAATAATAATCAAAATAGGTGGAGGAAGAAAAAAAATGTCTGCTGATGAGCATTACCTCTTCTTCAGGTATCCTACTTAAGTTTTCACCAAAATCATTCCTTGGAAAGATTTATGTAAAAAATAAGGTTTATAGGATGATATGAGGAATTTTGGTAAGTGATTTTGTCAGGTATTATCTAAAACAAAATGGTATCAATTTGTCAAGAAGAGAAAAGATCTGGCGGCCTTTTATAAGTGATATGAGTGGCCCACTTGTATGTTTTTGAAAAGGGATAATTTCAACCACCTTTTTTCATATCAAAAGGATGAAATAATATAAAATTATCAATAATATAAGGTTTAATGTCTAAAAATAGATATAAAATGGGATTTTTATAAATTTCTAGGATATTTTAACCATTATTTTTTATGTTTAACCCCAAGTAAACCAATTTTTACCTTAACCGTGGTAAATAATTTTAATTTTTTTATTAGTTATTTTGGATAAAAATTATGTTGAGATTATTAGATAACATAAATTATTATTATTTAAAAAACAGAATCCAGTTTTTCAAATTCTATTAATATAATTTTAAAATTTTAATTTAAAATTAATCCCACAAACGTGATAAGAAAGCAGGTTTTTAAAGAGGAAATCTTCAAAAGTTTCTCAAGTTTTATATTGAAATTCAATACCAAATTGATTATAATGAACTAAATAGAATTAATTTATGTATAATTTAACTAAATATTCTTTAAAACAAATTTAAAATATATTTTTACCTTATAAATAAATTTAATGAAAAAAGAAGTTTTCAATTAAAATTGTGTATTTTTCACGGTTCATCAAAAAATGAAACATTTCAGAAAAGTAAAAAAAACTCAAACTAAGATAATTTTGACGTAATTATTTCTAAAATAAAATTAATTTTCTAAAATTTTAAAAATTAATTTTATTAATTTTCACCAAAAGATATAAAAATCATTTTTTGAGAAAATAGTATTTTTGAACCATATAATGTTTTAACCAAATATTAAATACTTTTTATCAATATGTTTACTTTATATGAAAAATTGGTACTTAATATTAGAAAATTATTATTAATATTCAAATCACTGGGTTTAATGGCTGTGTTATAACTATCAAATTTAAATAACTACAATATATCGTGGTTTCTATAAAACACAATGTTGTGTTTAATAAAAGCTAACACAAATGTTTTCACCTGACATTACAGTGGTTCAATGTGGTCTTCAAGTGAGACCAAGAGGGCGGCGGTGTGATCTATCTCTAGCTTGCATTTTTTGTTCGACTGTTTGTGTTTCTTGGTTCACGTTTGCTCTATGTTGTGGCGACAGCATGGATGAGATGCAATAGGATCGTCCTTCATTGGTGAAGTTTTTTGGGTAATTTTTTTTTTTAGTGTTGTTTTTATGGTGTGCTTTGATTTGTTTTCTTTGGGTGTGATGATGGATTTGAAGGTTTTCTTCTGAAGAATGTGATGGAGTTTTGGTTTAACTTCATTCAAGCTATGGATGATTTTCAGGTGGGTGATAAATACATTGAAAGAAGAAAGCTGAAGCAGCATGTCAAACAGGTTGAGGATGAAATCACATCATTGATTTTGGATCAGGAAAATTTTTCATGAAGGTTAGCACAAGATTAACTTAGTTTTGTGTGTAATTCAAGAAAAATTCAATTTTTCTTTTAACATAATATAAACTTGGTATTGCGTGTGGTAAAAAATACGGAAAAAATTAAATTTATTTGAAATAAAATCACAAAATCTAAGGGTGTTATAGCAAAAATCCAATTCTTAACAACTCCCTACTCAAGAGTTTACCAACCCCATGGGTAATGTAAGTGAAATTTCACTTCGATCAAGAAAAAAATTACATACTTCATTAGGGATCCTCAATTTAACCTTTGAATGTTGATCTAGAAAAGGCAAAGAAAAAAATTCAAAAAAAGAGCCTGAAGCCACGCCCTCACATCCTTTAATTCCTCTAAGGAACCCATTCTCTTTTCCTCAAGACATATCTAAGCCTAAGAAGTTGTTTTAACCAAGTTTTGAAATGATATTCATGTTTAGATATGTTTAAGTAAAAATAACCCTATTATATTCCATCAAAAAATCCCAAGTAAGAAAAGTTTCTTAAATAATTGTGCACCCATAAGAGACAACTTAGGACCATCAAAAATATTTCAAATCAACAGTCCATTCCCATCATGTAAAATGATCATGGGACATTCATATTTACATGCCAAATTTGTAGTTTTAAAATTTATTATGCACTCATATACCTAGTATCATTGATAAATTTCATGTCCAAATCCATCTTCTTCAAACATGATCCAGTTCCCTTGCACTGAATGATTATTGTCATCCTGTTATCCAATCAAAGCACTACTAGTCCTAAGGTAATAATCAAGTATTTCCTTGTTCGGGTAAATGAAATTATCCTCCCTGTAGATTTATATGTCTCTAATACTGAAGGTGAGATGACCTCATCTTAATCTCCTCTGATTCTAGTAAGACCATTCCTTATTATATCTAGAACTAAAATTGATGTCCATGAAGGCATCTTATACATAGAATTTGGTGACCAATTAGTCAACTTCAATGTTTTTCAGGACATGTGATACCCATGAGAGGAGCACATTACATTCTCTATCCATTATTATGAGGACACTTTTGAGAGTTTATTGAATCATATTCCATAACGTTCTTCCAAATATAATGATAGAAGTGTTTTTGAAATATTTTTATGATTAATGTATTCATAAATGGAGAAGTTAATGTTGAACTTTAATTTATAGACATTATTAAACTAATGGATCTTTAAAAAATATTTTGAATTCCATATCACCACTAATATCTTTGGTTCTACCTTATAAAATAATGAGGAAAATAAATCAAAATCAACTAGAATCCATTCTTTAGTTTCTATGTTTCCTGACCCATAAATGAGGGATAAAATGGATCCCAAAATCCTTCCTTCACGCCAAAAGTATGCATTTCTTTTATGTGATCACTCTTATCCTATCATTATCACTATTTAACTTACTAAAACTGAGGAGTAAAAACTTTTTCAAGTGCTAGATAAAAAAATGGCCTTTGTTTGGAACCTAAATGACATTGTAGGAAACAACCATGACCTTATCATGCATTGTATCCATATAGAATAATCATACAAGCCAATCAGACAGCCACAATGAGGGCTCAATCCACTTATACATGATGTAGTTATGGAATAGATCACCAAGATTCTTTAATATGGAATTATATACCCAATTTCTAATATTGAATGGGTTATTTTGATTCAAGTGGTACTTTATAAGGGTGGAATAACTATTTTCACAAATTAACATAGGTAGTTGGTGAAATATTGAGTGAACAAAATGGTCTGTGTTCATCGATTATTGAAAATTGAATGCTGAAACACTAAAAGATCACTACACAATTCCTTTACTTAATAAAATTCTAAAAATATTAGCTAAAAATGAACATTATTTCTTTCTTTATGGATACCCTAGATACTTCCAAATCACAATACTACCTCTATACTAATAAAAGAATACATTCACATTCTATTTTGAAGAATATTCATATAGGATAATGCCTTTTATACTTTTATATGATCCTACAACATTCTAGAGGTGTATGATGAATATATATTCTGAAATAATTGATCATTTCATGGAGGTATTCATGGATTAATTTACCACATATGGTGAGTTATTTGAATCCTTCTTGCATTCATTCTCTCAGGTCTTATAAAAGTGTTTCAAATGTAACCTTTTTCTGAATTTTGAAAAATGTCACTTCATGATTACTAATGGGATTGTTCTTGGGAACACAATTTATAAATATTTTATTCAAGTCTATCTAATTATGATATAGGTCATCTAATCACTTCCTCGATCCATATTAGTTTTAGATATTCAATAATTCCTTTATTACACTGATTTCTATCAGTGATTCATCCAAAAAATTATTAGGATTTCCCTACCACTCACTCGAATACTAAAAAATGATATTTCATTCCATTTAGACGAGGATTTCAAGATATCTCTCATTGAACTAAAAAATTTTCTTACATATTCCCCAATAATCCAACCACTAGATTGATCCTTACCCTTTAAATTGATGTTTTATTCTTCTAATTGGGCCATTAGGCCCATACTTGGTAAAAGAGGACAAAACATTCCTCATGCAATCTATTATTCTTAAAAAACACTCGATAAAACTAAATCTCATTACACTATCATTGACAAGGAACATGTAATTATGGTTTTTCCTTGGATAAATTACAAAAAAATATCTTTGGTTACAAATCATCATTTTTAAATGCCATTCAAATTTAAAGTTCATACTCAAGAAAAGTGATTCCAATCCAAGGGTAATATGATGGATATTAATTCTCCATGAGTTTAACTTGAGATTAAAGATAAACATAGAAAATAAAACCCTATGGATGATCACCTGAGTATAATTTCTATTCATTCCATTCTAAAAACATTAATCCTAAGTTTCCTACTACGCACCTCTTATATGTCACTCCAAAGATATCATGGAATGCCCCAATTGTAAATTTCTTAGTTTCTGGTACTTTTCTTCAAAAAAAATCAAATTAAAAAAATAGAGAAGAGAAAATGTTATTCAAAATACTATTTTTGAGAAGATAATAAACTTTCAAAAATTGGGGCTAAAATTATTATTTTGAGATGTGTTTTTTAAGATTAATATTCTGTTATCTTAGAATTTTTCCACTCAATGCTTGTATGTGGACACTATAGACTATATAGGAACTTCAAAAAGGTACTTGACTCTTGATTTTTATCACATACACTCTTCAAGCACTAAATGAGTTCTTTTAATCATGCCTCTTTTTCCAAAAGTTTGGCATATTTTCCAAAAGAAATGAAATGCCCCAAAATCCTCTTCTCTTTAGTAAGGTATTAAATGTTTAAGGAATAAATTTCATGGGACCATTTCCCCCTTCTAGTGGATAATCCTATATTATTATTACTTTTGACTATATTTTTTGGTGTGTTGATGCCAAAACCAGTAAAAATGATGATGCATATACTATTAGTGAGTTCCTAAAAACCCACATCTTCCATCGATTTGGAACTCTATATACCTTGGTAAGTGAATTAAGAAATTGTTTTTGTATTCAAACCATGGAATGTATATTGAAAAAAAAGAATGAGTTTGTACATAAAATATCAACTAAATATCACCTTCAAACAAATGACATGGAAAAACTTTCCATCAGAGAAGTGAAAAGCGTTCATGAGAGAATTGTTAAACCTAGAAAAAAATACTGGTCTAAAAGAATTGTCAGAAAAATTTGGGCTTATATAACAACCTATTAAACACCTATTCGGATGTGTCCAATTAGGATAGTTTTTGGGAAATAATGTCATTTAAAAGTTACAATCCAACATAAGTCATCTTGGGCTATGAAAACCTATAATTTTGAATGTTAAAAATTTGGTGAAGGGAGATTGTTGCAGTTGAATGAACTGGAGGATATTCAACTTGATACATATAAGAATTTCAATATATATAAAGAAATAGATAAGGTACTCCATGAAAAAACTATCTTGATAAAGTAGTTTCATGGATTTAAAATGGTAATAATATTCAATTATTGATTTTGAATTCACCAAGGTAATCTTAATTCGCATTGGAAGTTTCCTTTCATGGTAATCAATGTTTACCCATTAAGTGCAGTGAAAGTCAAAGGCCCCACTTTATATATCTTTATTATTATTCCTCTCACATTCTCAACTTCTCTCTAATTTTTTGACAACTTTATTTATCCATAATTAGTTTTTCTCTTTTTTGTGCGTGTGCTTTTCAATAAAAAACAAAAACAAAACAAAAAGATAGATAATTACTCATAGTAAAATTTTGAAATTTTTTCTAACCATTTTGAGGAGTCAAAAAACAATTGTTCACCTCAAAAATCATTTATTTTCCTCATAAACATGGATAAAAAAATTTTCTCCAATGCCAAATAGTTTTGAATGCCAAATTATTTTATTGGAAAATATGTTTCCCCAACCCATGAGGAATAACGTAAGCTTTAATGCCATGGTCACCTATGACCATATTATAGTACTGTGTTTTTTTTCACCCCCAATTGTGAGTCTTGATTTTTTGGACCTTCAAGAAAAATTTCTTACCTTGGTGTGCATTAATATGATAAAGGAATTTTATCAACCCCATGAGAATCAATATAGTCAAATAGCCTATAATTACAATTACACTGATCCTCCTTTTAAAAGTCACTTTGAGCCTATAAAAACCTTTTTTTTATATCCACAGTATAAGAAACAAAATTTACTACCCAATATCTACATGGATTTTCATTGAATGAGTTATTTAAATTTAAGGGTGGGGGTAAATAGATTTCATTTTGGGAATAATTTACTTGATTTTCAATGTGACATCATATGTTTAATGGAAATCATCCATTTATGTGTGTTGGAGATGTTTAAATTTTCTGAGTTTTGGGAATTGATTTATGTTTATGTCATTTAGTAAAAAAGTTTATTGAAAAGTGTTAAAAAAGTGAAAAAAAATAAAAAAAAAGTAATGGGTGTTTTATTAGCAGGGGGAAAAATCACTCTTCATAAAACATAGATATTTGTATTACTATAACAAATATTGTCATGAAGAGAGAGAAAAAGGGTTTAGATATTATTTTGACATTTTTTCCAATTGAAACTTCTAACAAATGAAAAAAAACAAAAAAAATAGTTGAATCATTTTTTCTTGTGTCATTGGGAGAAGTTTTGTGTTTTATAAATATTTTAACTTTTCATCCTCCTCCAATTTTTATTTTAACTCTTTTATTTCTTAACTCATTCTTAACCTTTAAAATATGTGTTTCCATTTCCTTCTATGTCTCATTTAAAAAAATTATTTCTTTTTCCAAGATGGTGTTTCCCGCTATTTCTCTATCTTTTGGACATTATATTCCTATCCTCCCAAAACCATTGAAACCCCCCTAATAAATACCTATTTATTCTTGTGCACTTTATAATAGAGAATAGAATCTGAGAGATCTTATGAAATTTATTATTTTCTCTTTTAGGTGGTGAATTAGTGAACTTTCGTGAATCAATTGACAACATCATGAGAGGAGTGAGTTTTGAATGCTTTCATTTACATTTCTACTTTTGAGCATGAAATGTTATTTTTTTGACACATTATTTCTATAAAAATGGAATATATTATGGATTATTGAACTAGTCTATACCCTCTAATTGATGAAAACAAAATTTTAATATTTATTAGTGAATGAAAATGAATTTTTTGTTTGTTTTTTGTGTGCATGTGTAAATTCACTATCTTAAGTGTGGTTGATTTTATATTAAATATTTATTAATGATTTTATTTTACTCATATCCCATAATTTTCACTCAAAAAATAATTAATTTTCATTCAATGTACATATTTCATTCAATTACACTGAAATTTACTTTTTTGATCATATCATTCAATATACTAAAAAATGATGTGATTATTGTTTTTTAGTTATTCTAATTCAAATTCCAAAAAATTAATAAACTGGATCATTGGATAATTAGGCCTCCTAATGGTCTAGTTGGACAACACAAGAAGGGCCAATTAATTTATCAAGGAAACTGGAGCAACTGTGATTTTATAGTTTATAGGCTCTATCCATAAGTATAATCTTGTTAATACTCCACAAAAAGTACAAGGGAATTCCATTAAAACTTGGATAAAAAAATTAATGGCCTAATTCACCATTAATGGGGCCCAATTCATGCATAACAATCTGGCCTAAAATTCTTCTTAGGATTGAAGAACAGCTAGAAAGTTTTTACTTTTCTACCAATCAAATTATCTAATTAATCTGAAATTTTGAGTTTATAAATTCAATATAAATAATATAGAATTTTTATAATAATTTTATCCAAAATTAAGGAATATTCATATCCATAAATTAATTCACATTTAGGCCATGGAAAACTTTAGGACAATTCTGAACAGTAGTAAATGGTTTACCAAAACAACAATTACTTTAGTTCCAAAGGTAAAATGGACACTAAATTTAGAGTATGTATTTCATAAATATATATATAAAACCTTGATGAATAATATTTATCAGTATTCATATTTATTAAAGTAAAAATGTTCCATCAAACTTGAATGAAATTTCTTAAAGAAAACATTCCACCACTTGGAGCGATAAATACACTTCCCTCTTCTCCTTGTAAGAGGTTAGATATTTAGCACTTAGAAAGATATATTGTCATGACCCTATCCTTTTAAAAGTATATTTAGAACCTTCCAAACTGATTTTTATACTTTATATACCATTCCTCCATGCTTTATTTCTATGTAATTCAAGTGTTTTAAATCATAATTGTGTAAGTGTGATTGTAATTTCAATTAATGTTTAATGAATTTCTCAATATAATCATATATTATTATCAAACACATTATATATTTTAATATAAAAGCTATAAAATAGTTTAAATGAATCCAAAAAACCCTTTCCTCCATCACTTTATTATTCAATCAAATACGCCTATTTACCTCCGTTCATTTGTGTGTGCTCAAAGCAGAATTATTTTTCACATCTCATTCCTTAATTATTTTTCATTTACCAAATAATCAAAATAATAAAAAAACTATTATTATCCATATCCATGTATTATTAAATCATAAATTGAAATGATTCATGATTTTGTTTTGTTAAGTGACTGAAAGATTTCACCTAGTGGACCTTCTTTAAATAAACTTTGTGTATGTGAAACTGGATATTCTATGAATTATTGATACATCTTGTTTGAAATTTGTATTACATATATTATTAGAAAAGAAATAAACATGGTTTCATGAAATATTTTCCATCCATAAATGATAATTGATAATGACTAGATCCCTTATTGGGGCTTGGATTAAATACAAAACTAGGAATTCCAATTGAAATCATCTTGTTATGTGGATATTAATTTTATGAAATGTTTTACAAATATCATGGATTTTAGAAGAATACATCCCCAATAATAAAATCACCCCAATATTTATATATTTTTTAAATCAAAATATTTCCCTCAATTAATTTAATTATTCTCTACAAAAAAACACCCTCGTTCGAAAGATAAAACAAAAAACAATTGACTCCAAGAATAGTACCATCATTGAGGATTTGAACTAAGTGTTGCTAAAAATATTGTAAAAGATCACTAGGAAATTGAATGTTTGATTGTAGAAAACCATATATGATTTATAATTACACATGTACACAAATCATAAATTTCTAAATACAATCCCACTAAAATTGTAAAAGAGGACACCTAAATAGTAAGGAGGGGACTGTTGTAAAATGTGACTCCTGGAACCAACCATGGTCTATCGAGCTCAAATATGCTATGCTTACTCTAACTCAGCCTTAGAATCCATAATAATTTCTATCATCTACATAATATATGGAATTTTCAGGAAGATCTCATGTAGGGGTGAGAATAACATACAAAATAGGACACCCTAAAGTCACCAAACACAAAGAATCAAAGAAGAAAGTTAGATCGTCATCATGAAGATATATAAATCATAATATGATACATAAAAATAATTATAAACTATATAAATTAAATATAGACACCAAGTCTCAAAATAAGGCCACAACCATGCTTCTGAAATGGTATTTTACTTAAGGCTTCAAGGTAATGCTCATCCAAGAGAACTCACTCCTTGGGTCTGATATCACTGATGGAACTCATCTGAGAGGCCGTGATGGTCAGGACATGACATGAATAAGCAATCATTAGAAATAAAATTATCTTGATATGTAAAAAATTTATGACACCCAGGGCATATGGGGGATACCTAACCCTCTCTCGAGTAAATTGCTATGATGGGGATCACTCGACCTGATAGTCAGTAACGACATTCCTGAACCAAACTAGGGATGAATAAGAGAGAATCCCATTAAAGGACAAATCGAGGGATACTTGAATCTATCCAAGACATTCCCATAGAGGGGATCACTCGTCCTATTATCGGGAATGAATTCATCATATTCTCTCATAGGGATAGACTAGAAAACGCACCATACAAACACTCATCAAGACTGAATAGAATGGGGGCCTCAACGTACCCTGGGAAAAGTAAATGATGTTTATATAGAATGCATAACATATCTTGGCTACCCTAGGCATAGATATATATTCCAACATTCTCTCGGGTACTAAGCCTCATTCCCATGTACTATAAATGTTCTTGTATACTCTCACTGGGACTGGGTGCTCTAGCAATGTCTAAGTACTCTTCCATGTCTGTGCCTGTGAACATAGGTGCTTCCCATGTACCTGGATGTGTCCATTCCCATGTACCCTTGAGTCACATACTAAGAGAATGGAATTTTTTCACATGTTGTCAAGGAATCCTATATGGAATGTGATATTTAACATTGTGGGGAACCATAGACCCCATAGAAGAGGGACTACAATGCATTTGTTTTTCCAAAGTACATGTTGTGTATGTTGGGATTTACCATAAAATCAATTTTATTCTAAACCTCTCACCCATGATGATCCACCACTAATTACACTAAGAAACACACTCATATATGCAGGATTTGGGGTTGAATATGCATAATACATCATTGATGGATGGATTCTAGACACCCTTCCCCTCAATAATGACCTCATATCACATCTCATCACCACAATGCCAAACCATGAACCAAATAACTCCTTATGTGATCCCTGATCATCCATATTCATCATAGAACATATATCATGTCTTGAATCCTAAATCCAAACCCATGAAAATAATCTATTGTGTTAATGATCAATTGTAAAACAATAAGTTTTATGGTGTAGGTTAGACCATCAGAAAAATTAAATACCAATGATGAATGCATGAGGAAAAGGGGGAGAAATCACAAAACGAAAACATGAGTAATGAATTTTTAAAATTTATTGGGTTTTATTCAATCATTCAATAGTTTAAATATATATAATAGATAATAATCAAGAATTAACAATAACATTATCCATTCATAATAATAGGAAGATAAATCAATACCGATAAATTAAGGATGAAACTATGAATCGATTTTTTATAAATATTGATTCAGGTTCAGTATGGAATAATCAAACAGGGATTAAACCATCATAAAAAAATTCCTACCTAGATATTTGATTGATCATTAACAAAGAAGAGTTATACATAATTATCATTGGTAACATCCATGAAATTTGTGGCACATTAATTGTAAACCCATGATCTATTGTTGTTCTTCAAGGGTTATCCTCCATGGCTCCTCTCAAATATGTAGGGTTATGTGGATAATACTAGGGATTTACCATATTAGGGATTATATAATATAGGAATTGTGATAAATCATATCTATAATACACCTTAATTCATGATTTATTACATAAATGTACACATAATACAATACTATCAGATCATGGAGCATGGTGTCTTTGAGAAATTATGTTTATAACATAGCAACTGGAAACATAAATACAATGAAGTTATTTAAAAATTCTTTATCATGCACTTAAAATTCCATCATTCTTCTAAAACTACACTAGATATGTAACGTACCGAATTTTCATGTTATGTGCAGATTCATTTAATTTATAGTTAAACCCTTATTGAATCTCGCTTTTTTTATTAGATATATAAGATGATCCCATAGGCTGGTTGGTATGTTTTAGAAAGAATAAAACAGGGGATGAAGTTGGTTGTAGGCTAAGTACATGACATGTATTTAAGATGCACTGAGTGTATTCAATATATGACATTTACTTTCATTGGCAGGCCAATACCTGATTTGTAATGAATATTCCCTAAAAGAGAAATCCCAAGAATAACATGAATTGTAAATAATTACACAATGTGTAAATTCTATGAGTGATTTTAAAGGGATGGAACCCCTTTTATTTTTTCCTCACTCCTTATTTTTCTTTTCTCTCTCACACAAAGCCTCCATTATAAGAGCTCCCTTTTTGGATTCCACCAAGGCTTTGAAGCTGATCATCTGTTTAGAAATAGTTTTCAATGTTGTCGGTCACATTGGGTCACCACCAGTAAGAGATTTAGTTTGTATCCTTTTTTTGTGATTTATCTCGCCATCTTTGGAATTATTTTGGGGAAATATAATATGCCCTATTTTGAGGGATTCCATCTTTTTAGATATTTTCATTCAATTTGGACCAACAAAAAGGTTGATACTGGATGAGTGTTCTATCATAAGCTTAAGGTAGGTGGTATATGCCTCGTCCCTAAGGTTTTTCACCTATTTAACTATAATCATTGTGCCACACACCATACCATCTGATCTTTTTGTTGGACTCCTCATATGTTAATCATGTTTTAATTCCCACAAGTCATGTTAAACTTGCTTAACCTATATCAAATCATGTATAGATATTGTTGATTTCCTTATGATTATAGTCTTAAAACTCATAGTATAAACTTTTACACAATCCTGTCATAGAATCCCATGAATTATATTTCAATATTTTAAACTATGTATGATCTTTTTCTATAATGTTTTATTATTTAAATGCTTAAGTTTCATCAGTTTTGTGAATATTATTTCACAATACATTTTATAGATACTTGGCTAAGTCTATAAAACCATAAGTCTGACGCTGGTTTTGGATTTTGGGAAGGTAACTCTGACACCATAACTAGTTCTAGATTTAATAATGTATGTAACACCGGTTCCTTTCTACCATTTCCAAGACACCATTCAATGTTTTTACAAAGGACTAGACACTGTTATCTAAGACACTGTGATCCTAACACCACATTTGTTCTACCCATTCTAGATCTCAATGAAACTATGGAACTATGACTATCTCACCACTCAAATTTAAAGGAGAAGACACCATTTCCAAGCGGCACCATTTCAAGACAAACTGTGACACTGTTCCTTAATCAATTTTCTATATTTTGTAATTTAATTTAAATGTTATTTCTAATTGTCATATTTGAGACATTTAATGACACAGGAATAATTTATGTTTCTTTGTATACATGTCACCTAATAGCACAAGGTATGAGGTGTGGAAATCATGCTTTTTGTCAACTCCAACACATGAACCCAAAATAAAGATAAAATCACAAGACTCAAAGACACTTAGAGAGAACGAGTGAGTTCAAAAAGTGAACTAAATGAAAGATAGAAGAACGTCCATACATTAAATAACATATTAATAAATATATATTCCAAAAGGATGAACTATTGTAGATCATAACCTCAAACATCCTCATAGTAGCATCCCTAACAAGAACGAGAGATGAAAAGAACATCTCATCTAACTGCAAACTAGAGAAAGACTCTCATGATACTCTATTTTCACAAGAGTACTTAAAAATGAAATTTGCAACATCTTACAAGTCCAGAGCTGCAAAGAAAAACACTCAGATCATTTCTCACTCTCTCTCATCATCTTTTCTCTATTTTGTATTGTTTTTATTACTTTTTGAGAAATGTGTGTATCTATATTAAAACACACATAGTATCTCTCATTAAACTAGAGGATATAAGATATCCCCACTCGAATATATTTTTACACCTTATTTATCCATGTATAACTGTGAAAGATGTCTTATGTGACATGGTTGTTTGTTTTCCCACAAGGAATAGTGGAAGTGGTCTTAAGACCTTGAAAGTCTTGTGTATTATTGTTAACCCCGATCCTGGGTGTGGACCAGGTTTATTAATATAAACTCCTTGGAGGCTGGTGATCACCTAGTGGAGTGGATTAGGTCTCGACGTGAGATTGAACTACTTGTTTTATCTACTATCTGTATCTATTTTAATTTATATTTCAGAAAAACTAAATTTTACTTTGATAGATAGTCTTGGATAGTAGTTATAATTGTTTTCCCTATTAGAGTATTTTCAAAAGTTGTATCAGTATCTCATATTGATACTACTAAGAATTAATCAATCTTCTATGAAGTTGTTTAAACATTCAAACTATTATAATCTTATTACCTTGATTAACAAACATGTTTTAAATTTAATTGGGTGAATCTTTTAAGTAAAATTTTTAAAATAAATTTTTATAAGAACTCAATTCACACCTACTTTATTTTCCTACTCTAACCAACATTTGGTATTAGAGGAGTGTTTAAAATCCCTAATTTAAAATTTCTAATCTATTTTTCAACTGTGATTTTAGTTTTGTTTTAAAGATCATAATTTTTTTGTGAGTTATAAATTTTAATTTCTTTAAAAACAAAAAATCTACACTTTAATCCCTAAGTATGGATAATATATTAGAAGGTGATGCTACCAACATACCTCTATTCATTAATGGAACAAATTATGCACAATGGAAAATTAAAATGAATATTCACTAAGAAAGTATGGGTTTTGAAATTTTGTCTTAAATTGTAGATAAACCTAAGATTCCTACAACTTCTAGAACTACTTGGGATGACCCAACTAAGTCTGCTTATAATAATAATATCAAATCAATGAATGCCTTATAAATTTCTTTAAGAGGTGAAGAAATTAACATAATTCTTGCCTGAAAAACATCCCATGAAATTTGGGATACTTTTTCTGTTTAACATGAAGGAACTTCTAGTGTTAAAAAAATGAGACATAACACAAATACTATTAGATATGATAACTTTAAAATGAAGTCTAATGAGCCAATTTTTGACATGTATCTTAGGATTAATGAAATAGTGAACACTATGATCTCTCTGAGAATAGATTCTATAACAAAAGAGAAAATTATGAGGATTATCATATTCTTACCAGATGGATGGAGAGGAACTTATGTCTCCATTTAAAAATCATGAGAAATTAGAAAACTATATTTAAAAGAACTCATTAGAGAACTTATGGTGTTTTAGGAGGAGTTAAAAATCAACAAGTAATAAGAGGATGAACCCAATAGAAAATTTTTAAATTTCAAAACCACTAACTCTAAGAATAAGAATAAAGGATACAATCTCTTTCTAACAGTACAAGGAATGAACATTCATCATCATACATTGATGAGGAAGTGTCTAAATTAGCTGGATGATTTAAGAATTTTTATAAAAGAAAGAAATTCTTTAGAAAGCCAAAATTCAAAGGAAGATATGATCAAAAGGGAAATTGAAAGAAGGATTGGAAAATAAGTGAAAAATCTGAAGAAATAGTATGTTATGAATGCAAAATAAAATGATATGTAAAAGTTTATTGTCCTAAGTTCAAATATGAGAAGAGATATAAGTACAAATATAGAAAGTATTAAAAGAACATGAAGGAAACTTGGAGTGCTTTTGAGTACTGTTTATGTGAATTAGTGTCTTCACAGGATGATAAGTATGACATGGAAAATATGTGTTTTATGAAAAACACATCTGAGGTAATTGAAGAATCTCATGTACAAAATTCCTACTATTTTGAGGATGAAATTGATTCTGAGACACTACGGGAAATATAGACAATACCAACGGTTCAAAACCATTGGTATAGGTTGGAAAACCGTTGGTATAATATATACCAACAGTTTCCCAAACCGTAGGGAAGTAAGGCGTTGGTAAATCCCTTTACCAACGGTTTAAGGAAAACTGTTGGCAAAAGGTGGTGAAAGTTTTAATTTACCAACGGTTCCTCTAAACCGTTGGCAAAAGGATTTACCAACGGTTTAAAACCGTTGGGAAATTCATATTTTTGGGCTTATACCAACGGTTCAAAACCATTGATATAGCTTTTTACCAACGGTTTAGTTAAACCATTGGTATATATTCATATATTCTCAAAGCATACCAACGGTTCTAAACTGTTGGTATAGCTTTTTAACAACGGTTTAGATAAACCATTGGTATATATTAATATATGCTCAAATTATACCAACGGTTCTAAACCGTTGGTATTGGGTATTTTCACAAAAAACCAGTAGCCTGCATACAGTTGCCTCCACTTTATACACCTGCATAAAAAACATCACAAATAACATCTAGAAATACACTTAAAACACCACAAAAAACATTGTAAATTTCATAAAAAACACATAAAAACATCACACTTCCAACCATTCCATGTACTACAATTCCCCATTTCCATCTTCATATGACAACAACTCTTCCAATTTACCTATTTCAATTTATTGGGATCACACGTATCAATTTTTTCTTACTCAAAAAGGTGATGATTATGATAGAAATTGGTGCATGAGGGGTATGTGTGATAAAGTGAATTAACAATGTGGTTAATATTTGTGCATCATCTAGAGTGATGCATGACTTGCATTGAATGTGATGTGGGGGTATGTCCAGAGAGGGGACGGGATTGTCCAGGAAGAGGGGAGGGGAGATTTCCAGGTAGCGAGTATGGGGGTCATGGAGAATTTTCAGCAAGGACTTGTATTCAAAATATAGCATATCATCACATGCATTTGATGAGCATGAGCTAATAAGCTTACCAAGTCATTCATATAGTTCGAGACATACAAAAATGGAATAATCCCAAATAACATTGCATGATCAAAGAAATAAAAAAATGCATGTGAAATCAACATGCCTACATTTACATATCATCCATGAGGTATAACATTTAATCAAATTGTAATAGAATTATACATAAGGCATAAGAGTCTCATTTACTTGCATACATAGTGGTACAAAAGAAAAATGTTATTCGTGTCTAGGGGGCTGTCCGGGGTCCAAGGAGGAGGGTGAGGGGGGCTGTCCCGGGTCCAGGAAGGGGGGGGGCTGTCCGGGGCTGTCCGTTCATGTCAAATTTTACTCATGGATCGTTGTCCTTAAGTTTCAACAGAATTCAAATGCGTTTGGTCAGTTTGTCGTATGTCAGTTTTTGATTTAACTTAAAATTAAGTCCATTTTTAACAAAATAGAGACACTTTGAGTGATGTCGGCCACACCGGACCTCGGATTAGGTAGGGTTGACTCGAACACGTCACATATGTGACATGGATCGTTGTACAAAAGTATCAACACAATCAGAAGCTGTTTGATTGGTTTGGCGTATGTATGTAAAATATTGTCCATTTTAAACAAAATACATACACATGGAGTGATACCACCCACACTGCACTTCAGATTGAGCCAAGGTTGACTCGTACACATCACATATAACCGATGGATCATTTTCCTAAAGTGTCAACACAATACGAAGGCATTTGGTCGGTTTCCCGTATGTTAATTGTTGATTTCACTTAAAAATAAGTCCATTTTGAACAAAAGAGAGGAAGTTTGAGTGGTCCCGGCCACACCGCACCTCATATAGAGGAGAAGTTGAATCGTACATGTCACATTTGACCCATGGATCGTTTTACTTAAGTTTTAACATAATCTGAATGTGTTTGGTCGGTTTGTCGTATGTCAGTTGTTGATTTCACTTATAATTATGTCCATTTTTAACAAAACAAAGGCACTTTGAGTGGTGTTGGCCACACCGGGGCTCGGATTGAGGCGGGGTTTGCTCGTACGCATCACATATTAGTCATGGATCATTTTTCAAAAGTATCAATACAATCAGAAGCTGTTTGATTGGTTTGGTGTATGTACGTAAAATATTGTCCATTATAAACAAAATGCATACACTTGGAGTTATACCGGCCACACAGCTCTTAGTATTGAGCCTAGGCTGACTCTTACACATCACATATAACCCATGGATCGTTTTCCTAAAGCCTCAATACAATCCGAAGGTTTTTGGTCAGTTTCCCGTATGTGAGTTGTTGATTTCACTTAAAAATAAGTCCATTTTGAATAAAAGAGAGGGAGTTTGAGTGGTCCCGGCCACACTGTGCCTCTGATTGAGGCGAAGTTTACTTGTACACATCACATTTGGCCCATGGATTGTTTTAATTAAGTTTCAACAGAATTCGAATGTGTTTGGTCAGTTTGTCGTATGTCAGTTGTTGATTTCACTTAAAATTAAGCCCATTTTTAACAAAATAGAGGCACTTTGAGTGGTGTCGGCCACACCGGGCCTCGTATTGAGCCAGGGTTAACTCATACACATCAAATATGAGTCATGGATCATTGTGAAAAAGTATCAACACAATCAGAAGCCGTTTGATCGATTTGACGTATGTACGTAAAATGTTGTCCATTTTAAACAAAAGAGGGACAGTTTGGGTGGTTCCGGCCACACCGCACCTCATATTGAGGCGGGGTAGACTCGTACATGTCACATATTACCCATGGATAATTTCCTAAAGTTTCAACAGATTCAGAATGCATTTGGTCGGTTTTTCGTATGCCAGTTGTTGTTTTCACATAAAATTAAAATCATTTTGAACAAAAGAGATACATTTTGAATGGTACCGTCCACACTGCGCCTCGGATTAAGACGAGGTTGACACATACACATCACATATGACCCATGGATTGTTTTCCTGTAGTATCAATAGAATCCGAATGCGTTTGGTCAGTTTACCGTATGTTAGTTGTTGATTTCACTTAAAATTAAGTCCATTTTTAACAAAATAGAGGCATTTTGAGTGGTGTCGGCCACACCGAGCCTCGTACTGAGGCGGGGTTTACTCGTACACGTCACATTTGACTCATGGATCTTTTTCCTTAAGTTTCGACATAATCCGAATGTGTTTGGTTCATTTGTCGTATGTTAGTTGTTGATTTCCCTTAAAATTAAGTCCATTTTTAACAAAATAGAGGCACTTTGAGTGGTGTCGGCCACACCAGGCCTCTAATTGAGGTGCGGTTGACTCTTACACATCACATATGAGTCATGGATCATTTTTAAAAAGTATCAAACCAATCATAATCCGTTTGATTGGTTTGGCGTATGTACGTAAAATATTGTCCATTTTAAACAAAAGAGGGACAGTTTGGGTGGTTCCGGCCACACCGTGCCTTGGATTGAGGAAAGGTTGACTCGTACACATCACATATGACCCATGGATCATTTTCCTAAAGTTTCAACATATTTGGAACGCATTTGGTCGATTTTCTGTATGCCAGTTGTTATCTTCACTTAAAATTAAAGTCATTTTGAACAAAAAAGAGACATTTGGAATGGTACTATCCACACCGTGCCTCGGATTGAGGCTGGGATGACTCATACACATCACATATGACCCATGGATAGTTTTATTATAGTATCAATAGAATCTGAATTCTTTTCGTCGGTTTACCGTATGTCAGTTGTTGATTTCACTTAAAATTAAGCCCATTTTTAACAAAATAGAGTCATTTTGAGTGGTGTAGGCCACACCGAGCCTCGTATTGAGGTGGAGTTGACTCATACACGTCACATTTGACTCATGGATCGTTTTTCTTAAGTTTAAATAGAATCCTAATGCGTTTTTCTGGTTTGTCGTATGTCAGTTGTTGATTTCACTTAAAATTAAGTCCATTTTTAACAAAACAGAGGCACTTTGAGTGGTATCGACCACACCGGGCCTTGAATTGAGGTGGGGTTGACTTGTACACATCACATATGAGTCATGGATCATTTTGAAAAAGTATCAACACAATAAGAATCTGTTTGATTGGATTGGCGTATGTACGTAAAATATTGTTCATTTTAAACAAAATACATACACTTGGAGTGATACCGGCCACACCACGCATCGGATTGAGGCGGAGTTGACTTTTACATGTCACATATGACCCATGGATCATTTTCCTAAAGTTTCAACACAATTATAAGGCCTTTGGTTGGTTTCCCATATGTCAGTTGTTGATTTCACTTAAAAATAAGTCAATTTTGAACAAAAGAGAGGCAGTTTGAGTGATCTTGGCCACACCGTGCCTTTTATTGAGGCGGGGTTGACCTATACATGTCACATTTGACCCATGGATCGTTTACCTTAAGTTTCTATAGAATCCGAATGCATTTGGTCGGTTTTTCGTATGTCAGTTGTTGATTTCACTTCAAATTAAGTCCATTTTTAACAAAACAGCGGCACTTTGAGTGGTGTCGGCCACACCGGACCTTGGATTGAGGCGGAGTTGACTCGTACACGTCACATATGAGTCATGGATCATTTTGAAAAAGTATCAACACAATCATAAGATGTTTGATCGGTTTGGCGTATGTACGTAAAATATTGTCCATTTTAAACAAAATACATACACTTAGAGTGATACCAGCCACACCACACTTTGTATTGAGCCGGGGTTGACTCGCACACATAACATATAACCCATGGATCATTGTCCTAAAGTTTCAACATAATCTGAAGGTGTTTGGTTGGTTTCACGTATGTCAGTTGTTGATTTCACTTAAAAATAAGTCCATTTTGAACAAAAGAAAGGCAGTTTGAGTGGTCTTGGCCACACCGCACCTCGGATTGAGGCGAAGTTGACTCGTACACGTCTCATTTGACCATGGATAATTTTTCGTAAGTTTCAACATAATCTGAATGCATTTGGTCAGTTTTCCGTATGTCAGTTGTTGATTTCACATAAAATTAAGTCCATTTTTAACAAAATAGAGGCACTTTGAGTGGTGTCGGCCACACCGGGCCTCGGATTGAGGCGGGGTTAACTTGTTCATGTCACATATGAGTTATGGATCGTTGTGAAAAATTATCAACACAATCAGAATCCATTTGATTGGTTTGGCATATATACATAAAATATTGTCCATTTTAAACAAAAGAGGGACAGTTTGGGTGGTGCCGGCCACACCGCGCCTCTGATTAAGGCAGGGTGGACTCGTACATATCACATTTGACCCATGTATTGTTTTCCTATAGTTTAAACAGATTTGGAACACATTTTCTAGGTTTTCCGTATGCCAGTTGTTGTTTTCACTTAAAATTAAAGTCATTTTGAACAAAAGAGACACATTTTGAATGGTACTGTCCACACCACACCTCGAATTGAGGCGGGGCTGACTTGTACACGTCACATATGACCCATGGATCATTTTCCTGTAGTATCAACAGAATTCAAATGCGTTTGGTCAGTTTACCATATGTCAGATGTTGATTTCACTTAAAATTAAGTTCATTTTTAACAAAACAGATGCATTTTGAGTGCTGTCGGCCACACCGAGCCTCGTATTGAGGTGGGGTTGACTCGTACACGTCACATTCAGGGGGTGTCCAAGGGGCTATCCGGGGTCTAGGGAGGAGGGTTGGGTGGATGTCATGGGGGCTGTCTGGGGACCGAGGAGGAGCATCGGGGGCTGTCTGGGGTCCAGGGAGGAGGGTGAGGGGGGCTGTCTGGGGGGTGTCTGGGGGGCTATCTGGGGACCATGGAGGAGGGTGGAGGGGCTATTAGGGGGGCTGTCTAGGGGGCTGTCCGGGGACCAAAGAGGAGGGTGGGGGCTGTCAGGGGGGATGTCCGGGGTCCAGGGAGGAGGATGACATGTCAGTGGGAAGGGAAGGGTCTAATCGGGTACGCGGAGATGCTCGTCTACCTCTGGTACGAACTTCCCTCATACCATCGGCCTAAGCACTAAAAGAATGGAATAATGAAAAGTGAACATACTTATGTACCTATAAAATCTACACATAGACAGAACATAGCCACATCATGTCATAAACAATAACACCAAGGATCAGACAAAATAGAAGCAGTCATGCAGAGTAATGACAAGTGCACATACAGATCAGAAGCAGCTAAAAAATTGTTGCATTCATGCCAGGTTTATTTTCTAAAACAAAGTAAAAAAACAAAATGATGAAACTCTAGAACATGGGTTTCCTCCCAGGGAGTGCTAAGTTTTACGTCTTCATCCAGATGGATGGACACTGGTCAATCATCTTGGTCCATCAGCTCAGAACTCCTCTACCTCTTACAAGAACTGGTGGCTGTTTCATCAAGCTCACGGGGACGCTTAGTGGGATTGATCACTTCAGGAGCATAGCGGGTGTGAATCTGTTGTGGAAGTAAGAGAATCTGGCACTCATCATCAGCCAAACGCTGAGTCACCCGTCGTACGAGGTCAGATGGAGACGGGACGTGCACATCGATGATCATGGAAGAGATAGAAAAGCTAGACATTGTTGGTTAAGCTACATCCACAAATAGATTCATTTTTATATATTAGAACCTTTATAAATGTTGGTCCCGTTTTTACAAACAATTAATGTGTGAAAATTGTGAAAAATAACTTATAGGATATATAAAAATGGATTTACTCATGTACATGATGCATAATATCTCAAATATTCCTCATTAGATCCCAATTTGAAATTTTAATCCATTATCAAATGTCTTATATCAATTTATTTTTCTTTGGATCCTTAAGGTTTAGCGCTTTTTGTAAAATCTTTCCAAGGGAGGATAGACTAGTAACTTGGCATACAATTGGATGCTATGTGGTCAAAACCACATTATAAGAATTGTTTAGGATATTATTGAGGTGGTTTGAGGATCAAATCTATATTTTTAGAGAAAATACAGCATGTCCAAGTTTGGTGGTCAAAGTTTTGAAGTGGGGGGGTATTTGGTGGTTGAGGAGGGGGGTGAGGGGGATGTACAAGGTCTAGGAGGAGGGGTGGGGGCTGTCCAGGGTCCAGGAAGGGGGGTGGGGGCTGTCCAGGGTCAAGGAGAAGGGGAGAAGGGGTTGTCCATGGTCCAGGAAGGGGGGGGCATCCAGGGTCCATCGAGGAGGGGGGCTACCCATGGTCCAGGGTGGAGGGTGGGGGGCTTCCTAGGATCCAGGAAGGAGGGGGGACTATACAAGGTCCTGGTAGGAGGGTGGAGGGGGGTTGTCCAGGGTCCAGGAGGGGGGTTGTCCAGGTTTCAGGAAAGAGTGGGGGCAGGCTTTCCAAGTTCCAGGAGGGGGGGGACTGTACAGGGTGCAAGGGGGGGTGTCCAGGGTCCATGAGGAGTGGGGGTTCTGTTAAAGGGAGGAAATACCCAAATAATTCGTTGAAAATTAACTAAACATAATCCAAAAAACATCACAATTCAAATCCATCACCCAACCAACATCCAATTCATCCTCAATATCACTAACCTTCGAATGTCATAAACAATAAAACCTAGTTTATACCAAATTAAAACGGAAAACAAAAATAATAGATACAAAACATTAAAACTAAGGTAGTACTTACATATTTAGAGTGTAGAACTAAAAAATTGTTTGATTTAAGATGGATCTATGAGTGGAACGAGTTTCTAAGTCTTTTTATAGAGAGATCCCTCATGTTTAGGTCAAATCAAAATAGAAAATAAAAAAATAGATACAGAACATTATAACTGAGGTAGAACTTACAGATTTGAAGTATAGAACAGAAAAATTGTTTGATTGGAGAGTATGGATGGAGTTTTGGAGATTGGGTAACGAGAGAGCGTCGGGAGAGATTCAATTTTAGGGCTGCAATCGGGTGAACAGAGAATTGGGGGCTCTGTGTATTTGGAGGAACTTTTCCCCAACGGTTTTTTAAAACCATTGGGAAAACTATTCTTTCCCAAAAGTTCACTAAAACCGTTGGTAAAGTTGGTGGAATTGGTAGATATCCCAATGGTTTTATCAAACCGTTGGAAAAAATGGGTTCTATTGGGAGATATCCCAACGGTTTGATAAAACTGTTGGGAAAAAGGTGTGTACTCCACATATACCAACGGTTTTCTATAACTGTTGGCATCAAAGTGTTGGTATATCCCTCTATTCCAGTAGTGATAATATGAAAAGTCATGAAGTATTTTAATATTGTAACATGTTGGAAGATACATGAAATAAATTGAAAGATAAATATAAATCTTTAAAGAAACATCATACTCTCACTGTAAACATTAAGTCTGAACTTACTACTAAAAAGGAAAATAATGAGCAACAGCTTAGAGAAAACAATTAACTTAAGTTATCTTATTAGTACTTGAAAAGGCACCTGGAGAAATTCACCAAAGGAAAAAATACTCTTACACAGATTCTTGGTAAAACAAAATTACTCCTAGATACACTACTGGTTTAGGATACCAAACTGGGAAAATAAATCTCACCAAAAACAAGTTTATAACTAAATATGGAAAAACAAAATCTACCTAAAATTTAAAATTCTGTTGTTAAATCCAATTTTGGAAAATCTTTCACTACCTCTAGTTTTTCTAGACCAAATAGGGTCTATTTTTCAAATATATTATATAATTCTTATAGGAACCCTATGATGCAGATGTGGGTTCCTAAAGAACTGACTACTAGTGTCATTAGACCCAAACAAGTCTGGGTACCAAAATCTGTTTTTGTTTGATTATTTTGTAGGAAATATGTTTTAAGATATCCTGTAAAATCTTATGGTACTTGGAAATTGGATGTTCAAGAATCATGATAGGATATTATTCAAGCTTAAAAAACCTAATAAAGATTGATGGTGGGATGTCACTTTTGGTGACAATGCTGAAGGAAAAATAATTGGCTTAGGCTAGATTGGTAACTCTAACTCTGTTTAAATTTCTAGAGTACTTCTTATTGATGGATTGAAATATAATCTGCTTAGTATTTCACAATTATGTGATGATGGATTTCATGTTAAATTTAAGAATGATGATTGTAATTTTTTTAATTCTAAAAATGAACTAATATTTTATACTTTTATAAATTAAAATGTATATTCTGTTAACTTAGATTCTTTAGTTTCTCAAAAATTTTCTTTTTTAAGTTATTTTCATAAAGAATCTTGTCTTTGCTATAGAAGACTAGGACACTGTAATATAAAATCCCCTAGAAAACTTACTAGAAAATTATTAGTCAAAGACCTACCCGAACTTGAGTTTATAAATGATAATATTCATAATCCTTATCAAAAGGGTAAATAGCACAAGATATCTTTAAAATCAAAGAAAGAAGTTTCAACTTCTTAACCATTAGATTTGGTTCACAAGGACTTGTTTGGACCATCTCGAGTTTCTAGTTTAAATTGGAAGCACTATGTTTATATTCTTATATATGACTATTCTAGGTATACTTGGACTTATTTCTTAGCTCACAAAATTCAAGCATGTACTTACTTCAGCAAGTATTCTAAAATAGTGGAAAATCTAAGTGGACTTAGAATAAAATCCTTAAAAAGTGATCATGGTTGTGAGTTTTAAAATCAATAATTTGAATATTTTTACCCACAAAATGGATATTTTCTTAACTTATTTGACCCTAGGACCCCTCAAAAAAATGGAGATATGAAAAATAAGAAACAGAACTTTACAACAGATAGCCTGAACAAAACTTAATGAGTATGAACTACCTGTTTACTTTTGGGAAGAAGTTGTGAATATAGCTTGCTACATAATCAATAGAGTTTTAATTAGACCTATTATTAAAATAACTCCTTATGAGTTTTAGAAAAATAGAAAATCAAAAGTTTGTTACTTCAAATTTTCTGGTTGCAAAGTCTAAATTCATAATACAAAGGACAATCTTGAAAATTTTCCATCCAAGAATGATGAAGGGATCTTCCGAGGTTAATCAACTTCTAGAAAGCCTATAGAGTCTTTAATAAAATAACCAAGTGTGTGGAAGAATCTATACATATCAAATTTTACAAAATGGATCCACATGAACCTAAGACCTCTGTAGACAACCTTGAATATGATATGTAAAATCTGGATGTAAATGAAAAATTATCTAATCCTCTTATCAAGCAATATGTTAAATCGAATTGTTCTATAAATTCTTCACACTCTGAATATGATGAACCCAAACATATAGATGAACCTAAAATTATTATACCTTAATTTTCTAGACCAACTATAACCCCAAAGAACTATCCATTAGATTTTTTTGTTGGAGATTTAGATAAACAAACACAAACTATAGTTTCGTTTAGAAATTAGGTTGAACATCAATCTTTCTGGTCACATATTGTACCTAAAAACATCAATGATGCTATCAATGATGAATTATGGGTGATGTCCATGCAAGAGGAGATAAATCAGTTTGAATGGAATAAATTTTTGGAAACTTGTGGATACACCCAAATAAATCTTGACCATAGGAACTAAATGGGTGTTCAGGAACAAAGTAGATGATGCTGGTAATATAGTTACAAACAAATATAGATTTTTTATATAGGGTTATAGTCCAGAAGAAATAATTGATTATGAAGAAAACTTTTCACCAGTAGCTAGACTTGAAGCCATTAGAATCTTTCTTTCTTAGGCAGCACATCTAAATTTCGAACTATATCAAATGGATGTCAAGAGTGCATTCCTAAATGGATATATAGTTGAGGATTTTTTTGTTGAACAACCCCTTAGTTTTACAAACCATCACTTTCCAAATCATTTCTTTAAATTAACAAAATATTTATATGGTTTAAAATAATATCCAATTTCTTCGTATGATAGATTAAGCACTTTTCTTATTTCCAAAAGTTTTACAAAAGGTATAGTTGATCTTACTCTTTTTATAAAATGAATTTCAAAAGATGTTTTAGTTGTTCAAATCTATGTTGATGATATTATTCTTGGATCTTCAAGAAATTATTTATGTATTGAGTTTCCAAATATGATGAAAAATGAATTTTAAATGATTTTAATGGGTGTCTTAAAATTTTTTCTTCGACTTCAAATCATTCAAAATAAGGAAGGTATTATTTTAAATCAAAGTAAATGTACTAAAGATCTTCTAAAACGTTTTTTCTTGGACAACACTAAAAGTAGTGATACATTTATGCGTACTACCTGTAAGATGTATCTTGATGAAAATGGTAAAATTATTCATAAAACCACTTATAGAGGAATGATTGTAAGTTTACTCTACTTAACTACTAGTCACCCAGATATTATGTTTAGCTTTTGCATGTGTCCAAGTTTTCAATAAAATCCCAAAGAGTCTCATTTAGATGTTGTTAAAAGAATTTTCAAATACCTAAAACATACAACCAATTTAGGACTGTTCTATCCTAGAGGGAGATCATTTGAATTTTTTAGCTATTCAGATGCTAATTTCGGTGGTTGTAAGTTAGGCAGAAAAGGCACATCTATAACATTTCATCTATTCGACAAGTATCTAGTATCATGGTGTAGTAAGAAACAAAATTTTGTTTCATTATCTACTGTTGAGGCCGAATACATTGATACTGGTAGTTTTTGTGCACAAATGTTTTTGATAAAGAACACATTACTAGACTATGGATATCAATTTAGATGTGTACATATAAATTGTGACAATACAAGTGATATTAACATTTAAAAGAAACAGGTTTCATAGTCTAGGAAAAATGATATTGATGTAAGCCATCACTTTTTGAGAGATCATTATTAAAAAGGTGATATCACTTTGGAATTCATTGGCACTGAACATTATCTTGGAGATATATTCACTAAACCATTAAATGTTGAAAAGATAAACTACATCATACATGAATTAGGGATGATAATTCTTAGGTAAAATTTTTACGGTCTTGAAGTTACTATCTCACACTTACCATTTCATGATTTCCAATTTCATGATTCATAGTTTTACAAGTTACTATCTTTGAATTATTTTCTCACGTTTACGGTCTCATAGTTACTATATTATACTTGTTGTCTCAATAATAAGGTCGCACCATTTGGAGTCACACAATAATGATGACACTATGATGCCCTGTTCTAGTCTCAATCTAAAGACTTAAATATTTTTCCCATATTTTTGTATCTGTTGTTTTATTATTTGTATACCATGTATTTGTTTTTGTGATGTTTGGACATCCTAAATGATAAAAACCCAATGTTTTCCACTTCTCTATTCACGTGACATCTAAACTGAAACTCTTTTCTCTCAAACCTCCTAACCTTCTTCAACTCTTTCTCCTTTTCAAACCTACATTGGATGCCCAGAATGAAGCGACCTTATTCATAGACTCCTGATAAGGGAAGTTCATAGAAGAAAGTGAAAAGAGCTCTGAAAATAATGCCTGAAGGACCACTGAATCCAGGCCTTGATGATCGAATTGTAGTACCATAGAATGAAATATTTCCTAAGTGGCTGCTGATAATTAAGTCACTAATAATGATATTTTTGGATGAAAAAGGCTGGTTGAAATGGTTCACTAAAGAGAATCGACCCATATATCCAAATATTTTTTCCCATTTTTATCAGTATCAACAGTTCTCCTATGAGTTGACATATGATTTTATTGTTATAAGTTGGATAATTAGACAAAGGTGTACCTTTTCAACCAAGTTGTGGTCTTCCTATCTTAAAATACCTCATGAGGGAATTTGTGAGGATAATTAGCAATGACCTCCTCTTTCTAGTGATTTTTTAACCTCAAAGAGGCAATGGGAAGCCTAACTAGAAATAAGAAGAGAAGAAGGTCGCTTGTAGAAAAGTTAGATGGAGAGACATGGATACTGTTCAAATTCATTAAAAATATTATTTGTCTAAGGAAGGGAGATTTTTCAACCCTGAAGTATCAAGATTTATTTCTGATACATATTATGAAAAATAGTCATATGATCAACTTATGTAAGTATATAATTTTTCACATCAGTGATATGATCAAAAATACTTCAAAATCAACCTCCCTATTTTATTCAAGATTTATTTCTAGAATGTTTTCTTCCAAAAGAGTATTTAGCTCAAATGAATAATTTATTGAGGATTATGGGTATTGTATCTCTAAGGATATACTTAAAAGGATGAAAATTAACTAGAATCCTTGTAAATAATCTTATGTGGAAGAAAATGAAACAATATATGATAAGTTTAAATTAATTGAGAATCATTGAAGACCTAAGAACAAATCTTACCCGGGTCTGGAATCTGATGAGGTTGTTGAATATTCAAGTGAAGAAGTAGGAGATGCAGAAGATACACCTAAGGATAGAACTGTCTTAAAGGAAGAATACAGTATCATTCTGGACCCACAAGCTAATGATAATATAGTTTCTAGATAAATTGTTTCTAAAAAATAACTCGCAGCTGGTGTTGAATAAAAACTTGTTCATGAGAATCATTTAAAAGAACTTTTTATTGAGTAAGGTTATGTTTTGGAATAGTCAAAAGAACAATCTGAACATGAAGTTATTCCTTATACTAAAGAAAGGATGGAGTAGGTTATTCAGTTAGCTAGAGAAGTTCATGAACCTACTATAATAGAATAAATGGAATAAAGCCAACTTACTGAGTCTCTTAGTCCCAATAGAGAAGCACCTATTGAGGGGGAGCATAATCCCATTTTTGAAAGTACACAATTTGATGGTTCTATTGAGACGAGCTGAGTAGACACCGTGTATAAATTACACATCTACTTGTATGTCTTTGACTCTCAACCAGCTTAACTGAGAGAAATTGATCTCACAATTGCCTTTAAATTGAAACCTATTTCAGTACTAGAAGTCATACCTGCTAAGGAAGCAGAATCTATTTCTGTTTCTGCACCTGATGTTGTACAAGAAACTCTTAGATTTTTAAACCTTGAAGATTTAAAAACATTTGGTGAAATTATGATGGCCGGTTTTGAAAAACTTTTGAAATATAAACCAACTCTTGTATCTTTTCTAAGTGAAAAAGATAATGGAATTCTCTTGGAGAAACTTATCTAGAAAACCCAACCAAGAATGTTGCATAAAATTCAAGAGGTGAGGATTGAAAATCAAAAACTGAGTGAGGAAGTAAAATCTTTAAAATCTGTTATTGAGGAACTGAGGAAGGAATTTCAAACTCCTGAACCCCCTATTGCTCATTTCAGCATAGAAGATGGATACAAAATTGAATAAACGCTTGTGTCACTAATCCAAACAAATTTGGTCTCTGTTGTTGAGACGGTAGTTTCCAACAATTCCAAATTGGTAAATGAAGTTCTATGATTGGTATCCTCAATCAATTAGTTTCTTAGTTTTTTTAATAATACTTTTGAAAATGTTCTCAAGAACCTTCCTATGCCCTCTATAGTCATCTCAGATTCTTCTTCCTCTACTAAACCTGGTCAACCAACTCAACTATCTGACAGTGAGGTACTCAGAAAGGTGATTCAAGAAGATATTTATCATTTAAAAGGCTACTCAGTTCAGGAGAGCCTCTCCAAGATTATACCAAATAGTGAGCATGTCCATGACATTGTTTGAATGTATTCAAAGTAAGACTCTATGGACTATGAGGAAATTACTAAAAGGTTGATTTCTACTTCAAGAGGATCTATAAAAATCACCAACTGACTACTCATTTCAAGTACCTTGGAGAAAATCTCAAAATGCCTCCTATGACTCATGATTTTAAGGACCAAGTGTAGCAAATAAAAGAGTTAATGCCTACTTTGGAAACTTTTTTTGAGAATAAGGATGATTTTGATAAGGCTATGTTATATAGAGGTGAAGTCAACATAAATTTTATCAATTTTTAGAAGCCTTATCTACATGTGGAAAGAACTACAATAGTGGCTCCTAGAGCTACCCCTTTGTAGCCTAGCTCAACCCCTTCTTCCTCCACTTCCTTTGTTTCTGCCTCAATGTTTGTATCTCATGCTCTGAGGTAGATCATAGCTGTCATTCTTGAGAAATCATTGCCTCGGTCTTCAACCAAACCAACTCTGGCACCTTCTATTTTTTAAGGAGTACCTATTCCTTCTCTCACAATTGGCTCAGCCCCTTCAACCACTTATTCTTTTTGTCCTGTGGATCCTCCTAATTTATCTTCCAAGGAAAAATAGAAGACTCCTAACCCTAAAGAGAATTTAAGGTGTCTTTTTGATAGGTATGTTTTGTATTTTTCCTTATGCTTGTAATTCACTTTTTCTTTCTATCTAATACAATGTGCACTACTGTTGTTTCTTTTTCCTCATTATCTTCATTCAATATTTATTTTGTTTTTGTTATTTTCATTTTGATAATCTCAAAAGGGGAAGAATGAGAAAATTAATTTCAATACCATTTAAATACCATGATTTGTGATCATCAAAAAGGGAGATATTGTTGGCCTCCTCATGTGTTAATCATGTTTCAATGCTCACAAATCATGTTAACCTTGTTTAATTTATCTCAAATCATGTGTAGAGATTGTTTATTTCCTTATTATTAAATACTTACAACTCATGGTATAAACTTTTTCATGATCCTGATTCAGAATCTCACAAATCATGTTTGAATATTGTAAATTATGTTTGATCTTGTTCTATAAATTTTTATTATGTTAATTCTTAAGACTCTTCCATTTTGAGAATATTATTTTTTAAGAAAGTTTAAAGATATTTGGATAAGTCTACAAACCCATAAGTCTGATACCAGTTCCAGATTTTGGAAAAGTAACTCTGACACGGTAACCAGTTCCATATTTCATAAAGTCTGTAACACTGATTCCTTGCTACCATTTCCAGGACACACTTCAAATTTTTGAAAAATGACTAGACAACATTACCTAATACATCATAATCCTAACACCGCATCTGTGTTATCGATTCTAGATCTCAATGAAACTGTGGCACCTTGACTGTCTCACCATTCCTTAATAACTTTTATACCTTTTGCAATTTAATTTAATTTTTATTTATAATTGTCATATTTGAGTTATTTAATGAAACTGACATAATTTATGTTTCTTTGTAGACATGTCACCTGACAGTACGAGGTACAAGGTGTAGAAATCATTCTTCTTGTCATCTCCAAAATAAATAATCTCAAATAAAGATAAAAGCATGAGACTGAGAGACACAGAGAGAGAATAAGTGAGTTTGAAAATTGAACTGTATGCAAGATAAAAGAACATCCATAAATTGAAGAACATATAAAGAACTCTCAATTCCTAAAGGCTGAACTATTGTAGATTAGAACCTAAAAAATTCTCACAGAAGTAACCCTAACAAGAAAAAAATCTACAAAGTACATCTCATCTAACTTGAAATCAGAGAAAGAGACTCAAGACACTCAGTTTTCACAAGAGGTCTTGAAAATCACATCTGCAACATCTTACAGGTCTAGATCTGAATAGAACAACACTCAGATCATTTATAAATCTCATTCATCAACTTTTCTCTGTTGTGTATTATTTTTAATAATTTTCAAGAAATGTGTGTATCTATATTAAAATGAACATTTTATCCTATATTAAACTAGAGGATACAAGATATCCTCACTTGAATATCTTTTTACACCTTTTTACCCACATATAAATATGGAAGAGGTCTTGTGTGACCTGGTTCTTTATTTTCCAACGAGGAATAATGAAAGAGGTCTTGCAACCGGGACAGTCATGTGTACTATTGTTAACCCTAATCTAGGGTGTGGATTAATTTTATTGATATAAAATGCTTGGTGGCAGGTGATCATCAAGTGGAGTGGATTAGGTCTTGGCTTGAGACTAGAACACTTGTTTTACCCATTGTGTGTTTCTATTTAGTCTTTCTATGTTTTAATTTATATTTCTGGAAAACTAAAATTTACCTTGATAGTTAGTCTTGGATAGTAGTTATAACTATTTTGCCTTATTAAATTAGTTTCAAAATTTGTATCAATATCTCATATTGATAATATTGAAAATTAATCAATCTTCTGAGAAGATATTTTAACATTAAAACAATTATAATCTTATTACCTTTATGAACTGTGCTGTTTTAATTTTAATTAATTAAATATTTTAAGTAAACTTTTTAACTGAAATTTTTATAGGAACTCAATTCACCCCCCTCTTGTGTGTCCTACACTGACCAACACTTTTCATCTTAAATTAAATGATAATACTTAAAATGATAATTTCTTTTTATTTAGGTCACCCTTGTATCACATAATCATGGTTTGAGGTTTTCAACCTCAACCCAATCCACCCATGTGGTGTTTTATCTAATCTTTCCTATGTTAAACCACCCTTTGGGGTGTGTGAGCTCGCCACTCCTATAGTGTGAGAGAATATAAATTAAATGGGTTAGTTAGAGAGGATCATTCCTCCTTTTTCATGTTATTAAAGGTTATTAAATAGTTAAATATATTTAAAATTGAAATGTAAACTGAGATATATATTCTCTTGAATTGGGCCGCTTTATAATGATAACTAGAATCTGATACAGACACTGAAATATCCATTGACACTAAAAATTACTTGCTTGATTTTTTACATCTAGGTATGGAACTAACTTTATATAAAGGTATAACTCCTGTTACTTATGGTGCGACATCGACTTGGGGGTCTGGGTATGGCACTTGCTACCCCGAGGTATGATTACTTGTGGTATGGAACTGGTAGGGGATTGAGGTATGGAACCTATAAACCCTATGTATGATTATTTACAATATGTAATTAGTGAGGAAGTTCTAGGTATATCACCTATGACTTTTATATATATTTACATCTTCTGATAAAGGTTTGAATGGTTAAATTCTTGGGGACCTTGCCAATGTAGGTCGGGTACTCCTTTACATGAGGCTTGCGTCGAGTTAGTTACTACCTGCTATTGATTATATATATATATATATATATATATTCTCTTGTTTTTTATCCTTGAAACACCCTGATATTTTAGGAATTTTTTTTTAATTAATTTAATCTTTTTGATATTTTTCATTCCGCTCAACACTGAATATAGCTTGTGTAATAGGAAAACCACAATTAATTCTTCATTTGTATGTAACACCAATCCGATATTTCACTACACTCAACACCTAGATTATCTTATGGAACACAAAACACAATGTTTGTCTTGTGTTATACACAATCCTGAGTTCTTTCGATAACTTTCAAGACATGCAAGTCCTAGTTTTACCAAACTTCAATATACTATTAATAATATTATTAAAATATTATTATAGTTTTCACTTTCCCATTCGAATGGTGGTTATGAATAAGATTAATTAAAAAACATTTACACTAGTATATAATAATAATTATTTTGTGACCAATTAATAAGAAATTAAAATAAAACCCTTTTGAAATTATAGGAAATATTTTGTTGGAAAACTATATTCATACAATCAAACACATTTTACAGCAATAAATTATTTAAAAAAATTTAGATAAATGGTTTTAATTAAATATATATATATTATATTCAATAAAATATTTAACATTCATCTTATGGGTTTCTTTGACAAGATATAAGAATAAATCCAATTTTATGTATAAAGATATATATTTTTCTAAAAGGTAATTTCACCACCTTTTAATAGTGTGCCTATTTTAAATCTAATTTTTGACTCTTTTATAAGTTTTATTTTAAAAAATAAACTTAATTTTTGAAATTTTAATATCAAAATTTACTTTGTGTAAATTTTCATTATTTATCTGAGAGGTTTCATTTTTTGATGAATAGTGAAAAATACTTAATTTTAATTGGAAACTGAGTTTTCTTCTAATTTATTTATATAGTTAAATTATATTTTTATTTGGTTTTAAAGTATATTAATATAAATTATTAATATATTAAACCAATTTATGTCTCTTAAATAAATTTAAAATTTAAATAGGGTAGAAAAATATTTCAAACTTTTTAACATTTTCACATTTAAAACATGTTGTCTCATCCTCTCTGGGATTAATTTTAAATTAAAATTTTACACTTCTGTGTTTAGAATTTAGAAAAATTGATTCCATATTTTTAGTAATCATAATTTATAATTTATATCAAGTTCAACATAGTTTTTGACCAAAAATATCAGTGAAAGTAGTTAAAATTAATTATAAAGATTAATGTAAAACGAGTTTATTTAGTGGTTAAACTTTAACTTAATTGGACAAATGTCACGACCCGACCATACCCGGGCTCGCGCCGCAAATACCCTAAGCCCGCCTCCATAGGCCAGGGGCTGGAGACCAGTGCCAAAGGAACAACAACTCGGGGAGGCCTTTGCCTAAGTACCTGTACACACACACGTAGCCCACTCAATGCAGAAGTTCATAGTAAAAGTAAAAGTAAAGTACTCATTGATATAAACAAACCCCAAATGTGCATCAACCTCTAAATAGTACAAAGTAATTTCTGAAGGTAAACTGAAACAAAAATGAAAACACACGCCCAACTAGAAAAGTGCCACAACCCAGCAATAGGTAAACAAAAGTAAATAACTAGAGAGTCTCCCAGCTGGAAACCCCCTGTGACCACTGTACGCAGACCAAACTCCTGAACTCCTAAGCTCCTCGGTAGTCATGACTAGCCTATCTGTCATTTGCAAGGGAACACCAAGTGCGGGAAAAGCCTAAGCAGGGGTGAGTATAAAAATACTCATTAGGATACCCCGAATTCTCTAGTGAGAAACAAAGAAGGTACTGAAGAGGTGAGCAGAAGATCGAATAGAGAATAGTAAAGAAGTACAACAGAGAGTGCAGTAAAGATTACAGCTCAACCCAATCAAGAGAAAGGAAGTAGAATTGTCCAAACACAAGGAGCTAGAAATGGTGAGAGGATGAACTTCTCATCGACTCATCGCTACCTATAGCAGGAGAGTAGACTCATCCAACCACGAGAATCTAGACACGGAAAGCAAGTGGCATACCCCACGCGTGTTCACCTCTCCTAGAAGGAGAGTAACCAAAACCCAAGGAGTGGGTACTGGATCAAGGTATACATATATATATATACTCCATCAAGAAACCCGAACCATATTGTAAGGGGATCTCCATCTCATATCTTAGCCCAAGAAAGTTAGTAACCAATAGTCCCATAAGTAAACACAATGGATTCCCACCATCCTGCATGTCTGTCCAGAACTGTAAGTCAAGGGGCTCAAATCACGGCACCTTGACACTATCCACTTTGGGCAGAACTGACTCACCCGCCTGGTTTTAGGTCGCTTCACGAGGACACATCTTGGTGGGGAGATCACCCCTCATTCTTGAGAGTTCTAGGGAAAGTCAAACCACACCTCGTCACTATCCCACAGTTGAGAGGTCTCCTCAATGTCAAAGCGGTCACAACACTGACCCGTACAACCAAGGGCCCCACTCCTATAGTCATGGAGAAAATCCTTAGACTAGCCTAGTATAAAGTACTGATTCCCAAAGGGTTGTCGGGAGACCCAATGCCCAATCTTGCTATAGGGTAAACCCAAAGAGGTCATCGGGTAACTCACTGCCCAATCTCTGCTGGACGGTAAACCCTAAGAAGTCGTCGGGTAACCCACTGCCCAGTATCTACTAGAGAGTAAACCCTAAGAAGTCAATGGGAAACCCACTACCCAGCCCCACTGGAGGGTAAACCCGAAACTGCTCTGACCATCCCTACTGAATGATAAAACACTGGAAAACGGAACACGAAGCGCATGGGAAACACGTCACGATAGATCGCGGAAGGAAGATATGATCTCGATACTCCGATAGGGAGTAAGGGATCACTGGGGATTCGTAACCTACTGGAAACAACCTCTTGGGAAGAGGATCTGTGTCTACATAATGTTTTGGTCACACCGATACCCAAAAACCTACCGAGAAACACGAAGGGAGGTGAGGATCACGTTGGGGTGATACATGCTCCAAACCGCTAAGTCTACTGCTGAAGAAGGCTGGGACACCTCGCTCTAGAAAGTGGGAACACCCCCACATTTTACGAACATACGTATCCGTAAATGATATCATAGTCTAGTGAATGGGACTTGATACTAAAACTCCTCACAGCTGAGGAAACAGAGGAAACCAAACAACCCTGCCAGTCAAAACCATCGACAACATGACCCTCTACGTCGCGAGAGGTCAAAGGTATGTAAAGTAGAGCACAGAGCGCATATGGGGCCCACATGACGTGTGGCCCCAACTCATCTCTAAAACAATCACAAACTTCCTTGGGTACAAACCACAAGATACGCCTCCAGGAATTCCTGTATACTCCCAGAGTATACCACATTTCTAGCCCAAAGGCTATCATGCACGCGGCTCTCAACGTCAATGTGAAAAGGCATAAACATAACTTCACCAACCTTCTTCCTCCACGGCCCTAGAACAGTAAACCACATCTCTTTAGGCATTTACTTCACTATCCCAAGAGTGAATGTGATCACCCGCAAAGGGTTCTCTACAAACACCGTAGGAAGAACTGCCACCAAAGCACCATTCATGCTTCCATATTTAATGAGATCTCGAATGAGGCTCCTGACATCCAAATGGATCACACCATTGTAATCCTCATGAAAAAACATGTGAGATAGACAATCTAATCGCCTCCAATGGATATCTGATGTAAAATTTTTCTGACACCGCTTTACGCCCAAACGGCGTGCCATGGTCCCGCGCCCTAGTCCCAAAAATAGTCGGGCGCATCGCACCATTGTGATTCCCTTGAGAAAACACGTAAAATTGACTGCTTACTTACATGGAATGGATATCCATAGAAAAATATGTGTCTCTCCATATCGGACATTAGTGGTACTACATGGGACCCGCATCCTGGTCCTGAAGCGCTACGAACGGATCGCATCATTGTGATCCTCTCAAAAAAGTACACAAGATCGCCTATTTACTTGTCCAAAATGGACACCCAGTGAAGAAGATAAAATTCACCGTCAACTCCCAACATGACCCTCATGGGGCCTACACCACCATCTTGAATTTAAGCGGGCGGATTTCACCACTGCAATGCTCTCAGAAAAACTCCCAGAAACGACAACTCATTTTCCCCAAACGGACATCTGATGAAAATTTTATAAAACGTTGCACACAGCTCGAACGGCGACTCGTGTGGGCCACGCCTCAACTCCGAATTAAGTATCCAATATTGGACTCAAAAAGACCGTCTCTTTGTCAGGACATTGTAGCCACAGACGACGTGTCAAATGGACACTGTATGGTGGTTTACACTCATATAAACCTCTTATTAACCATAATAATAATATATGATTATTATTATTAATTTATTAACCTTTTTTTATATCGCCCTTTTTTTCCTCTCCCCCATGCGGGAATCATTATCGTTTTTTATATGTATTTATTTTTAGTCCTCTCTCCTTGATTGCAGAGGGCGAGCCCCCAAAATCAAATGTGGCGCCTCTTTTTTTTAACATTATCTTTCTTTTTTTTTACTTTTGGTCACAGGATTTTGCAGGTCACCTCCAGCAGAGACCTGCAACAGCAGGTCTCTTCTTCTCCACCAGGGTCGCACAACCCAAGTGGTCCGACAACCCCATCATTGGCTGGCCACCCAGCTGGCCGCCCCTCTGCAGCTCACCCTCAGACGACCGCCACCCACAGCTGCTCGCGTCGAGGCCTGCTACTGCCTCCGCACAAATGTCGTCTCCACTGGCCTCTCACCCAGCCGATCCGCTGACCCCCTCCGCTGAAGAGATCCCACCAGCCTTGGACTGTGCGGCCCCACCTGCCTAAGGCCTCCACTGTTCGCCGCTCCGAGCTGCCACCTGAGACGCCGGATCCTCCGCCAGAACTGGCTAAACTCACCGGAAAAAAACCCAGCAACCTCGAATTTTCGTCAGACAACTTCGGACACCTCGGGACTCAGAATTTCAATCTGAAGCAAGCGTCGGAAAGCTAAAAAAAGTACTACGCAAATATGGGATTATTTTGGTAAAAAAATAGCAATTATATGCATATTTATTAATTTAAAGGAGGTGCGGGAAAATAGAACAAAAACGCACAATCATACCTTGTTGGGCATAGCCCGTAACTTCACGTGCGATCCGCCAGAAGTCGCAACACCTTGGAGAGGAGGTGGAGATGGGGAGCTTGAGAGGAGAGCTCCTTGGTTGAGCTTCTCCTGCCAGAGAATGAAAAAAGGGGAGAGTGGGGGGTTATGGCTTATGTACGAGAACCACTTAATTAAAAAGTTTAATTAAGTTAAACCCCAAAATTGACCTGCATCCGAAACTCCTGACGGGGTCAAGGTTAAGCCTCCCATAGGGTAAACATCACCTCCTGAGCACAACAGTGGTCTCAGTATTTTAATCCGAGACTCCATTCAAAAGTTATAAAATTTAACGCCTGAGGCTGCTAAATTATGAAAACGCCCCTTGTGACATTTTTCACATAAGGCCCGCACCCGGGAAAATTGCACCCCTCCTATGGTAAACGGCACGTTCCAGATTCAACGGTGCCCTTGGTTTTCCGATCTGAGCTACCATTTAGGATTTATTCCTTTTATTTGTCATGCCTAGTGCGAACGCAATTAAAATTTAATTCTGGTCGCACTGGGGCTCGGAATCATATGTCGTCTGAAGGCGCTGCTCTGGAATACCATCAAGAAAAATTCCAAAAGACTTCTATTGCAAAAAACCGGGTTCTTAAATCATTATCTGCTTCAATATTTTTGTCCACGAGAAGCAAAACTAGGGAAACAACTCAGCGTATTAAGCCCACACTTGGATCTCCCTTGCTGAGGAGAACTCTTCCACAGTTTTGTGTCACCGTGCATGGACCAAAGGATTTGATCTGTTCATGTGGGGTCTACCCTCACCGATGACGTCCATAGGAGCACCCACACTTCTTCTCAAGTGAGTCACATGAGAGACGTTATGCACCCAAAACAGCCTTTTGGGTTTAGGGTAAGGCGGTAGAAAACCTCGCTATCCCTTCGCATATTCTCCGATGGCCCAAAGGCCCTAAGGGTTTACTTGCCTCCCCGATCGAACCACTATGTCGCACGCCATGGCTGGAATCACCGTTTGGACCTAGGACAAAGACCTGTGATTCCCTCCTTTAGAATATCCATATGGTGAAACACCCAAGGATATCTGGTTATGCAATATTTCACAGTCGATGTCTCACGACCAAGACTCTCTTACATTTTCGAAAGGAAAAGGAGTTGCCACCATCGTTTAAAGAGAAAGGTTCCACGCCTTCTATTCCGCTAACACAGAGTTACACTGACGCCCTGCATCACCCTGGTAACAACTCAAGCAATGAGAATAGAGAAAAGAGCACTTCATACACAAATTCTAACAATTCTACTACAAAAAGTAGAAGAGATGTAGAGCATACCTCTTATCACTTTATGATCTGCAGTATCGTGGACATCCAAAGCTTGTGGTTGTCTGCGGTCCCAACTATCAGCTCTCGAAGCCTGACATGGACCTCCTAGTGGTGATGGGAAGACCTCGTAATGTCATCCCCCACTTCCAGATCCTCCCGCTCCTCTGCTAGCACCACCTCTCAGGGCACCACCCCGATCTCGGCGCTGCCTCTGTCATGGTGGTTCACCTGCTTCCTGCCCGAAGTTCTCAGCATACCTGGTCGGGCAGTCCCGTGCCAAGTGACCTCGCCCATCGCAAGCATAGCACCGATGCTCTCTGGGTAGCCCTGGTGCCCTCTGGTGCCACTGTGGTGTACGACCATGGCCCTGAGTCTTCTGACAGAAGGGTATCCTCAGCTGAGCCCCTGGGATTTTCTTCCACAGTGTTGCATGACCATGTCTCCAAAATCGGTGGTGGGAAGGCTTCGTACATCGAGGTTCTGTCTGCTGACGCCTACTTGCTATGTCAGACATCTCGGCTCTGTCATTCCTACTGCCACCATCAACTGCAAAGCGCGACAGGAAGCTCTCTATCACCAGCGCCTGTTCTGGCACCCAGGTATAAGTGGGAATTCATAAGGAACTATGATAGCACAAATCTCTCTGCGGAGACCCTGCTCAAACTTCTGCCCTCGGAAGTTTCCATTATGGTCCAAGCCCGGGTAAAAACATGCACGGTCTGCGAACCTAGTCACGTACTCAGTCACTGTCATCCCTCCCTGCTGAAACTGTAGGAGCTCCTAGATCTGAATAGAGCATAAGCAGGAGGGGTAAAACTCCTCACGAAATAGTAACTGAAAGTCGTCCCATAAAAGCAACGACTCATAGAGTAACTGAGTCACCAGACTCCACCAACGCCCTGATACTCCATGGAAAAGGTCGGCTACCAAATCCACCATCTGATCTACTGGTGATTGTACAAGACTGAAGAGGCAAACCATTATCCTGAGCCAAACCTCTGCTACCTGAGGGTCTGGCTCACTGTTTAACCTCAGTGGTCTCTGTCGTTGGAACTCACGGAGTGCCCTCAACCTATGCTCAAGCTCAGTCTACTCTACCGAAACTTCCTGCTGCTCACCAGGTGGGGATGCTGCTACCTGCCCACCAGGAGAAAGGGACTTGAATGATGGGTCCTGGACTGAGGCTTCATCGCTCACAGGGTCGTTGTCACAAACCAAAGCTAGTATCCTCGCTGTCTATATTTGCAGAGGCATCCTGAATGTTATCAGGGAGTATTGCAATCAGATGATCATATATGTATACAACCGTAACAACAATGGGGAGCTGACTCAAGAAGGGCAATCAAAGACTCAATCCTAGGTGATTCACAAACCAATTTTCCCTAAAATGAGTGTCTCATCATGCTGAGTCGACAAGCGAGTTATCAAGGTCCTGGTGAATGGCTATATCGGCCGCCACATCATCACTGGACTCCCTAGCCTGAGAGCCACTCTCGAGACACCTTGACATTGGTGCCCTAGATCCCAACCCCTTCTTTTTTAGGGACATCTGAACAATGTCCCAAGGAACGAACCATCTCTGATACCACTTTGTAATGACCCGACCCAACCCGAGCTCGAGCCGCAACTACCCCAAGCCCACCTCCATAAGCCTGGGGCTGGCGACCAACGCCGAAGGCACAAAAACTTGGGGAGGCTTTTGCCTAAGTACTTGTACACACACACACAGCCCACTCAATGCAGAAGTGCAGAGTAAAAGGAAAATTAAAGTACTCACTGATATAAACAAACCCCAAATGTGCATCAACCTCTAAACAGTACAAAGTATGTGTTGAAGGTAAACTGAAAAGAAAAGGGAAAAACATGCGCCCAACTAGAAAATTGCCACATCCCGGCAACAGGAAAACAAAAGTAAACAACTGGAGAGTCTTCTAGCTAGAAACCCCTCTGTGACCACCATACATGGTCCAAGATCCTGAAATCCTAAGCTCCTCGGTAGTCATGACCAAACTGTCCGTCGTCTTCAAGGGAACACCATGTTCGGGCAAAGCCCAAGCAGGGGTGAGTATAAAAATACTCAGTAGAATACCCCAAAGGCTCGAGGGAGAAACAAATGATCTACTGAAGAGTTGAGAAGAAGATCGAACAGAGAATAGTAAAGGAGAACAACAAATAGTACAGTAAAGAGTACAGCTCAACCAAATCAAGAGAAATGAAGTAGGCTCATCCAAACATAAGGTGCTAGAAATAGTGAGAAGATAAAATTCTCGTCGAATCTTCGCTACCTATAGCAGGAGAGTAGACTCGTCCAACCATGAGAATCTAGACATGGAAATCACGTGGCATACGCCGCGCATCTTCGCCTCTCCTAGAAGAAGAGTAACCAAAATCCAAGGAGTGGGTACTGGAACAAGTTATACATATATATATACTCCATCAAGAAACTTGAACCATATCGTGAGGTGATCTCCATCTCATAGCTTAACCATAGAAAGTGAGTAACCAACAGTCCCATAAGTAAACACAATGGATTCCACCATCCTGCATGTCTTCCCCGAACTGCAAGTCAAGGGGCTAAAATCACAGCACCTTGACACTATCCGATTTGGGCGGCACTGACTCGCCTACACGGTTTTAGGTCACCTCACAAGGGCATGTCTTGGTGGGGAGAGCGCCCCTCGTTCTTGAGAGTTCTGGGGAAATTCAAACCACACCTCGTCACTATCCCAGAGTCAAGAGTCTCCTCAAAGTCAAAGTTGTCACAACACTGACCTGTACAACCAAGGGTCCCACTCCAATAATTACGGAGAAAAGCCACAGACTAGCCTAGTATAAAGGACTGAGTCCGAAAGAGTCGTTGAGCCACCCATTGCCCAGTCCTGCTAGAGGTTAAACCCAAAGAGGTCGTCGGGTAACCCACAGCCCAGTCTCTGCTAGAGGGTAAACCCTAAGAGGGCATCTAGTAACCCACTGCCCAGTCTCTGCTGGAGGGTAAACCCTAAGAAGTCGATGGGAAACACACTACTCAGCCCCGCTAGAGGGTAAACCCGGAACTGCACCATCCGTCCCTACTGAATGATACAACACTGGAAAATGGAACACGGAGCACATGGGAAACACGTCACGGTAGATCGCAGAAGGAAGATATGATCTTGATACTCTGCTGGGGATTCATGGCTCACTAGGGATCCGTACCCTACTAGAAACAACCTACTGGGTAGAGGATCAATGCCTGTGTAATGTGTTGGTCACACCGATACCCAAAAACCTACAATAGAACACAAAGGGACGTCAGGATCGCGTCGGGGAGATACATGATCCAAACCCCTGAGTCTACTGCTAAAGTGGGCTGGGATACCTCGATCCAGAAAGTGGGAACTCCCCCACACTATACGAATGTACGTAGCCATAAATGATGTCACAGTCCGATGAATGGGACATGATACTGAAACTCCTCACAACTGAGGAAACAGGGGAAACCAAACAACCCTTCCGGTCAAAACCATCGAGAAAAGGACCCTCTACGTTGTGGGAGGTTAAAGGTACGTAAAGTATAACACAGCGCGCATATGGGGCTCACACGACGTGTGGCCCCAACTCATTTACAAACCAAGCACAAACGTCATTGGGTACAAACCACAACATGCACCTCCAGGAATTCCCGTATACTCCTAGAGCATACCACATTTCCAGCACAAAGGCTATCGTGCACACGTCTCTCAACGTCAATGCAAAAATGCGTAAACGTAACTTCACCAACCTACTTCCTCCACGACCCTCACATAGCCAACCACATCTCTTTAGGCATTTACTTCACTCTCCCAAGAGTGAACGCGATCACCCGCCAAGGGTTCTCTACAAACACTGCAGGAATAACCGCCACCGGAGCACCTTTCATGCTTCCACATTTAATGAGATCTCGAAGGAGGCTCCTAACATCCAAATGGATCACACCATTGTAATCCTCGAGGAAAAACACGCGATATAGACTATCAAATCTCCTCTAATGGATATCTGACGTAAAATTTGACTGACATTGCTTTACGCCCAAACGACATCCCGTGGTTCCCACGCCTCAGTCCCGAAAACAGTCGGGCGCATCACACCATTGTGATTCTCTTGAGAAAACATGTCAAATTGACTGCCTACTTACGTGGAATGGATATCCGGATAAAAATATGCATCTCGCCAAACCACATATGAGCGGTACTACGTGGGACCCGCATCCCAGTCTTGAAGCGCAACAAATAGATTTCACTGTTCTGATCCTCTCTAAAAAGTACACAGTATCACCTATTTACTTCTACAAAATAGACACCTAGTGAAGAAGTTAAAATTCACTTTCAACTCCCAACACGGCCCTTAGGGGGCTCACACCACCATCTTTAATTTAAGTGGGCGGATTTCACCACTACAATGTTCTCGGAAAAACACCCTCAAATGACTACTCATTCGGCCCAAACGTATGTCCGATGAAAAAGTTATAAAATATTGCACAAAGCTCGAATGGCGGCCCATGTGGGACACGCATCCACTCCAAATTAAGTATCCAATATTGGACTCAAAAAGACCATCTCATTATTGGGACTACACAGCCGCAGACGACACGTCAAATGGACACCGTATGGGGGTTTTCTCTCATATAAACCACTAATTAACCATAATAATAATATATTATTATTATTATTAATTTATTAACCTTTTTTATTTCCCCCTTTTTTTCCTTTCCCCCACGCGGGAATCATTTTTGGTTTTTTATATGTGTTTATTTTTAATCCTCTCTCTTTTATTGGAGAGAGGGAGTCCCCAAAATCAAATGTGTCACCTCTTTTTTTAACATTATCTTTTTTTTACTTTTGGTCGCCTGCTTTTACAATTCACCTCCACCAGAGACCCGCAACAGCGGGTCTCTTCTTCTCCACCAGGGTTGTGTGACCCTGGTGTTCCGGTGACCCCAGCATTGGCTGGCCTCTCCTCCGCAACTCGCCCTCAAACGACCGCCACCCGCAGCCGCTCGCACCGAGGCCTGCTGCTGCCTCTGCTCGACCGTCGTCTCCGTTGGCCTCTCGCCCGGCCGAGCCGCCGACCGCCTCCGTTGAAAGGAGATCACACTGCCCTGGACCGAGCCGCCCCACCTTACTAAGGTTTTCGCCTTCTTCCACTCCGATCCACCGCCTGAGATGCTGGATCCTCCGCCGGAACTGGCTAAACTCACCAGAAAACACCCAACAACTATGAATTTTTGTCAGACAACTGCAGACACCTCGGGACTCAGAATTTCAATCCGAAACAAACATCGGAATGCTCAGAACAATTAATACACAAATATGGGCTTCGTTTGGTAAAAAATAGAAATTTGACACATATTTATGATTTCAAAGGAGTTGCGGGAAAATAGAATAAAAACACACGATCCTACCTTGTTGGGCATAGCTCGTAGCTTCGCGTACGATCCACCGGAAGTCGCAACACCTTGGAGAGGAGGTGGAGATGGGGATCTAGGATGGATAGCTCCTTGGTTGAGCTTCTTCTTCCAGATAATGAACAAAGTTGATAGGGGGGTTATGGATTATGTAGAAAAACCACTTAATTAAAAATTTTAATTAAGTTAAAACCCCAAATTGACCCACATCTGAAACTCTCAACGGGGTCAAGGTTAAGCCTCACATAGGGTAAACACCACCTTTTGAGAACAAAGGAGGTCTCTAAATTTTAATCCGAGACTCCATTCAAAAGTTATAAAATTTAATGCCTAAGGCCTTTAAATTTCAAAAACGCCCCTGGTGAAATTTTTCACAGAAGGCCCGCGCCCACGAAAATTGCACCCCTCTTAGGGTAAACGGAACGTTCCGGACTCAGAGGTGCCCTAGGCTTTCTAATACGAGCTACCGTTTAGGATTTATTCTATTTATTTGATGTTCCCTATGCGAACGCACTTAAATTTTAATTCCATCCACACTAGGGCTCGGAATTGTACATCGTCTGAAGGTGATGCCCTGGAATAACATCAAGAAAAATTCCAAAGTCTTTTATAGAAAAAAACCGGGTTATTACAAAAAATAACTTATATATTTGATTAAAAGAAATTTTAAGGAAATATTTAGAATGTATAATCCCTTTTATAAAAACATATAGCACTATTTTAAGCACATTATGTAAGGGATACTAGTCAATAGTGTTTAACTTTTTGAATTTACAAGAATGTCACTCCTCCTCTACTATAAAAGAGAACACAACCCCCCCCCCCTGACTATTAAAACCTATCAACAACATTTTATATAATAAAACCCTACCAAAATTACATCCATTCATTATATAGGGATCAATTTGGGAATAAATCCAACCAAGGAATCCCTTTGGTGAAAACCAAAAGGAGTTACCCAAAGAAGATGTAACATCCTTTCACAAAATATTTTTGTTTTATTTCTTTCTCTAGATCAAAAATTATTCTTTTATAAAGATTGTAAAATTACCTAAGTGTACTAAATATAATAATAGTTTGTTATGTTAATGTTATTACCTATACTCACACACACATCCATAAAATGGGATACACAATCATCATTCGTGTGTACGAAAGACTACCTTCATGTGAACTGATGTCGTTTATTCTTCCATTACCATCATTCAAGGTTGGTAGTAATGATGGAATTACTATTTTTATATTATATTTATGATTTTTATGATTTTTTTATGCTTATTTAATTATTATATAACATATACCTTCATACATTCAATTTTGTGGGAATATGATAACTTCGTTTGTGGATGTGTAGACAACTACCTCCTTAAATTGATGTGATTCATTCACACTTTACATAGAATGTATTAAGGATGAGCTTAGGAAAAATATATGATATATATGACATAATAATTCTTAAATAATGACAATATATATATATATCATTTACTTTCTTTCTTTCAATATGATAAGAAAATGGAAACAGCATTCATGCGTATGTATAGCCTACCATCTCATTGAACGATTTATTCCATTTAATATTTATATATTTAATATTTCATTATAAATAATTATATTTAGAATATATATTATTTTTAAATAATTTTTTACATTCTGTAAATAAGTAAATTGAGATTGGATTAAGAGGATCATGAATAACAAGTCCAAATGTTTACAAAAAAACAATGTGGTTATTACCCAAAATGTAAAATTAACCTAAAATTGTTAACAAATGGGTAATATAAATTCATAATAGAATCATGTATCATATTATATATAATAATATGGTTATTATTTTTATTTATAATAAACTTATATTTATTATACATGAGTTTTTAACATGTATGAAGAAACTAAAGAATTAAGGTGAGGGTTTTCTCGTCTCACTTTTATTTCTATGAGATATAAGCTATATTCGCCACTTATTATTGTTGGGTGGTGTGTATAATTCCCTATGACATGATATATAATTAATATAATTTATTTCATTATATTAAATGTTTTAATTGATTTTATTATTCCACGGAACTCATGATTCAAAAGTTACTCAAGTAGTAAGTTGATTTATAGTATCACTTTTATTTCTATGATAATTATGCCTGATTTATTACTCGTTTCTTTTATTTGGTGTATATAATGAACATGAATTTATTCTATGAATCTTAACCTTAAATTTAAGGTTATTTAAATATCCATTTTATTATCTCTCTTTCATGGGGTTTTTTGGTTAAAAAGTTACAAAATTGGTAATGTAATTATGTCTCAATTTTTCTTTATTTGAGACAATAGTTATTCTATGCACATATATTATTTTAAAAGGTGTATATAATTACCTTTAACATGTTTTATCATGAATATATTTATTTTCATGAAATTTAAATCTTCTTTTAATATCATTATATCATGGGGATTATTATTCAAAATTTTCTTTGTGGAAAGAGTTTATTGAAAAAATATTATTGTTATTCGAATTCTTAATGTTTATTACTACATTAATGAAATATTATCATCCATATATCAAGAGATATCATTAATGTTTTTTATGTGGTTATTAATAATATATTTATGTATTAGTACCTTTTTTAACTCCTTATTACATAATATAATTATGAAACAAATTAAGAAAATTTGACTCTATCACTACCTTTAGTTGAAAATCTATGTTCTTTCAAAGCCATATTTTTAAAAATGTCTTAAAATGTTCTATTATTATCCTTATATATTTAAAATTTCAATATTACACATGTTTTACCTTTTTAAAAAAAATTAAAAATTAACTTCTTGTCATTTCCTAATTGAGGCATTGCTCTAAAGTTTTTACCATGAAAAGGAATGTTCAACCTATATGAATTTATCCACCATCATGACCATCATCTCTTGAAGATTCCTTTGAAAGTTTACATGATTGTTTTTTTAAGAAAAATGTTTTATCCTAATTTTCTGTAAATTCTTTTTTTAACTCTCTGTAAAGAAAAAAAATTAAAAATTTTTATTTTTAAAAGGTGTTTTAAATGATTTTGAATCATATTTTATATGTATTCAAATAAAAAGGTTTTCAAAATGTTTTCGAGATTACTTTATAATTTTTTAATGAAAAAGTTTTGAAATTTTTATTCATGATTACTTTATGAATTTAAAATAAAAAGGTTTTCAAAAAAATTTCAAGCTTCCTTTATAGGTTTTCAATGAAATTTTTTTTCAAAAAAAGTTCAAGATTTCATTATGTGTTTTCAAAGAAAATCATTTGAAATTTTTTTCAAGATTCCTTTATAAGGTTTCAAGTAAAACGGTTTTTAATATGTTTTAAAGCATACTTTATAAGTTTTCAAAGAAAATAGTTTTCAAAGAAAATAGTTTTTAAAAGATTTTACATTTTAAAAAGTGTTTTTTTCAAATAAGAAGGGATATTTTTCTTAAGAAATGTTTTTAAAATATTTCTAAAAATTATGTTCCATATAAGATGACATCCATTGGTGTTACTCATGCCTTACTAGGAATATTATCCAGGGGTACCATTCATATTATTTCTCTGAATGTTTTATGTTATTATGGAATGATGTTTACGAATCTCATTTCTCTTTCACAAGTTATATTTTTTTGAAACTTGTTTCTCTTTCATAGGTTATATTCTTTTGAAACCGTATTTTATTCATTTGTTAATCTTAAATTAGATGATTATGAAACTTGTTTCTTTTCCATAGGTTATGATATGATGAAATGTTTATGATACTCATTTCATTTCATGGGTTATGATATGATTGTTTATTATCTAGGGGCACACGTATATATGATTTTATTAAGAGATGGGTGGGGCCTGTATCACCCACTAATGTATTGGGTAAATATTTATATCTCAAGAGACAGCCATGGATGGAATAGTAATTTAACTCGGTTATGGAAAGGAATTTGTCTGATAAGATCTTATTGGTAGTGAACCTCGACTATTAAGAGATCATGGGAGTAAACTAGGACTAACAAGATGATTTGGGGATTGAACCCATTTCACTAATATGGCTTCAGAATTAAGCCATTTATTCTATGGAAATCATATTATATACTTATGTGTCTACCACAATTCCTTTTCATATTCCTTTGTTATTCTTTCATGGACTCTGATCTTGATTCCCTTATGATTCATGTCTTATGAACTTACAATATTTATAACATGACTCATGTATATGATTTTGATATGCATGGTATTACATTAAAATTTTACTCTCATGTTCTCATACCCTTATTCTCATGTTATGCTTATGTATCTTACTTGTTTAACCTTACTAACTATCTGATCTCACCCTTTCTTTTTTATTTTCTTTTCACCAAGTTTTAAAGATAGATTTTAAGTATCATAACTAATGGAAATGTTATTTAAGGGAGAGGTTAAAGATCTTTCACCAACATAGAACAATGTGTTCCAAGTTCTAAAAGACAATAAATTATTATGGTCCTTAGGCATATACTTTATAATGTTCTAAATATTCATCTAAAATTATGTAATATCCATGTATGTTATACATGGGTCACAATAGTATGTATCAAAGGAAAGGATTAGTCATCATTTGGAAACTATGATGAGAAAACTTTAGTGAGATCCCTAGGGATATTTCTAAGAATATTTCTAGGGATTCCTCTAAGGATAAACCTAAGGTTTCATCTATTTAAAAGTATGTGTCATGATTTAGGCATCCTATATGTAATTTTTCTTGATTATGTGGTTTTACGGTATGATAATTGTTTCTCACACTATGCATTCTAGTCATAGTCAATAGTGGGAACTTGAAGGAACTGGGTTAAAATTTGAGGTTTCAGATGTAGAAATTATGGGAATTATACAAATTGATATCCTAAGTGGAAATCTCTAGAAGGGAATTTGAAATGTGATATGACTATTGGTTACACTGATGAGGATAAAGAGACCAAAAATAAAATTTGAAAGTTTTGGCATGTTCTAACAATATTGTTTACATTAAACATAAGAAGAATAATTAGTTTGAGGTTGAGGAACCTTAAGACATGATTCATATTTCATATTATAGTAAATGGGTATTTAGTAATAAGATGATGAATCTAAAGTAATGGTTTAATAATAAATTTAGATGATTAAAGTGAATATGTTTTGGAATTTAAAGATTATGTTATATAAATCTTATAATATATACATATTTTCAGTATAAATTTTTTATTAAGGATTGAAAGGGATATGTTTAATGGTGTTTAAGATGTAGTAAAGTGATATTTGTATTAAGATATGATAGCCCTTAATGTGTTCTTGAGGATAAGAAAATGATATTTAGTATGGATAAAGAGATTATGAAATAGATAAAGTAAATTGGATATTATTTATGACCCCATAATTGATAAAAATTTTATTAAAAAAGTGGTTTGTGCTATTATATATGGATATTAAAACATTTAAAGAATACATCAAATGGTATTTAGAATAAGAAATCATGCATGTTTTTAATAAGGATGAATGTTAATTCTGATTATTACATTTTTTAAGAGATTACACGATAAAGGAATTCACATGTTTGGAATGTCACGAACCAGGCCGGGTCGTCATCTGACATGGCACCCGATCCGGTCCGCGACATGACCCGAAGGGCGTTCCCAATCCCCACGGGTTGGTACAAGTTCCTGGGTATCAAAATAAAACTTGGGAACGATTTACCCGAATAAATAGATATAAAACAAACAAGATGAATAAATTGAAACTAAAAACAGACAACCAAACATGCCCTTACCAAGTTCAGACTTAAAGATAACAACTTGAAATAAAAACCCAAAAGAAACTACATCAAGAAAAAAAACTCCGCACAAACCTTCGTGCGACATGAGGAGTCACATCCCCAAGCCGTCGTCGCCAACCTGCAGGGGGAAACCAAATGCAACTCGAACCCCCATCGCTAAGCTCGATGCCTCGACCTAGAAAGAAAGAGAAACATAATCTACATACACCCAAAGGTGTATGTAGGGTGTGAGCTAAAAGCCCAGTAAGATACAACCGAGAAAAGGTTCCACACACAATTATTAAACGACAAATACATTTCGAATTTTAATTAAAGAAAAGACTAAAAACATGAACAAATTTATAGAAAATAGGTTTAGAGAAAGCAGTTTTAAAAATAAACAATTTGAATTAAAACACACACACGCACGCTTACTTTTAAAATAACCAAAGTGTCACACTAATGAGCATAAATTAACCAATAACCACTAATATGGGAGAGTCCGCATGGGTGTTAGCTAGCTCAGGTCCCTAGATCTTCGTGTCTCGGTGAAACGTGGCTTAGAAGGCCACGACCCTCAGAAAACGTGGATTAGAAGGCCACGACCCTCAGAAAACGTGTCTTAGAATACCACGACCCTCTGAAAACGTGGCTTAGAAGACCACGACCCTCAAAATAGCATATGTTTAGTTAGTGTTGCAATTGTCAGTCCTCCTAGTGAAAACGGGTCGAGTCACCTCCGGAACACTAGCCCACTAGTCTAGTTTACCCTCCTAGGTACCCAGGCTTCCCAGTTTGTCCTCAAACAAATTTCAAGTTCATGTCATATGTCATATTTATGCACCCAAATAAAACAAGACACCACACATGCCAAAAACCACCACTCTCACTCAAGAATACCATTATGGAAGAATATGCACACTAAAAATATTTCAAAACTAAATTTTCACTACTTACACGACTAATTAAAAATACAGTGTGGGCAAAGAAAACACTTTCAAAGTCAAAAAAACCATTAAAAGAATTTATTAAACGATTTCAACCTATGTCGCATGACTTTAAACACCAAAAACCCTTACACCATGCAGTCAAAAAAATTCATCTTTAATAATTATTTAATAAAACAATCCAAATTTTCATAAATAAATTTTTAAAGAGAAAAACCACTACTTTACACACCTAGCCGACCCAACCCCCCCCCCCCTACCTGACCATACGCACATGAAGTCACCTCAGGAACACAACATGCATTACGCACGCAATTAAAGAAGCCTCTTATACAGTTGAGAGGACGATCACTGTAGTTAAACAACCCACCAGAAAACCCTTCTATCCTTTCTTAAAAGTATGTCGCATGACTAAAACACCAAAAATCCACTCAAATTCTCATTTATGACAGAACGCATACCGACGCTACCCCAAAACACCAATTTCACAGTATAATAAGCTAACCATACAATTAAAAAAATACTAACCACTAGATATGAGTTTTTAGCAGAAAACACACACATGATATAAACATGATACCAAAGAATTAAAATGAAAATCAAAGATCAAAGATCAACTTCACACAACACATATTAATTAAATAACATGCGAAATTAATTAAATTTTCAAATTGATTAATCAGATTATAATTAAGAGTGGAACCACCTACTGGTGTGTAGCATACTTTGCAACTTGGTGTGCAAGGATCGTTGCACCTCAATCGCACCGAAAAGGGCCTAATAAAACCCTTAAACAAAGCACCACAACAAATGCATCCAAGCTGAACCAATGATACAACAACAAAATCAAAATGAACCCTAAAATCAATTCATCGAACCAAAACATCAAAATAAAACCAATTACCACACTAGATTCTAACCTCAACTTAATAAAATTGATGAACCAACAACCGAGGTGTAACGCACCTATGGAAAGGGGGTCCGAGAAGCTGTCTGAGTGATTTGGAGGATGCCGGAACGTGTCGCGCTAGCTGGAGCTTTGCCGGAAGAGGGTGAAACCAAGAGAGTCATGACCGGAGGTGTGCCGAATAGGTTCGAGCTTTTCTGGATAGAAGTGTGAAAATAGGGGGGGTTATAGGTGCGGTCTGGTGCGCTAGAGGAGGTTGGTCGGGCAGCAGCGGAGGGCTGTCGCGATGGGGAGATCCACATGGTGTACCGGCCGAGAGGGAGGCGGTAGCTCGAGTGGTAGAAGGTCTGGCATGGAGGGACGGAGGGGAGGTCCGCGCTGGAGGGGGGTCGCGCCTGAGTCGGCTGCACTGGAGGAGGTCACGCCGCTGGAGGCTGCGCCGGAGGAGGCTGCGCCAATGGAGGCTACGTTGGAGGAGGCCACGCCGGAGGAAGGCAATGGGAAAGGGCAAGCGGTGGTGTGGTTCGCCGGAGAAGGGCCAAGCGGAGGGCTGACTAGGGTTTAGGGGGGAAAGGTGTGCTGCGCAAAACAGAAGGGGGGAAGAGGGTCCGCGTGATGGAGAGAAAGAAGGGGGAGGGATAGAGGGAAGAGAAAAAATAATAATAATAAATTAAAAGAAAAAGAAAATAAAAAGGAAATAAAAATAAAATAAAAAAAGATAAATTAAAACTAAAATAAAGTGCAAAATTAACTTAAATAACAATAATATGTTAACAATAGTAGTAGTAGTAATATTAGTGCCAAAATACGGTGTTAAAAAATCTTACAACATTAACTTAAAAATACTTACAACCTAATTAAAATCTTAACAAAGTTAATAATACCAATAACATTAAAAAATACATGCTGAAAATTTTATGACCATTTTAATAATTTAATATTATCAAACTAATAAAAATATTATCTGAAATAATAATAAGAAGAATAATCCCCAATAAAAATAATAATATTATTAAACAACTCTTAAATTAATTAATCATTTTTCATATTTTATTTTTGCATTTAAAGTATTATTCAACTCGTTAATTAATTGATTACCCGTGCACCGGGTAGGTTGCACGAACATCTAACAAAGCCATGCGGCTCAGCCTATTCCGTGCGCATGCACCAGACACTACCGAGTAAAAACACTCATTTATCATCAAAACGCAAAGACTCAAGTCAGGTCCGGAAACGTGCACGGGGTCGTGTGCAAGGTCGCACACACAAATAATAACACATTTAATAATAAAAAATCATCCAATTACGATAGGGCGCTACACACGGTCGCGCGTACGGGTGCACACCCATATAAGATCACAAATCCCTATTAAATTAGAATCGATTCAAACTGCAACTCAAAGAAATGCCTAAAATAAATTAAAATATAATAAGCGTCAAGTTAGGGTGTGACATGGAATGTGACAAAAAAGAGAAACCAAATGATGTATAGGGGTCAATGTTAAGCTGATTTAGTTAACTTCTTTCTAAAGCTTTATATTTTCACCTTTTATAAGGGTTACAAGTTAGACTATTTATAGAATTGTTTAAGTTAAACTTCAAATAGGGTTTTAGATATTAAATTATTATATCACCATATGAGGATTTATGTATATGGGATAAACTATACTAACCTTTTTGTTGTGAAGATAACTAATGACAGATGGAATAACTTATCATTCTGTGTATGGATCTTATAATCCATTAGTGCATTAGTCATAACAAATTAACCTTCATTTTTTAGAGTAAGAGATAATGTGGACATTTTTCAAGACACAACCAAAATGTGAGATTGTTCTAAAATCAAGTAAATATATATTCTCATCAAAATTATTCAAATTTAGTAAAAGGGTCTTGAAATAAAAAATTTTCCTTTTATTATCATTTTTTATGATATCAATGTACTTTTTCAAGACTCTCTGGGTTATGGCAGTGTGATAATTACATTTATCTTAACCATGTCTTCTGTCACTCTCTATAAAAACTTGATAGTAATATTTTTATTCCATGTCCAAGTTTTTACTTACCACCTATGTTCTTCTATGTGGAAACCTAGTTATGAGTTACTTGGGGTAACTATTACATTTCAAACATTTCTTTATAAAAGATTGTTTTAGTATTATTTTTTTCAATGTGGATTTCTATGAAAGAAACTTTCAAGTATTAAACCATTGATTACCGAGAATAATTTTTTTGGCTAAATTCATTTTAAGTGGCTAGAATTTAACACCCTAACATTTTTTTAAATATCTTTTTTCAAATTAATTTAATCTTTTCAATATTTTTCATTTAATTCAACACTAAAAATGGATTGTTCTACAAGAAAACACCAATTTATAATTTATTTTTACATAACACAAAGTTGAAATTGTGCCACACAAAAAAAAATAGTATCTTATAGTATACTCATTAGTATGTTTGTCTTTTGTTACAAAAAACGATGAGTTCCTTCGATAACTACCATGACATGAAAGACCTAGTTTTACCAAACTGAAATGTACAACAAATATTTTTATTAAAAAATTATTATAGATTTCATTTGTATATTGGGATACTAGTTATGAATAAAATTAATTGAATATTTTTCACACAAGTATACAATAATAATTATTTGGTGACCAATTAACTATAAATGAAAATAAAACCCTTTGTAAAATATAGGAAATCTTTTGCTGGAAAATAATGTTTATGCAACAAAACACATTTTACCATAATAAATTAAGTGAAACACTTTTGATAAATTATTTTAATGATATATATTTTATATTTAATATACTATTTAATGTTCATATTATCTGTTTTTTAGATAATATATAAGAATAAAACCTATTTTATGCATAAAGATATGTATTCTTCTAAAAGATAATTTTACAGCCTTTTAATAGAACACCTATTTTAAATATATTCTTTTAAAATTTAATAACTTTTACTCTAAAAAATAAAATTCATTTTTGAAATCTGAATATAAAATTTTATTTTGGGTAAATATTTTTGTGTTTTTCTAAGAAGTTTCATTTTTTGATGAATAATGAAAAACACTGAATTTTAATTGGAAATTGATATTTCTTCTAATTAATCTATACAGTTAAATTATTTTTTTATTTTTTTATAATGTATTTTTATATCAATAATAATTTTATTAATCCAATTTATTTCATTAGAATCAATTTCACTTTAAAATTGGATATAAAAGCATTTCAAACTTCTGAACATTTTCACATTAAAAACATGTTGTCTTAACCCATCCATGGGGTTAATTTTAAATTAGTTTCTACCACTTATGTTTTTATAATTTTGAAAAAATGGTTATATATTAGGAATCAAAATAAATTATAATTTCAATTACATTCTACTTAGTTTTGAGAAAAAATATTAGTGAAAGTAAATAAAATTAATTACAACGATTAAGGTAAAAACGACTTTAATAAGTGGTTAAATTTTAACTTAAGGGAAAAAATAAACTATAGATATGTAAAAAATATATTTAATGGCCATATATAGACCATATACTACCTTGAATATAAAATAGTCCATAATTGGAGGATCATGGGAGACCTCTTAATAGTGTTTTCCTTTTTTTATTTATTTCTCCACCAAATCAATTATTATTATATAATATTATATAATTACATAATTATAAACAATATATTGAGATATTTTAATGTTAAGGTAATTAACAACACTCACAAACAGATCAGTCAAATGGGATACAAAGTCATTGTTCATGTGTATGGTGGACTACCACCTCGTGAAACAATGTCATTTTTTCTTCAATTAGCACCTATCAAAGTTGATAATAATGATTTAATTACTATTTTTATATTATATTTATTATGTTTATGATTTATTTATATTTATGTATTTATTATATTATATATACCATCATACTTTCAATTTTTTGGAAATATGATAACTTTTTTTTTGATGTGTGGGCTACCGCCTCCTCAAAACGATGTGATTCATTCACACTTTACATGGAATATATTAAGGATGAGTTTAGTAAATTTATAGATTATATATGGATAATAATTCTTCCATAATATTAATATATATATATCCATATATTTAATTTACTTTCTTTATTTAAATATTTTAATAAAACAGAAACAACGTTCATGCGTACATACAGCCTACCATCTCCATAAACGGTGTATTTCATTTAATATTTCTATATTGAATAGTTTATAAAAAATACTTATATACAGAATATATATTATATTTAAGTAATTTTTTACATTATGAAAATAATCAAATCATGATCTAAGTAATAGTATCATGAATAAAGAGTTAAAATATAGAAAAAAACAATGTGGTTATTACCCAAAATATTACTTTAACATGAAATTTTTAATAAAAAGTTAATATAATGGAATAATAAAATTATATATGGTATGATAAATAATAATATGGTTATTTTTTATATTTATAATAAACTTATATTTATTATACAGAAGGCTTGAACATATATGAAGAATGTTAATTCTTAAGGTAAGGGTTTTCTCATCTCACTTTTATTTTTGTGAGACATATGCTATATTCAACACTAATTCTTGTTTTGTGGTGTATATACTAGACTATGACATGTTATATCAATAATAAAAATAATTTAACAATATATAAAGTTTCAATTTATGTTATTCTTTCAAGTATCTCATGATTCAAAAGTTACTCTCATGTAGTAAGGTGATTTCCATTCTCTCTTTTATTTCTGCAATACTTATTCTCTATTCACTACTCGTTTCTTTTTCTATGGTGTATATAATATCCATGAATTTATTTTATTAATATTTTCCTTAAATTTATGGGTATTTACCTATACATTATATGACCTCTCTTTCATGGGGTTTATGGTTCAAAATTTACTAAATCGGTAATGTAATTTTGTCTCAATTTTCCTTCTTTAAGACACATGTTATGTTATCCACGTATATTATTTTACAAGGTTTGTATAATTATCTTTCACATTTGGTAATATAATTACTTTCATTACATTTTAATATTATTTTAATATCATTATCTCTTGGGTATTATCTTTCAAAATTACTGATGTGGTAACAATTTATTGTTATAATCTAATCATTAGAGAAACTATTTATGATTATACTTTCATTGATGAAATATTTTGATCCATATCTCAAGAATTATCATGAATTTTTCTCTCCTCTGGTTATTCATGATATATTAAGGTATTGGTACCATTTTTCCACTATTTTTGACTTAATATAATTAATAAATTGTTTTTAGGAAAATCCACCTTTATCTCTCTCTTCGGTCAAAAATTTATGTTCTTTCAAAATCATGTTTTCTAAAAAACATTATTCAAAAATAATCAAATATTCTTCTATGATATTTAAAATAAATTTGAAATCTTGTTTTTACTTTTTAACAACAAGGCTTTAAAAAATAATCTTCTTTATATTTTCTGATCGATGCATCGTTTTAAACATTTTACTAAGAAAAAATAGTTTTTGGTATATATAGAAGTATCCACAATCTTTACCATATTCTCTCTGAGGCTTCCTTTGCAAGTTTAAAATAATATTTTTTTAAAGAAATTTTTTTCCCTAATATTCTGTAAAATTCATTGTTTTTACAGTGGTTTTCAAATAAAAAGGTTTTCAAAAATATTTTATTCTTAAAAAGTGTCCAAAATGATTTTCAAAATTCTTTTCTAAGTTTTCAAAGAAAAAGGTTTCCAAATTTTTAAAACATCCATTATTATTTTTTAAGGAAAAAATATTTCAAAATATTTTCAAGATTCCATATAAGTTTTCAAAGAAAAATATTTTCAATTTTTTTCAATCTTCCTTTATAAAATTTTGAAGAAATATGTTTTCAAAATTTATTTCTATGTTTTCAAGGAAAAATGTTTTCAAAAAGTTTTCAATCTTCCTTTACAAGATTTCAAGGAAAAATATTTCAAAAATTTTTCAATATTCCTTTATAATTTTTCACAGAAAATAGTTTTCAAAAGAATTTTTGTTTTAAATAGATTTTTTTTCAAATAAGAAGGGATATTTTCCACATGAATAGTTTTTAAAATATTTTTCAAAATTATGTTCTATATATGATGACATCTATTGTTGTTACTCATTTTTTACTAAGAATCTGATCCAAAGTTTCCATTCATATTCGTTCTTTTAATGTTTTATATTTTTATGGACTTATGTTTATAAATATAGTTTCTCTTCATCGAGTTATATTTTTATTAAACACATTTCTCTTTAATGGGTTATATGTTTTTGAAACCCGATTTTATTCATAAGTTATTATTTGATGAAATGTTTTTGAAACATGTCTCTTTTTCACAGGTTATGATATGATGACATGTTTATGATATCCATTTCAGTTCATGGGTTGTGATATGATTCTTTATGATCTTGTGGCACACATATGTATGGTTTAATTATGATATGGGTGGGAAATATATCTCCCTCAAATGCATTAGGTAAATATTTATATCTCATGAGATGGAAATGGCTAGAATTGGGAGTGAACTCAGTTTAGTAAAGAACTTTGTCCACCAAGATGGTCATGGGAGTGAACCTTGACTACTAATTTTGTCTTGGGAGTGAACCATTACTACCAATATGGTTTTTGGAGTGAACCTATTCCACTGAGATAGAATTGGAGTTAACCCTTGACAACTATTGAAATCATTTTATATACTTATGTGTCTACCAAAATTCCATTTATTATTAATATGTTATGCTTTCTTGTCCTATGATCTTGATTCCATTATGATTTATATCTTATTAACTACCAGTATTTATTTCATAACTCAGGTATATGATATTTGATATATATGGTATGATCTTAAAAAGTTATTCTCATGCCCTTATGCTCATGTTATTATTACCTCTCTCCCTTGTGAAACCTTACTGAACATCTGAGCTCACCCTTTCTTATGTTTCATTTCCCTAGGTAATAAATAAATGTTTTAAGTATGACTACTAAAGGGGAAGATCTTTAAGGGAGATTTTGAATATCATTCATCAAATTATAAGAATGTGTTCTATGTTTCCTGTGAAACAAAACTATTATAGTCCTTGGGCATGTACTTTTGTAATATACTAAATATTCAGCTAAAATGATGTAACATCCATGTCTGTTAATCCTAGGTCTCTATAACACTATTTCTGTTAAAGCTTGTGTTATGTACTGATTCTATTTTTCTTACATTACTACTTACCTATAGGTGGTGGCCTATTGAGTTTATCTCATAACCAATATGGGTTGTCAATGGTACCTGAGAATATTTTATGGATACAGGTAGGGATTGGGGAAAGTACCCAGTTACTGAGTATTAACTGATTATAGCATGGGGTGAGAAAGTACAAGTCTGATATATGACTCGTGATTCTATCTGGAGATGGTATTTTTTCCTTTTTAGTTATTTTATTATACCTATATGTATTTGTTCTTGATTCCATTATGTATTATTTATTTTTTACTTAGAGGCAAGTTTTCACACACTGACCTAACACTTATCATTTATTTTATTTATTTTTTGTCTTATTTTATCTGGTTCTTGAGAGAGCATGACTTCCAGTAGTTTTTGGGTATAAATTTATATTTTTGGAGGCTTTATAGCTGTTATATGATTATCCCAGATGATTAGTATTAATCTTGTAGTGCCTTTGTGAGTTCCCAGGTGGTTTTGTGACGTGGCCCATGGCTTTCATATGATTTATCAAACCATAGGGAAAATGTGCAGTTTGGATTTATGAGTTGGTAGTGTTGAGTAGCATGGTATGAGCATAGCCTGATCAATCATGAGTCTACCTAGGGCTAACCAGTTGAGGGTGACTAGACTAGGAATTGGAAAGTTCATGTTTGGTGCATGGTCTCGTAAACTATTCTCAATCCATGTGGTTTTCCTATTATTTTTAAATTTGGGTTTTTATTTTATTTTTTGTTTTATTTTTTCTTTATTTACTTTTCACCCACTTTCCTTTCCTCCCCTCTCCCTTTTACGTCATGTGACATCCTCCCTCCCTTCCTCCCATAGTTATGCACTGCTCCCTCCTCCTAGGACACCTATCCATGTCGTTTCTCTCAGATTTCTAGTGGATTCAAGGTCATCACGCAATAGTATAGTCTTCTACTTTTTCCTCCTTCTTTATTCTATTGATTTTTCTATTCCCTTCCTCCCCTCTTTTTTTGGTTGAACCCCAAGGTTTTAGGTGGGATAAATTTTTATGTGTCTCTTCTTTATAGGTAGTGAAATGGTTCTCTCGTGTTATCTTCAGTCATGTTTCATCATTCTCCACTGAAGAAAAATAAATTCGTATTATTTCAGTTCTCCCACCATTATTATAATGTTGGTTTTCTCCTCCTTTTTCTTTTAGCCAAATTTTAATTAGTTTTTTTTTGTAATTTTTTGCCCCTAATATTTTTTTAGTCCGTCTCAGTCATTCTTGAAGTGGTTTCGATTCACCAAAGTCAAGATGACATACATGCATATGTATAGGTAGGAATATATATATAATTCCCCCTTTATATATATTCACTCATGGAAGTGTGAATATATACATTGGGGATAGGTTTCCTTACGTATATATGTAAAAAAACATAAGTCTCTAACTGTAAAGAGGTATATGAAAATATAATCACTTATTTAAGGACCCCCTTACACATATTTTTCCTTGATAATATGTATATAGGGTCTAGGTTTCCTTATATATATGTGAACGTAAATATGCATGCAAGAGGAAAGGGGAAGATTTGAGTGGTCACCGATGAAGGCATTACATGATGAGGTGTTTCAGCTTGGTTCTCTCCCTTATGAAGTAAAATTAATATGCTCATACCTTTAATTTTAATTCCTTGATTTCTTGAACATTTTAAATGTTTTTTTTTATATTTATGTGGTATATATATTTTAGGAAAAAAAAGTACACCTCTTGAAAATTATTTTTCATTTATTTAAAAAAAAATTATAAGAATGTTAACAAGATTTCTTTAAATGTAAATTATCCTAAATGTTTAAAATTTTATTCTAAATTATTTATAAAATTTGAAGTGTGGTTTTGGAAGAAAAAAATTTAGTCAAATGTGTCCTATAAAATGGAAGTGTTTCTTTAAAATGTTAAGGCTTGTTTGGCATTTTGGAAAATTTTATGGAAAGGGTAAAACACCTCTTAAGGAATTCCCCATGAATTAAAAATGTGATATATGTATTAAATGTGTGATTTGTAATACTTTCATAGTTAAGTGTCTTGTGTACTGTTGTGTGACTTGGAAATGGAAATTTTCTTAAGGAGGGAGGTCAGTAGTGAGAAGTTAGAGGGGTTTTGGGTAAATAAAATGATATGTATGTATATTCTAGCTTGATAAAAACTCATCACCTTTTAGAATATAGGACATGGGAACCCACCTACCTGGGTGGGTAGACTAGCTCTAGTATGATTGGCAGTCCAGCCGGGTCGAGGCCAGTTCCCCTAGATGGATTGATGCTACAATAATAACTAATCATGTGTTGATTATATAAGACCACTAGGGTACAAGGATCCTAGGACCCCACTAACCCTAGCTACCTAGAGATTTCCCAAGGTTCCTGCTATCATTTATCCCTATTTTCCTTTCAATGGTACTATTTTAGAACGTGTTTAAAATAATAAAAACCACATTTTCATTCCTCTGTTTCATGGAACATGTTGTTTTGTCTTTCAGGTAGTGAATATTTTTTATTAGATTTCTCCCTTATGTAAATGATTTATTAGAAATATATGATACATAGGAGACTAATTTAGAAAGGTAATTGAAAAAAATATTAAAAATGGAATCAAGTTGCTTGTTTCTAAAAAAATAGAAAACCCCTATTTTTATGTCTTATTTTAAAACTGGCATGATTTACTTTTCTTGTTAAAGGTAAGGTGTAGGGAAAGGTTTATTCAGGCATGCCTAATCAATTTTAATAATCACACCTATAACACCATCTTTGTTTTTTTCTTCTAGTGATGCTTCCAACTCTGACTCAGTCACCAAGGGGTGATGTTGGTTTAGTGGTCAGCGGTGACCCACATGGTCACATGGAGGTATGTTCAATTCCATTTTATTTCAACTTCTAGTTCTTACTTTTTAATTTTCAATTTATATTCAGTTATGTGTCCTCTATTTTCTATTTTAAATCATTCCTAGTGTTTTTATCTTTATGTATGGAACTAGTTTCCCGCCCACGAGGATTGGGAATGCCTCTTGGGAATTTGTCACTAGACTGATCGAGTGACCAGTTTGGTGTTGACCTGGGTCGGTTCATGAAAAAATGGTATCATATGAGTCCCTTATTATTTGTTGTGTTAGGTATATTGAAGATAGTATTGTCAAGGATCAGTAATTAGGTCTTGGGTTGGTGTCTGATGAACACCACTCATGAAGAGACCTGAGTCACTTGGGGTTTTTAGGTTTTGGGTCATTATTTTTTTATTTTTGGATTATTTTTTGGGTGTTTGTTGATTTTGATGAGCTTGTGTATGTTGGGGGATGATAGTGGAAGTGAGCTAGTGTTACCCGAGGAGATTACATAGCATATAGAACCATGTGGATCCCACATGTTATGGTCTAATATGCTTCCATTGGCTTGTTCATACTCATTCCATGATATTTTAAACCATGTTTTCAGGGTATGCCTAACCACTAGTTACATATTTCAATTATTTTGGCATTGGTGATACTTTATTATAGATTTGGTTGGTGTGAGTGGATTTTGAAATGAAAATGATTTTTGAAAAGGGTTTTCAAAGTGAAAAGATGGGTTTCGAATGGGGAAAAGGCTTATTTTTAAATGGGATTTTGAGTTTCAATGGGGATGTAGAGAATAATATTAATTTTAGAAGGTTTTATAAAAAGTGAAATGATATTTGAATTGTAATTTTTTTTTGATGAAATAATGACATGGGTGACCCTTGGTATTTCCTATGAATGTTCATATATATTTGTGTGTGTGTGTGTGTGTGGAAAGTGCCTGCTAGTATGTATCCATGGAAGATTTAAGCAGAAGTGGTATTCACAAATATGTGAAAGTTCGTAGGATATTGTGGGTTTGTATTTAAAATCAAAGGTTTGACTTAGTTTTTCCAAAGTGGTTTTTGAAAAGGAAAATGGATTCCATTAAAAGGGGGATTCTTTCCTAATGGGAATTGGGGTTTTATTGGGAAAAGTAAGGTGGTGTTTTTAATTTTAATATGGATGCTCTAGAATTGTTTTCAAAATGTAAAATAATGTTAATTTTGAAAAGGTAGTTGAATTTTTAAATGGGTGAATTTGGAAATAGTGGTTTTTTAAAAGTGGGTTCTTGTTTTTTTTTTGTGACATTTATGTGGTTTTGTTTTAGTTCAGATCTGATTTGGTTCTGTGATGTTTTGGTTTTGATTTGGTGTTTGGTTTAATATGTTAATTGATCAATTTCTTGTTTCATGTTGACTTGGTTTTGTACTTTATGTTTTTTAGAGTATGCTCTCCAGAAAAAACCCAGAAGGTTTCTGAGTACTCTCTTCCAATCGTCAACCCTACCCAATCTTCTAGAGGAATAGTGGAGTTGAGATCTTCTCAATCATGGACTGTAGTCTATAGTAATCAGGTTATATTAGAGTCTATGAATTGGTTTGATTAATTTGAGAGTATCATATGGTTTTTGGGAATTTCAATTGTTTTGAGAGTGAGAATTATCTTCGGTATGTTTGAAGGATTGGAACTGAACCAATATAAGGTGATCATTTCAACCTCATTAAAAGTTGGTATATCTTGAAAGATCTAAATATCACTTTCATCTAGTGGTTTATTCATGAGAAATTTAAGGTGATGATAGTTTCATAGCTTTTGGATGCTCGACATGTTCAAATAATGATTAGGGGTATATTGACCATTTTGATGAACTTTTTTCCTTTTCTATAGAGATAGTGTTGAGTGATCATTTTAAATATCCATCTTTTCATGTGAGGTTTCCATCCAGGGTTCATGGACAGGTTTATTTTGATGCTTTTAGAAGTTCCTCATCTGGTGAGGAGTGTGAATTGGAGGAACATGTTCCAGGAAAGTCTCATTATCAGTTCTTGCCTTTAATTTGTCATACCACTTGACCATTTGTTTCCAAAATGTTTAGTTTTAGAACTATAATCCTTCTTTCTATAATCCTAAGAATTATTTTCATCGGTGTGGCCATCGAGGAGTCATATAGGCTATGTTTCTAGAAGAAGAGGATTTGGTCAGAGGTTTCTAGTTCCTGACTGTAGGGTAGCAGATGCTTAAGGACATCAAGACTCTATCCATAGGTCCCATAGTGAAGCTTTTCATGTAGTCAAGAAATTTTGAAGTGTGATGGATATATGTATAACATGTTTTCATTTACATTAGAGTGGTGAACATTAAGTTTTTCCCTTACTATGGTCTTCCTTTCTTAGGAACCATTCAGTTTAGAGATTCATGTGTCTTGGGAAATTATGAATTTAATCTTGTCCAAGTTCCTTACTCGACTATCTATGGATGACCCCTTGCCTTGTTGGTGGGTGGTTTCAATGAGCATTCCGCTTAGATTAACTGTTATATTGGTTAGTTCCTTAATGGTTTGGATACCCCTCTCTTTCTCTTGTCTATCTCCTTATCATTTTCTCTAGAGTATGTTGAATATGACTTGGGGAGTTGAAAGTTCATACTGGGTTTCATGGTTCTGTTTGGTCTCGATTAATCATGAGTTCAAGTTTTGGTCTATATTTGGCTGGGAGGTCCTTTGGGGGAATAAAGTTTTAATGGAGGAATGAATTGTCACTCACCAACCTGACTCCTCTCTTTTATATTATTTATTTTTGTCCCTATTTTATCTAGTTCCTGAGAGATCATAATTTCAGGTAGTTTACGAGCCCAAATTTTAATTTTTAGAGGATTTCTAGTTGTTTCACAGTTAGCATGCATAGTTAGAAGTAACTGTGTAGTGCCTATGTCGGTGCTCAGGTGGGTCTGTGATGTGGATCATGGATTTCACAAAGTTTATTAAACCGTACAACAAGCATACAGTTTGTCTATGTGAGTTTTAAGTTCCAAGTGGTGCGTTTTGATTAGAGTTTTCTCAATTGTACATATTTCTATGGGAAACCGTGAAACGGTTCTTGGCCAAGAAAGTGCCCAGTGCATGGTTGGCACACGGTTTGGTAAACCATGTGCAAACCATGCAAGTTTACATGCATTTTAAAATTTTTCTTTTTATTTTATTTTTATTTTTTATTTAGTTTCATTTCACCTCAACTTTCTTTCCTCTCCTCTGCCTTTTGTTTCGCATGATATCCCCCCTCCCTTCCTCCTTTAGTCGTGTGCTACTCCCTCCTCTCAAGACATCTCTCCATGTTATTTCTCCCAGAATTCGGGATGATTCTTGGTCGTCGCCCAAAATTATGGTCTCTTATTCCTTCCTATTTCCTTATTCTAGTGATTTTTAACTTCTATGTCACCCCACTTTCTTCAGGAAAGACCTAGGGGTTTGGATGGGCTTGTTTTTTATGTTTCTATTCTTGATAGGGAATTAAATGGATCTATTGAGTTGTCTTTAGGAATTTTTTGGCATTGACCACCAAAAGAAAAAAAATTAGACCATTTTGGTTCTACTTCCATTGTTTTGAGGTTGGTTTCCTTCTAATTTTTCTTTTAGCCGAATTTTAATTAGGTTTTTTGTAATTATTCTATCCCAGGTATTTTTTTAGTGCATCTTGTTCATTCTTAAAGTGGTTTCAAGTCACTAGAGTTGAAGGTGACTTACCTGCATATGCATAGGTAGACATATATAAATAAATAAATAAGTTCTCCTTTATATATATTCACTCATGGAAGTGAGAATATATACATTGTGGATAGGTATGATTATTTATATAAGTAAAAATGCATACATGTATAATTTTAAAGGGGTATATGCAAGTATAAGAATATGTGTAAGTACCCCTTATACATATTTTTCCATGTAAATATTTATATATGGGCTAGGTTTCTCTATATATATGTGAATGTTCATATATTTTCAAGAGGAAAGGGAAATATTCGAGTGGTCCCCGGTGAAGGCATCAAGTTCCAAGGTGTTCTATATTTGTTATCTCCCTTGTGAGGTCTGTTCCCTATCCCCAATACTTTAATTTAAATTCCTTGATTTCTTGATCATTCTAAAAGTATGTTTTTATATTTTTTGGTGTATATATGTTTGGAAAAATTAGTTGTGCCTATTGGTAATAGTTTTTAATTTAATTAACTAATTTTTCTAATCCTATTTACAATATTTCCTTTAAATGTGATGTATCTTAAATGTTTAAAATAATTTTCTAAATGATTTCTGACATGTGAAGTGTGGTTTTGGAAATAAAAAATCTTTAGTCAAATGTTTCCTTTAAAGTGGAAGTGTTTCATTAAATTGTTAAGGCCCAAATGGAATTTTGAAACATTTTATGTAAATGGGAAAACCCATCTTAAAGCATGCCTCATGAATTAAAAATGTGATATATGTGTGAAAAATATGATTTATGATATGTGCATAGTGAAAAGGATTCTGAATTGTTGTGTGACTTGAAAAGGGGAATGGACATAAGGAAGGAGATCAGTGGTTTTAGGTAAATAAAATTATATCTATGTATATTCAAGATTGATAAAATCTCACCACCATCAGGAATAGAGGACATGGGACCCTAAGTTCCAAGGTGGTCATACTAGGTCAAGTACACTAGGTGGTCTTCAAGGTTGAGGCTTGGTTACCCTAGAAGGATTTACACTATAGCACTAACTAAACATGTGCAGACAATTGTATACCACGAGAACTTTAGATGTGGATTATCTCTAGTGGATCGTCCACGAGGATATTGTGGGTTGTGGTTTTAAAGCCATGTCATCAAAGTACAAGGATCCAAGTAAACCACTAACCCTAACTACATTGGGATTCCCCATGGTTCTTGTTATCATTTTCCCTTATTTTCTTTTCTATGGTACTATTTTATAACTTTTTAAAATAATAAAAAGAACATTTCTCTTACTCAATTTCATGGAAAATTTTGTTTTGGATTTCTTACTTTGACTCTTGTTTTATTATCTTTCGACCTCTTATACTTGATTTATTGGAAATCTCTCATTATTTGGAAACTATTTTGGAAAGGTAATGGAAAATTATTTTTCTTAAAAATGGAATCATGTTACTTGTTTCTGAAAATAATGTAAAAACACTTTTTTATATATCTTATTTTTGAACTAGCATAAATTTGTTTTATTTTTAAATTTAAGGCATAGGGAATAGTTTATTTGGTCATTCCTACTGAGTTTTAATCTCGCACCTATAGATTTATCTTTTATTTTATCTTCTGGTGTTGCTTCCAACTTGGACTTGGTCACCATAGGGTGATGTTGTTTTAGTTGTTAGTATTGACCTACAGGGTCACATGGAGGTATGTGAACTTCCATTTTATTTTTTTCCTAGTGTTTATTTTTATTTTTTATTTTTTATTCATTTATTTTTTTCTATTTTCTAGGATAAATCATTCCCAATGTTTTTATCTTGATGCCTCGTGCTATTTTCTAGCGTAGGAGGACTGGGAACACATATCGGTACTTATCCTGGGCTGACTCAGGTGACCAATTCAGGTTGACCAGGGTTGGTTTGTTACGCAATACATCATATAATTATGCATATGGTACTAGACATTGATTTTGAAGTCTTCTTTATTATTATCATCTGGATGTTTCACCTCCACTATTCTAGCTATCAATTATTATGCTTCTGTTGTTTATACATTCATTTATTAACCATGGTGTGAATTTGATTATAACGGTATAAACTCTCTATTGTACCACCTTAGACTATTGCTGCTAGTTGGTATTCTCTAGAATACAAAGAGGTGTTGTTGAGACCATGTGACCCACCATCTTGGGGAACCGTTTAGTGGCTCCTAGTACAGGATGTGACAACTTGGTATCAAATATTTCTTTTCCTTGACATACTTTTTGGGATGGTATAAAGTACACTTGGACATGTCATAATTTGGTAATGAGTATGTGCCCAGGAGTAACTCACCCATGTTTGGAGGAAAGTCCAAATAACCTGGAATGGGATATGATGTTTTGATTTATGCTTATTATAGTTTATTTGATTCCACCATTGGGTGATACACATGATATGTGAAATTATTATTATAATATTGAATTGCATTTTATCCTTGGACCGATATGGAAAGGAATCATTGATCATGCATCATCTTAGGAACCTTATAGGACTAATATATCATGAATTATTCCATGCCATGTATGTTGAATTGTGTGACTACATGATACTTGTTGTATGTGCCTTGGATGATAAATGATTTATGAAAATAAGATTTATATAAGAAAAATAAGATTATATAATGTGTTATTAAAGTGTCTACATCAACCTAAATGGTGTTTTACCAAATAAATAGATGATGGAACCTTAAATAACCAATCATAAAATGCTTTATTTATGTAACTGATGTTTCATAGAATAAAATGTTATTTGATTTGAAATACATGAATTTCATTTTTTAATTTAAATAGTTTATTTACTGCTATAAATGAGTAATTATGATTCATTTTGTCAAATCATCTTATGCTACCAATTAAATTCTACTATCAAATTTAATATACTAATATAATTAAATGAAATACCAATTAAAATTTATAAATAATTTACTTGTATAAATTTGGAAAGGTACTTCAGCTAACTGGTATTTTTTATAAATAAAATAAATGATAAAAATTTAATTTAAATATGATCATTGTTAAGTGGTCGTGTCAATTGGAAATTAAAGGGCATTTTCCACTATAACTTGAAATTGAAATTCCATATATCGGGACCCTTATAGTAAAAAAAATAGATCTTGAATCAGACCTAACCTTAGTAGTGGGAAGTAGGCAGTGTATCTTATGCTCTTTATGATCATTCCTATCACCAAAACCTAGATATTTTATTGTGTATAGGGGGATACATTTTTGTGGGAAGGACCATTCTTTTTATTTTCTTATATCTTCAATATTTCTCTTATCAAATTATGTCTGAGGTGTTTTCATGGAATTTATAGAGTTATTCCACCATGATGTTCGTGATTCATGTGTCATGAGGGTGGTGGAAACCTTTCTATGGAGGTTGTTGGCCCTAGGACACTAATTTTACCTCTAATAGTGCCACCAGTGGAACCTCTAATTATTCCCAACATGGTTGATAATGACCTATTTCAAGGGGATTTTATAAGGCTTATGAATATTATATAGGGATCTCCATGAATTTTTCTTTCTATGGAAGAGTAGATATAACAGTTCTAGTAGCATCATCTAGCCACTTTTTTGAAAGAAAATGGTCCCCAACCTATAGAATCATGGATAGAGGTCGTGTTGTCTATATTGGAGAATCTTGAGACACCTCCTGAGGGGAGATTAAATCTCTCTATATATATTCCTAAAGATTATTCCAATATATGGTGCGATTTAATCACCTAGGTGGATCTTCATTAAGGTATGGACTGGTATGGTTTTCAAATGGTCTTCTATAACTACTTTTTATCTAAGACACAAAAATATTATCATGTTAAGAAGTTCATGAACCTCTGGTAGAGTTAGTTGTTTGTTATTGATTACTCAACTTGTTTTACAGAGTTTCAGTTCTTTGAGCTTATATTTATTTCTTATGAGCCAAAAAAAGTGAGGCATTTTGAGGATGGGATTTGGAATCCTATTCATTATTAGGTAAATTTTTTCTAGTTGACTAATGTATCTAAAATAGTTGACCAAGCTCCTATTATAGAGTCTAAACTAAGGGATTTTGGATGTTTGAATGAGAGTGGATCAGCTCCTCAACCCAACAGTGCAGTATCCAGTTGTAAGATGCTTGGCTACAAGACCTCCCATGAGAGAATCACCAGTTAGAGTTCCCATACTAGTGGTTTTTTAGTCAGTAATAAGTGTGAAAAGTAGGTAACATGAAACCTCAATTTGAAAGGAATCCAATTGAGCACAGATCATGTGGTAGTATTGTCCATTTATAGTGATTTTTAATGATCTTATCTATAGTGTCTATTGCTAGAGGATCATTACAAACTCTAGGTCCTAGATTGGGATCGAAACTTCAAGTTAGATAGGGTGTTATAGTTCTACTAGTTAGTTAGATCGAGGAGGTAGAGTTGGCCGAGGTAGACAGACACTGGTTATAAAGCATCAGTAGAGTGGGTCTACTCAATTTTGTCATGTTGTATCTTATAGTGGTGGAACATTATAGGTTTAAGAAATGTCTCATGTTCCCGGGGATAAGATTCTATAACCTTATATAGTTCAAAATAGTATTTTAGTATCATCAACCTTGGTATCTATTTTTCTTGATACTTGGGCTTCAAATTATTTTATCATTATGACTATTATAGAAAGACTTGCACTAGATATTCAGTACTCATGTGGGGTTATGACCCTTGAAACCCCATTGATTATATTTCATAATATTGTATATAAATATGGGTATTTCCCCCATGAGATAGGTGGATATCTTTTTCTATGTTACTTATTCTCCCTTGATATTTCTAGTTTTGACATTATTCTTGGATAGACTATTTAGTTACGTATCATGCCTACATGGATTTATATCATCAGAGAGTGTCATTTACATAAAAAAGGTGGAACATATATTTCAAAGGGTGATTGTAATGTCCATGCACGTAGAGCTGGACCAGAGCCTTGTGGGTTGAGTGGCGTGATAACCCATATTGCTAGCCTTTATATAGATGATCAGTGATTACATTAGGCGAATTTTCCCCCTGTAGTAGATCATTTTAGTGATGTCTTCCTGGATTAATTTTTTTGTTTAAATCTTGGGTAATAGGTGGATTCAACTATCTATATGTTTCAAATAGATGCACCAATGTCAATTCTTCCTTACAAAATGGAAAATACTGAGTTGCATGAGCTTAAGATATAGTTGTAGGACTTAGAAGCTAAGGGTTTTATATGGCCTGGTACTTCTCCTTGGGGTTCACCGGTTATTCTTTCCAAGAATAAATACATAACCCTTGGACTTTGTGTGGATTAATGAATGTTGAATCATCTTACTATTAAGAACGGGTATTCCTTACCACATATAGATGACCTCATCGATCATCTCCAAGGAGCTAAAGTATTCTCAAAGATTGATTTGAAGACCAACTATCACCAGAGTATGTTTGACTTTTAGAAATACTTCATACAGTGTTCCCTAGTAGGTATGGAATATATGAGTATCTGGTTATGAAATTTGGTCTCAAGAACGTGCTGATTGTTTTCATTGATTTGATTAATTAGGTGTTCCACCCATTTTTTGGTTCATTTATGGTAGTATTTGTGGATGAAATATTGGTGTATTCTCGTACTCGACATGTCCATGAGAAACATATTGATAATTTTATAAATACACTTATATATCACTATATGTATTCTAAGATCAGTAAATTCCACTTTTGGATTGATAAAGTCCACTTCCTAGGTCACATTATCTCACAGGCAGGAGTGCCAGTTGACCTATAGAAGGTGAGAGCAATAGTTACCTGAGAGAAACATCAGAATGTTTTTCAAATAAATTATTTCCTGGTGATATAAGATTATCAAAAGGGATTTATATATGAATTTTCATCCCTATAATTACCTATTACAAGATTTACTAATAAGTGTGCGAAATTATTTTTTTTATAAGCCAGTGAGATATATTATCTGGAGCTAAAAGGGAGACTGACTTCAGTGCATATCTTGGTTGTTCTAGAGCCAAGAAGAAGCTATAAAGTCTATTTGGATGCATTAGTTATCAGTCTAGAAGCAGTTATGATTTAGGAATATCAATTCATTGATTAAAGGCCATAGTAACTAAGGCCTATTGAGACCAATTACCCAAATCACAATCTTGATTTGGTTGCTATTGTCCATGCCCTGAATTCCTATAGGCATTACATATTGATAGATATTTTGTGGTGTTTGTGGAATAAAAAAGTCTCGAGAAAATTTCACATAGCATGACATAAACCTCAGGTAGATAAGGTGTCTTTAATACTTGAAGTAGTTTGATTTTGACCTTTCATATATTCCTGGGAATGGAAATTCTATAGTGGATGCTCCGAGCTAGTTTACTCAAACACAGGATGTTATAGAGGCCCATAGTGATTGGAAACTTATGTCCTTATTTTCTGAGATACACTTAAAGGTTTTGGATCATTTTGGACATTTTGTACTTTAATTGTTATCATTAACCTCTTCACATATAGAGATATTTAATATAAGGTATTTATCGGATCCTGAGGGATTAGTCCTATGTGATAATGTTTCAAGTGAGTACCCACCATTGGACTGGATTGTTGATGAGGATCTGATCTTTAAAAAACATGGATATATCTCAGTTCATATAGAAATCTGGGATCTTTTTATGTGATATTATCATGATTCTACTTGGGTGGTACACTCTAGGATTACAATAATGTATCATGATCTACATCGCTGGTATTGTTAGCTTGGTATGAAAAGGGATATAGCTTGTTTCATTACATAATGTTATACCTTTCAGCAGGTGAAGGAATAACACCAGTGACCAGTAGGGATTTTATATCTGTTTCCAATTCCTAAGTGGAAATGGAATTATTTCATAATAGGTTTTGTGACTAGTTTAGTGAGGTCCCCTTGGTACAGTGATGCGTTATAGGTTATTGTCGACAGGCTCACGAAGGTTTCTCACTTATTACCAATCAGAGAGGCCTTTTCAATGAATGGGATTGGGAGACTGTATGTAAATGATATTTTATGACTACATATAGTCCCTCACACTATCATTTATGATAGGTAAAAAAAAATTACATCATGGTTCTGGAAGGGGTTGTAGAGAGATTTGGGCATTTAGATACTTTTGAGAATAAACTTTTAACCCCAAACTGATGGTTAGTCAGAATGGATGATACTTGTTTTATAATACAATATTTGACCATGTGTCCTTGATTTTGGATGTTCTTGGGAGAAACTAATATTGTTTGTTGAGTTCACCTACAATAACAGATTTCAAGAAACAATACAGATGGATCTTGATGAGGCCTTATATAGTAGTCCATGTCATTCACCTTTGTGCTATTTAGAGGTAGTTGAGGTAGCATTACATGGACCTCATCACATTCAAGAGAATTCAGGGTAGGATCAGTTGATAAAAAGACTTATGGAAATAACTTAGTCTAGGAAGAAGTCATATGTCAATTCATTTCATTGACCACTAGAGTACAAGGTAGGGCATCATGTATACTTTTGTCTTTTGACTAGACTAGGGAATCAACAGTTTAGATGGTAGTCTAATAATTCATCTTAGTTTATTGGTCCTTTTGAGGTTAGGGATATATTCATTTTGGAAGCCTATCGGTTTCAGTTTCCTAAGAGGTACCAGGCTATGCATGACATCTTCCATGTTTTACAACTTCACCAGTACTATTCATATTTGTCTCATATCTTTCACCATAATGAGGTTTAGTTGGAAGTAGATTCATCCTTTGAGGATAATCCAATATTTATTTTGGATCGAAGGATGAAGTCTCTTCAAGGAACATCAGTTCCTTTAGTATGAGTATTGTGGTAGCACGACCATGTACAGGATGAGACCTAGGAGGAAAAGGATGACATTCATGCTTATTGGACATACTTATTCTCAAATGATGTTTTACCACACTAGGAAGGGAAACTAATATATGATTTTCTTTTAGGGGAAAGAATTTAACATCCTAGTTTTTCATGTGAGGTGTGGATTTTTTTTAATTTATGGTTAAACCATTATTGTAGCTCTATTTTTATAGTAGATCTAAAATTAGATCCCATTTTCCGATTAGTATTCACAGAAAGAATAAATTGGGGGATAAAGTTTGTTTTAGTATATGTACATGATGTGTATTTGGAATATTAGGTGTGTATTCAATACCTGATGTGTACTGGACTGGGTGGCCCAATTCACGATGCGTAATAAAATTTAACCAATAGTGAACTCCAGATTATTGCATGTCATGTAAAATATTTACATGTCATGTAAATGCTATGAGTTATTTTAAAGGATTGGAACCCCTTTTGTATTTCCCTCCCCCCTCATTTCTCTTTTTTCTCTTTCACAGAGCCTCCGCTATAGGATCTCCCTTTTAAGCTTCCACCTCAAATTTAAAGCGGATCATCCATCCATCCTCTATTTGTAATTCCATTGATCCTGTTGGATTGGCATTGATAATTGATTGTTTTCATTCTTTCCATTGTTTATTTCACCATTTTTAGGGTTATTATGGTACAAGATCACATTCCCTATTTTAATATCATTCATCGGGTTTTTTATTTTTTTCCAATCTTGACTAAACAAAAGTATGATACTCGATGAGTGTTCTACCATCAGATTAATGTAGGTGGTCTATACCTTTTCCATAAGATTTTTTCATCCATTTATCTATCATCATTTTATCACACACCGAACATTATAGTCAATAATTATTAAATTATATGATAATCATTAAAATTATTATTACTTTTAATTTTTGTCTCCATTGTAGCACCTAATCACGGTTGGATATTTTCAACCTCAGCCTCAGATGCCCAGGTGGAATTTTCTCTAATTTGTCCTATGTTAAACCACACTTTGGGGTGTGTTATACCACCTCCCCTATAGTGGGAGACTCTATAAATTAAATAGGTTAGTCGGAGAGGATCATGCCTCATTTTTCATGTTATTGAATGTTATTACATGGGGAAGTGGATTTAAAATGGAAAATGTGAAATGAGATGGATTTTATTCTAGATTGTGCTACATTACACAGATAACTAGAATCAGTTATGGACACTAACATATCCCTTAACAATTTAAATTATTTTCTTGATATTTTAAATATTAGTATGGAACTGAATTATTATGAAGTTATGGGACCTGGTACTTTTGGTATGGCATTGACTATGGATTTACATATGGAAGTTGGGACCCCTATGTATGATTACTTACAGTATGTCACTGACTAGGAGATTGAGGTATGGAACCTATGACCCATATGTATGATTATTTATGGTATGGTACCAATGAGGAAGTTTTAGGTATGAAAGATGTGAGTTTTTTACACATTTACATATTTTGATATAGGTCTCCCTGGTTAAAGTTTGTGGGACTTGGCCCATGTATGTCTATTCCTTTTTTACATATGGCATGTAACAAGTTGGTTACTACCTACTATTAATGATTTATATATATATTGACGATCTTCTATTTTATCTTATTTCTAATATAGATTATTCCATGGATTGGTTATATTTTTCTTACATTATTTCTTACCTGTAATACTTTTACATGGATACAGTTATCTATATAGGCTAGACATTTCATAGACACTGATGGTGGTGGAGTGATGATTTTATCTCACACCCTATCCAATTTATTTATGTTACCTGGGAAGATTTTTTGGTTGAAGGTAGGGATAGTGGAATGTACCCTTTTCTAATGCTTGAATGATTATATCATTGGGTGGGTAATCATGGGACCGATCTATGGATCGTGTTTCTATCTAGAGATAGTTTTTTTGGTATTTTTGGTTATTTTGATATACCTATATGTATGTGTTTCTTCTACCATGTATTCTTGTTTATATTTGGATTAGATACATAAAATTAAATCATTATGTATATGGTACTAGTTATTTCTTTTGATATATTTTTTATTATGATCTTTTGGATGTTTCACCTATGTTGTTCTAGCTATCAATTATTATGCTTCCATTGTTTATAAATTCATTTATTCATTGCTATGTAAATTTGATTATGAGGGTATAGTCTCCCCACTATACCACGTTACACCCTCTCTTCTAATTATCATCTCTAGTGTATAGGGAGGCATTATTGAGACCATGTGACCCACTATCTGGATCCACTATTTAGTGGCTCTTGGGTTAGGACATTATAGGATAACTTGGGGATGTACATAAGAAATGGGTGATCTATAAAGCCCAGTAAGGGAATAAAAAATTCATATCATTAGGTAAATTAGTACATGAAATCCAAGATGATTATGAAGGGAAAAAATAGGGGTGATAATCATAATCTTGAATAATGGGGCATGGTATAGCATCATAACATAAATAAACATAGGAATGTGGAAAAAACATAAAACATTACATAATAAACATAATTAAAGGATAGATGAAAAGATATAATAACATAGTTTTCTTAGGATAACCTCTCTTGAAACATACATTACATATCACAATATAAAAACATCACCCAATTTATTATAGGACTATATAATTTTGGGTCTACACGTCACTTGCATATCATGTACATGCATAAGTGTGCCACTTAGATCATAAAACATAAGGATGTATTTTATCAATTTTAACCCCAAGATTAAAGAGTGAAGATTACATACAAGTATATAACCAATCAATGAATAATGGATAAAAATAATTGAATACCCTATAGTAGAAATCAAGATGGGTATTCACTACACAAATGCTTGGCCTAGAATATAGCAGGACAAATTTAACAGCATGGTGGGTGTACATAAAGATTTATAGAAGGGGAGAATGACAGTGAAATGGGTCTATAATTAATTGGTAATAATATTTATAGTAAGAGGGTTATGTAAAAACATAACCCAACTAGATAAATTGAAAATAAAAAGGAAATTCATAAAGAACGTTCTTGAATAAATAAGAGAATAATAGGATCCCTTACCTTGAGAGGACGATTCTAAAAGCTTGGGAGGTGCTTCCTAAGAGCTTGGGGGACCTTGGGATGACTATAAAGGGGGTAAATTCAGAGAAATATTTTGATATAAGGGTTTTGAGTGAAGATTAATGGTATTTTTGGTGGTTTTATATACTAAAAGAGAGGATAATTCTTCATTAATTTCTAAACATAGGTTTTGGACTCTATATGATAAAGTAATCAAAAAAAATACCCATGGATTTTTCCCATAGTTTCTGCAAAATAGGGGTAGTTTTAATTATTTTATAATGCTATGAATCTAACTCACTAAAATAATATCCTTGTTGATGTGGAAGTGAGTCATGTTCGTAATGAATTTATTTTAAAACAATAAAATATAATAAGGGTTCTGGAGGATTCATTAAGGTTTTAAAAAATTAATCAAATAACATTAAAAACATATTATTTTAAAGGTTAAATATATATTTAGTCATGGATATCATGTATGGAATATATTACATCACTTTTGATTCTTTATTATGTCATAATACATACTGTATATTTATACTATATTTAATTTTTACCCAAAAATAAGAATGTCTCGGGAAATTATGAAAAAATCACAATTGGATAATTTTAACACTACAATTTTAAAAAAAGGAATTTTATTTTATCTAAATAATTCTCTAAATATAATAATTTATACTTTTAAATCAAAAATACTCATTTATTGGGAAATGTTGGTTTTTAGACAATAATATATTTCTAACCCTTATAAAAATTCTTTTTTACGACCTAAAATTATATCATTATTTATATTTAATAAGTATTAATTAATAATAATATTTTGTTATAATATAATTTATTTAAAAAATTCTTTAATACTTAAAAAATAGTTTCCTAATTAAAATGATATATTTACCAAAAATATAATTTGTGTTTCTTCTTATCAAAATATATTTTTTATCAAATATTTATTTAATCGAATATAAATTAATATTAAAATGGGATAAATATAATAATTTTTATTAAAAAAATATAATAATTCATATTTTTAGGGTGTAGATACATATCCCTTTATTATACCAGTGAATTTTCTAAGGGTATGATGTGTGATGGTGAGATTTTCAGGGGGTGTTTCAGTGAACATTGTTTGGGGAGTGATCTCAATGAACTTTAACTTCTCTCATAAATAGTTTCACTTAGGATTTTTTTGTTGAATAGCAACCTCATCTTGGTAAAGTTTAAATCTTAGTGATGTTATCTCCCTCAGAAGCTATGATAAATGGGCTTCATAGGGTATTATCCTACCGGTTGAGGCTATCACTTCCTTCATCTGTTTCAAATGGACAATATCATAACCCTTAACATGATAATATTAATGGTCACTATATGATGGACATAATATCAATGGTTTTAATGTTTAATGGTATTATAAATTTTATAGACAATATAATTGTCCAAAATAACCAAATTAGTGCATGTGATTCCTATGGCTACATTACTTGGTAATGAATTTATTCATTAAAAGGGGAATTTAATTTATAAATATTTTATTCTTACGTTATTCCTGCTTCAGAAATTTCACCCTTGAAATTTTCATTTCATAAACTGAAATAGATTTGGGTACTTATTTATCATCACCTCTTATAGTTCCCAAATCACTTCCTCAAACTTGTGGTTCTACCATAACACTTTGACAATGTGAGTTGTATTTTTTTCATATTACCTTGTTTCTATAATCTAATATCCTCATCGGATACTCCTCATAAGAAATATAATTCTCTAATGGTACCACCAATGGATTGAGTACATGAGAGGGTTATGGTATGTACTTCCTTAAGAGTGGTACATGGAACACATCATGTGATTGAGATAGGTATAGTGGTATTTATAGTGAATAGTCCATAGCTCTAATGAGATCAAGGATCTCAAAGGGGATGATGTATCTAGGGATAAGCTTTACCTTCTTCCCAAACATCATGAATTTCATCCACGGTGATATTAGAAGGAAAAATTTATCTTCAAACTCAAACTCTTGGTCGCATCAACAATTGTCTATATATAATTTCTATAAACTTTGTGCATATTTCATATCATGATAATTGTTTGAACCATCTTTATCATCTCTTGGATAAGATAATGTCCTATATCAAACTTTATCACATCATGTTGGAGTTTGAAACCCCTTCCCATATAGATCCTAATAAGGTTCCATTTGAATTCTAGAATGTAAAATGTTGTTATATGATAACTCCACTGGGAATAGGTGTTGGTCCCAACATTCTTGGAAGCCTATTGAACATGATCTCAGCATATCATTCAGACTAACCATCTATTTGATGGTGATAAGAAATGATTAAGTTCAATTCTATATCTAATGCTTATTGGGTTATTCTCCAAAACCTCAAGGTAAACCTCAGATCTCGGTTAGATAAAATAGAGGGTGGAACTCATGCAGTCTTACCACTTCCCTTATATATATCTTGGTGAGTTGGTAAAGAGATAAATATTCCTTGATATCAATGAAATGTGTTCACATATTAAGGTGATCGACTACCACATAGATGGCCTTATTGCCTTTAGTTTTCCTAGGGATACCTATGATGACATCCATGGTTATGTTTTCCCATTTTCATAATTGTATAGAAAATGGATTCATCATAACCTTAGACTTATGTCAGTCTACCATGACTTTTTTACATACCATGAATCATGATACAAACTTCACAATCTCACTCTTCATGTTATCCCAAAAAATGTTTTTCTTCAAATATCAATAAATCTTAGTGCTTCCTAGATGAATAGAGAAATATGAGATATGAGCATCATCCAGAAGTATCCTCTTTAGTTTTGGTTTTGATGTGATGCATGTCCAAGTTTCAAAACTTATAACTCCATCTTTAACAAAGTTGAACACCAAAATATTTTCTACCGTCTATTATAGAAACTCATCATCTTTCTAGACCTCCTTGAACCTATCAAAAATAGATGTTTGAGAATTTATTTTGTAAATTTTGGATTAAGATTCATTTATTATTCCCATATACATTCATTTTATGTTAAATAAGATTGGATCCCTTACAATCCTCAAAATAGATAGGGTTTTGGGATTATTTCTATTAAGATCATATACCACTTTATTTGATTTCAGAGTATGGTAATGTACTGAACAATCATAATCCTTGATCATACCTAACCATATTTGTTGTCACATATTGAGATCCTTTTTGTGAATGTATACTTGAGCCTTTTATTTTCTTTATATATGTCACACTTTCTCTCTAGAGGTAATCTCACCAAATATTCAATATAAAGGTCACTCATTCCAATTCTATATCATGTTTTGGCTAGTAATTCTCAAGGATATTTAACTGTTCAGAATCATAGGCTATCAATTTTTTATCTTCCATGTCAACACAACCCAAGCCCTTTTAGGTGCATTACTATAGATAAAAAATCCTTCCCAAACATTGGGTAATATAGGGATAGTTGAAGTGATTAGAATATTCTTAATATCATTAAATCTTTACTCAGATTCATCATTCTAGAAAAACTTTTCTCCCTTACAAGTTATCTTGGTTACTGGGCTTGAAAATAATGATACATTTCTCAAAAATAAATGATAGTGCCCAGATAATATAAGGAAACTATGGATTTCTAGTATAGATGTTGGTCTTGGATATCCTTTAATTGACTTATTTTTTTAATGATCCTTAGATATCCCTTTTCTAGTGATAAAATACACTAGTAATATTACATTCTCCATCCAAAATACACATTTACTATACTTATAAAATAACCTTTCCTTTTATAAATTCTTCTGTATATAATTCAAATGCTTATCATGATCCTCGTTTCATTTAGAGTAGATAAAAATATCATCTATAAATACCACCATAAATTTATAGACGTAATCCCTAAATACTCTATTCATTATGTTTATAAATTGTTTTTGATAATTAGTGAGTCCAAATTGATTCAATATGAACACATAGTACTCATGCCTTTTACAAAAAGTAGCCTTAGGTATATCCTCCTTCTTTACCTTTAATTAATAATATCATGAGTGAGTATCAACCTTAGATAATTATTGGTATGTATTTAGATAATTTAAAAAGTCATCAATCCATGGAAAATGATAGTTATTCTTTATTTTGATATTTATGAGCTCATGATAAAAAAATGCAGAGGCACATTGACCCATCCTTATTCTTGATGAAGAGAATGCATGTACCCAATAGTGAACCACTTAGCTATACAAACCCTCTGTCTATATTCTCCTATAGTTTTTTCTTTATCTTCTCAAGTTCAACAACACCCATTCTAGAAGGAGTCTTAGATATTGAGAATGATATGAGTATGAGATCTATTGTGAACTCAACCACATGGGTAGGAGAAAGACCAGTCAATTATTTGGGAAAAACATCAATGAATTCCCTTACAAAGGTCATGTGATCAAGGATGATCTTTTAATTAATATCTATCATTTTATATGGATATTATTTCTCACATTTCAATAATATCCATGTTTTAGATTTTGGTTCCAAATAATATCCATCGTCATCCTTAAACATGTAAAAAATCGGATAGTGATTTTTGATACAGAGGGTGATTTCCTTCTCTTAGAAATTTATATTATAAATATACAATTAAAGCCAATCCATGCCCAAAATAGCATCGAATTCCACTAAGGGGTATCATAAAGTTTTCTGGAAAATTTATCCCATAAATTTGGATAGGGGATGAGTTATATGATTTGGATTCAACAATTGACCCATTTTCCATCTTCACTAATAACTTGACATCCATATTTAGAGGTGGTGTTGAATAGTTCTACTAAACTTGTATGATATGAAAAAATATGTAGAACCATGATCACATATGACATTTTAAGTTCATGATTAGGAGATAAGGCTTTATTTTACTATTTGAATTTGGTTCTAATAATTTAATATATCAAAAATAGACTTAGGGATGAGAATTTTTAAACTATTAGGCATATAAAAGTAAAACTATGAATATTTGATGGGATAATGGATAAATTATATATATTATTTAAGATATAAATTTTTAGGTATAAATCTATGTTATCTTTGATCTATTTCATAACATAAAATCTTATGGGCATTTTTGTTCCCATAATAATGGTTTGTAATGAGTTTGTGAATTTACCAAAGCATATCCCTTGGGAGTGTCAAACTATGTGTGTAGAAAGTTCCATTATCATTCACCAAGTGATGATCGAGTCTAACTCAATTCACCCATTTGGGTTTATTCCACCTATGTACATATTTTTCAGAGCCACATAGACTTATAGTGTTCAGATAGGGATTTGTTTTCTTGGAAACCACTTAATCTATACTTTACCAATATTTAAGTATGTTTTACGCTGTATAGTATTATCCCTAAGTCATTCACTAGAGTTTTCCAATCTTAATCTCCAAAAATAACTATAATTTTATCTCATAAAAACCATGAATACTAGTGTATTTTGTTATTAGGTACACAGAATAGAAACTTGAAATAAAAATACAATGACATTATTTAAAACTTCCTTAACATGTTCTTAAAATTCCATCATTCTTTAAAAACTATACAGGATAACCTAGGGATGTACATAAGAAATGGGTGAGCTGTAAATCCCAATTAGGTAATAAAAAAGTAATATAATAAGGTAAATAATTAAATGTGATATAATAGGTATATCAAGTTAACATAAGAGGGGTTTGAATCATAATCTTGAATAATGAGGCATGATATAACATGGTAACATAAAGGCAACATAGGAATGTGGTAAAAACCATAAAATATGGCTTCATAAACATAATTAAAGGATAAGTTCCAAGAAAACATAACATATTCTACTTAATATGACCCCTCATTAACCATACATGTCATCTCATTAGGTCAAAAAATTACCCAATTCATTAGAGAGCTATATAATTTTGGGAGCACCCATCACGTTCATATCATGTGCATACATAAGCGTTCCACATATATCATACAACATAATGATGTATTTTATAAATTTTAACTAAATTATTAATTATTTTAGATTACATACATGTAAATACCCAAAAAATAAAAAATAGTGACAACTAGTTGAATACCATTGGGTGTAAATGGAGATGGGTATTCACTATTCAATTGATTGCCATGGAAAATCACAGGATAAATACGGCAGCATAACGGGTGTCCAAAAAGGTTTATAGAAGGGTTTAATGAGAAATAAATTTGATTGTAATTACTTTTCAATAATTATGATAGTAATATCTATATGTAAAAACATATTTCAAATTGAAAAAAAAATAAAAAAAAGGCAATACATGAAGAAGCTTCTTGAATAAAGAGGAGAAGGAGGGGATCCCTTACCTTCATAGGATGCTTCTAAAAGATTCAGAGGAGCATATTAATATCATATAGAAAACTATGGATTACTATGGATATATAAAGGTAGAGTAATTTCATGATACAATGATTTTTAGTGAAGAGGAATGGAAATTTGGGTTGTTTTATATAGAAAAAGAGAGGGAAAATCATTATTTATTTTGTAACTTTTTTTGGGACTCTATATTATAAAATAACCAAAACCACAAACCTTATCAAGGTTTTCCCCCATTTTTTATATCAAAGAGAAGTGGTAATAATTATTTTAGATGTAAAATAATAGAAATCATTATAATAATACCCTTAGTGATGTGGAAATGAGTCATTTTCATAAAGAATTTATTTTAAAATCAAAAAATATAATAATGACTTAGGAGGATTCATTAAGGCTTTATAAAATCAATAAAATAACATAAATAACTAATTATTTTAATGTTTAAATATTTATTTTTTCATGTATTCCTTTATGGAATATATTACATCACTATTGGGTCATTGTGATCTTATAATACATACTGTATATTTAAACCGTATTTTACTTTTACCTGAACATTTGAGTGTCACAAAAAATTATGAAAATTTCACCATTGGATAATTTTAGTGTAGCAATTTCAAAAATATAATTTATTTTATCAAAATAATTATCTAAATAGGATAATTTATAAATTTAAATCAAATATCCCCATTTATTTAGAAATGATGGTTTTTTGACAATAATATTTTTATAACCCTTATAAAAATTATTTTTATCTTTGTAAAAAAATTATAATTTATATTTAATAAATATGATTTAATAATCATATATTATTAAAATATAATTTATTTGAAAAATTCCATAATTTATCAAAAATTGTGTCTTAATTGAATCTATATATTTCTTAAAGATACAATTTGTGTTTCATCATATCAAAATATAATTTTTATCTAAATTAATATTTAATAATTTGAAAATTAATATTAAAAGGGGATAAATATAATAATTGTTTTATTAAAAATAAAAGATAAAAATTCATGTTGTTAGGGTCTAGATCTATAGCCCTTTATTACACCAGTGAATTCCCTGAGGGTAAGGTGTGAAATTGTGAGATTTTCATGGAGTGGTTTGGTGAACATAGTTTGGGATGTGATATCAGTGAACTTTAAATTCTACCATAAATGGTTTAAATCATGATTAATTGTTTTAATCTAATATTTTTATTGATCATGGTAAAATACCAGTGATTCTATATCCCTTAGAATCTCTAATAAATGGGATTCATGGGGTACGATCCTACTGGTTGAGGTCATCTCATCCTTCATCAATACCAAATGGACTTTATCATAACCCTTAACATATTAATCTTAATTATTACTAAACAATGGATACATTATCAGGTATAATGATTCTCAAGGATATTTTATGTTTGATAGACTATTTAATGACCAAAATAACCAAAGTAGTGCATTTATTTCCTATAAATAAATTACATGGTAATGTATTTATTTATTCAAAAATGGAATTTCATTTATAAATGTTTAGGTCATTACATTATTTCCCCCTTACTAAATTTCACCCTAGAAATTATCATTTCATACACTAAAATAGATGAAGGTGATTTTTCTTCATATCCTCTTCGAGTTCCCATGTCACTTCCTTAAACTTGTGGTTCTTCCACAACACTTTGACTAGGTGAGTTGTCTTGTTTCGTAGAACCTTGACTCTATGATCTAATATTCTCATTTTCTTCTCCTCATATGAAATATAATTCTCCAATGGTTCCACCTCTGTATTTAGTACATGTGATAGGTCTGGTATTTACTTCCTTGAGAGGGATTCATGGAACCAATAATGTACTTGAGATAGGTTAGGTGGGATTTATAATTGATAGGACACCACTCTGATGTGATCAAGGGTCTAAAAGGGGATGATGTATCTAGGAAAAATATTTCCCTTCTCCCAATCCTCACAACATTCTTCCAAAATGTTATATGTTGAAACACTTTATCTATGACCTCTAACTTGTGGCCTCGTTGATGATTTCCTGCTTATATTTTCTATAGAATTTGTACGGATTTACAATGATACTGAATGGATTGAACTTTCTCTATCATATATTGGATAAGATTATATCCTATAAGCTTCCACTATCCAACTCTATTCCAACACGTTGGAGTTTAATACCTCTTCCCATACAGATCCTTATAATGTGTCATTTGAATTCTATAATGGAAACTATTGTTATATGGTAACTCCACTAGGGAAATGTGATGGTCCCAATGTCCTTGGAATTCAATATAACATGATATCAACATATCCTCTATAGTCTGAATAGTCCTTTCATACTGACCATCTATTTGTGGTGATAAGAATTTCTAGAGCTCAATTCTATGACCAACACTTATTGAAGGCTTCTCTAAAACCTCAACGCAAACATCATATATTTATCAAATACAATAGAGAGTATAACTCCATGCAGTCTTACCACTTACCTTATGTATATATTGGTGAGTAAGTTAAGATAAAAATATTCCTTACTATAAATGAAATGTGTTGATTTGGTAAGGAGATCGACATCCACCCTAATTGATTTATTTCCCTTAAGGGCCCTAGGGATTCCTATGATGAAATCCATGGTCATGTTTTTTCAATTCCATAATGGTATGGGAAATCTATTTATCTTACCCATATACTTCTACCATTCTAACTTGACTTTTTGGGATACTTAGCATCATGATACAAAACCTGTAATTTCCCTCTTCATATCATTCCACCAGAATTTTTTCTTCAATTCACTATAAATATTAATTCTTCATTGAATAATTGAGAATAATAAGCTATAAGAATCATCCAAAAGTTTCTGAGTTAGTTATAGTTTTTATGGGACACATATCTAGGTTCCAAAACTTATAACTCCATCTTCAGAAAAGTTGAACTCTATAATATTTTCTACCTTCTTCTGTATCAACTCATTATCTTTATAGGCCTCCTTACTCCTCTCAATAATGGATGGTTGAGTAGTTATTTGAGAAATTTAGTATGAAAATCCTTTTATTATTCCCATATCCATCATTTTTATGCCCAATAATATAGGATCCCTTGAAATCATCGTCATGGATAGGGTTTCATGATTTGTTCGAGTCAAATCATCTTCCACATTGTTTACTTTCCCATTATGGTAATGGATTTAGAAATAATAATCCTAAATAATCTTCGGACTCCTTTTTTAGAATATTGAGATTCTTTTTAGTAAATATATACTTGATGATTTTATGGTCCATATATATGTCACACTTTTCATCGTAGAGGTAATGTCACAAAAAGGATCACTGATGTCAACTCTAGATCATGATTTGGGTAGTTATTCTCATGGATCCTTAATTTTGGAGAGGCATAGGCCACCAATTTATCATCTTGTATGGGTACACAACCCAAGAACATTTTTTATGCATCACTATAGATCAAAAATCCTTCACCATTAGTGGGTAATGTGATTACAAGTGCAGAAAAAAATTAAATCCCTTCTAAGTTATTTTGTTTAGTGGGCTTGGAAATCATGATGATTTTCTCACAAATAAATGATAGTACATATATAATCAAAAGAAACTATGGATTGTCAACATAGATATTGGTCTTGGTTATCCTTCAATTTCCTTAGTTTTTAAAGGATCCAAATATATCCCTTTTTTGGTGATAACTTACCCCTGGAAGGTTCCTTTCTCCATCTAAAACTCACATTTACTATACTTTTCAAATAACTTTCCTTTTTCAAAGTCTTTAACACATAATTAAAAGGCTACTCGTGTTACTTTTTTATTTTGGATTGGATAAGAATATCATCTATAAATACTGCCATAATTTTGTCAAGGTAATCCCTAAAGACTCTACTATTAGTTCTATAAATATTTTTGGAGCATTAGTGAGTCCAAATGCAATCAATATGAATTCATAGTGAACATACCATTTATAAAAATCAATTTTGAGGATATCATCCTTCTTCATCATTACTTGATAGTTTCCCAAACAAAACACACCTTAAAGAAGTACTAGACTTTATATAGCTGATCAAACTAGTCATTAATCTATTGAAAAGGATGCCTTTTCTTTATCGTGATCTTCTTGATCTCACGATAATTAAGGTATAGGTGTATTGAACCATCCTTATTCTTGATAAAGAGGACTGGTGCACCCCATGGTGAATCAAACTGGCATATAAACCCTTTATCCATATTCTCTTATAGTTACTTCTTTATCTCCTAAACTTCAACAACAACTATTCTATATGGAGTCTTGGATATTATCAAATCTCTAGGTATGAGCTCAATCAATCAATCGACCTCATGACTAGAAGGATGACCATAAAACTCTTTGGGAAGTACATCAGTGAATTTCCTTACAATGGTAATGACATAATGGATGATATTTTTTTTAGTCTCAATCATTTGAAGAAGATACACTTACGCACAAGGAAATAATATCCATTCAAGAAATATTGGTACCAAAGAGGATTAATACACCACCTTTCACTTGTATAGAATCGGAGGATGATTTTCAATACAGAGGGTGGTTTCCATCTCTTGGTAATTTATATTGTCTCTAAACAAGGAAATCCAATGCATGCCTAGAATAGAATCAAATTCCTATAAGGGTAGTATCAAAATGTTTACTAGGAAATTAAGCCCAAAATTTTTTATTGGGGATGGGTTCTATGCTTGGGATGTAATAATTTGACCATTTTTCATCTTCCCCAATAACTAAACTTCCATGTATTTAGGTAGTGTTTGAATAGTTCTACCAGACTTTTGTAGTATAAAATAATGTGTAGAACCATGGTCACATATGACATTTGAAGTTCATGAATGGGTGATAAGACAGACTTTCATTATTTTATTCTATTTCTAATCATTTACCACATTCAAAATAGATTTAGGGATGTTAATTTTTAAACTATTAGGAATATAAAAGGGAGATTGGGAACATTTGAATGGATAACTCATAAATGACATATATTGTTTCAACTATAAATCTATAGGTTTAACTCAATGTTATCCATGATCATTATCCTTACATAAAATATTATACAAATTTTTATTCCCTTAATAATGGTTCATAAGGATCCTGTGAATTTACCAAAGAATATCACTTGAAAGTTACAAAACATGTGTATAGTAGGGCCCATTTTCATGCACCAAGTGACAATCGAGTCCAGATCAATGTTCCCTTTTTGAGCTGATTACCCTGAGGTACATATGTTCCAAATCTGCATCCACTTATAGTATTCATACATGGAAGTATTTTCTTAGAAACCAATTAATCTATACTTTAACAAAATTTAGGTATACTTTCCTATGCTCAGTATTATCCATAAGGATTTCACTATATTTTTTTAACACTAATTTCGACATATAATTATACTCATCTCTGATACCAACTATGAAAGATCATATCTTTAATACACCTTAATTCACGATTTATTACATAAAGGTGAACATAGTACAATACCATGAGATCAATAAGCCTATTTAATTTGGTAAATTGGGTATATAACATAGAAACTTGAAAAATAAATATAATGAAATTATTGAAACCTTCCTTAACATGCTCTTAAAATTCCATAGTTCTTCTAAAAATACATAGATAACCTAGGGACATACAAAAGATATGGGTTACATAAAAATCATTGTAAGGGAATAAACAAATCATATCATAAGGTAAAGTATTAAATTTGATAAAAGAGGCATATCAAGGTAGCATAAGAGGGGTGAGAATCATAATCTTAAATAGTGAGTCATTATATAACAAGATAACATAGAGGAAACCTAATAATGTGGCAACAACATAAAACATGATATCATAAAAATAAGACAAAGGAAAATACCAGGAAAACCTAAAATAGTGTTCTCATTATAACCTAATATTAACCACACATGGAATATCATGAGATAAAAATATTACCAAATTGATTATAGGGATATATAATTCTGGATCCACCCATCACTTTCATATCATGTAAATGCATAAGTTTTTCAAATAGATTATACAATATAAGGATATATTTTATAAATTTTAACACCACTATTAAGGATTTAATGTTAAATACATATAAATACCCAATAAATAAAGAATAGTTAAAATTCAGTGAATACGCTTGAGTGTAAATGGAGACGAGGATTCACCAGACAAATTTTTGGTATGGAAAATCACAAGATAAATTTGGAAGCATAACTAGTGTATATAAAAGTTTCTAGAAGGCATGAATGAGAGAGAAATTGGTTTATAATTACTTGAGAATCACAATTATAAAAATAGTGTTGTGTAAAAACGTATCACAACTTGAAAATTTGGAAATAGAAATTTCAATACATAAAGAAGGTTCTTGAATAAAGAGGAGAATGAGAGGATACCTCACAATGAGAGGATACTTATAAACACTTGGGATGATCTTATTAAGAGCTTAGGGGAACCTTGGTAAAAACTATAGAGAGGTAAAGGTATATAAATGTCATTATATGAGGGTTATGAGTGAATATGAATGAGATTTTGGGAGGGTTTATAAATCAAAGGATAGGGGAATTAATTTTTAATTACCAAACTTAAGTTTTAGACTTTATATGATAAAATAATCAAAAACAAAAACCTTTCCACGGATTCTTCCAAAGAGTTGTGGTTTTCATTATGTTATAAGTATAAAAAATAAACTCCTTAAATTAAAACCATTAGTGATGTGTAAGTGAGTCATATTTAAAAATAATTGATTTTAAAACATTAAAATATAATAAATATTTTGAAGGAATCATTAAAGATTTATAAAATTAAAATAATAACATAAAAACACATTATTTAAAAAATTTAAAAATTTATTTGGTATTTTATACCTTTTATGGAATATATTACATCATTTTTTGGTCATTATGATTTCATAATACATACCGTATATTTATACCATATTGAACTTTTAATTGAAAATTTAACTATATAAGAAAAATATAAAAAATTCACCATTGTATAATTTAAACATGTTAATTTTGAGAAAATATATTTAATTTTTAAAAATAATTCTCTAAATATAATAATTTAAAATATTAAATAAAAATTTCTATTTATTGAGAAATGTTGGTTTTTTTACAATAATGGTTTTCTAAGCCTTATAAAAATTATTTTTCACTTCATAAAATTATATTATCATTTACTTTTAATAAATATTATTGAATAATAGTATTTTTTTAGGATATATTTTTTTCAAAAATTAGTTAATTCATCCAAAAGTGTTTATTGATTGAAATGATATATTTCCCAAAAATATAATTTGTGTTTCATCGTATCAAAATATAATTTTTAATAAACTTATTATTTAATAATTTAAAATTTAACATTAAAAAGGGATAAATATAATCATCATTTAATTAAAAATAAAATATAAAAATTCTTATTTTTAGCCTCTAGATAGTAGCCCTTTTATTTTACCGGTAAATTCTCTAAGGGTAAGGTGTGTGATTATGAAATTTTTAGGGGGTGGTAAATGAACATGGTTTGGGTCGTGATCATAATGTGATTGAAATTATCCTATAAATGGTTTTACTCATGATTTGTTTGTTGAATATCAGCTTGGGATTGGTCAAAGGTAACACCCACTGATGTTATCTCCATCAGAAGCACTAATAAATGGGATTTATAGGATACAATCCTACTGGTTAAGGTCATCACTTCCTTTGTTTGTGTCAAATTGTCTTTATCATGACCCTTAATTTATAGATTTTAATGGTCACTAAACAATAGATATATTATAAATGGTTATGATGACTATGATTCTTATGGTATTTTAAATTTGAAAGACCATAAAACAGTCCAAAATAACCAAGGTAGTGCATGCGTTTCCTATAAATACATTACATAGTAATGGATTTATTCATTAAAAAAAGGAATTTCATTCAAAAATATTGGGGTCATTATAGGATGTTAGGTATGGACATTTAATAAATAATTTATTTATTTATTTTCTAATCTTCCCACAACCACTATTAAACCAAAAACTTAATTCTCACAAAGGTTATATTTCCCTAAGGTTAAAACCCATACTCTAGATTCAATGGAAGTCTCAGATTTCACATATGAGGCTCTATTAAGGAGTTATTCTATTATTTCAAAAAAAATATTATATGTGAGATATAATATATTTAATATATTATTATATATAAATTGAGCCTCCTCAAGTCTCAAAATACCATGCTAACTTATCACCCAGACTCAAAAATATTATTAAAAATATTCTAATGTTTTAAAATTAAAACATATAGCCATTAAATTATCAAAAACTCAAGGATTTTGTTCCAAAAAATAAAAAATACTACTTAAAAAGATGAGGGTATTGGGTTAACATCCAGTTTTCCCACTCCCAGGTGATTTCCTAAAGATTACAGTGATACCATAGGACAAAAAAAAGGGAATTTATTTTCTATGAAAGATATTCTTTTATAGATCCTCAATATCTAGAAGGTACTCAGTGAATGTAGCTCTATCCTTGATGTCCATCTCACCCCAGTCGAAAACATGTGATGATTCCTTCACATACCTCCTCAACTCTGATACATGGAAGAAGTTATGTACTCGATGTAACTACGGTGTTGGGGATAAAAAGTATGCCACCTCACCAACTCTATGAATTATCTATAAAGGAACAATGAATCTAAGATATAACTTATCACTATGGAAAAATCCCTATAATCATTACTGAGGTGAGACATTCAGGAACACATGGTCTCCAAATTTGAACCCCAAATGTCTCCATCGGTTGTTTGCATATGACTTGTGATAACTATGGTCTGTGCTCATACACTCCTAGATGATCTTAACTGCCTCTATTTTCTATCACACCAATTATAGGCCCATGCGTTCTCACTCTCCTAGATCATTTAACCACAGTGGTGACCTTTAGTGTCTCCCATAAAATACCTCAAATGGTTCAATACTGATGGTGGAGTGGTAACTATTTCCATACATGAACTTCAATAAGGGTAGGTGATCCTCACTGATACTACCAAATACTAACATTCAATCTCAAATCATTTACACTAGAACTTAAATGGTCCACTCATTCCAACCATCTATTTGGGGTTGAGAGGTCATTATCAACCGCAATTGAGTCCCAAAAGACTCTTTAAATCATCTCACTAATTGTGATGTGAAGCAAGCATCGTGATCTAAAATGATCATATAGGGAACTCTATGGAGAAAAACTATCTCTTGTGCACAAAGGCATCTCAAAATTTCTACTAAGATATGATCTCAATTGTATATAAAGTGGTTTTACTTGGTGTGTCGTTCTATGATCACCTAGATAGAATAATGAAATCTAGTTTATTGTGGAATTATTTTCATGAATTCTATGTATATACCATTCTAATTTTACTCTATCACCTCAAAGGGTTAAGCCAGACCCACTAGAACCTAGTGCTCATCCTTAAACTACATAAAATTGAGGCATTAAGAGAGAAACTCATCTAAACATAACTTTATATTTGGCCATAAAAAAATAGCATCGAAGTCCCTTGTACATCTTTTCCACCCTAGATGAACTGCTAAGGGGATGTATGATACTCCCTTAGTACCACCACTCCCAATGTCACTGGTACCATAATACACCCTCAAAAAAGAATGACATGATCCCCACCATTATAAAAACCATCAAGATCACATCCAATGGGTATTTGAACATGCAAGGTATTATAATCGACATGTCCAAGTTAAGCCTCCTTGACATGATAAAGAATCAGAGGGGTAACTATTGTGACCCCGACCCTAGAATCTTATATCTTGTTCCTACTACCATTACATTTTCATAAGATATAATGAATCACATACCGAAGGACCCATCATTTTAGTGGTTTTGGTAAACTAGATACATACATGAGACTTACATTTGTATTAAGAATATAAAAATTACAACATAATTTTCTTCAAAAATAACTTTATTCCATCTATTGTATCCATACATAACAGTCATGGTAAACTTTTTGGAATCCTGGGGAAAGGAAAAATAATAATTGTGACTTCAAATTCTCAATAAGGGTGAAGAAAATCATAATAAATAATGATTAAATAATAATAATAAAAATTTCAAGGTAAATAACTGAGGTCATATTCTATTTAATCAATAAATTGATAAGGAAGTGTATAAATAATATGGAAAGGTAAATAAATTAAAACAAATTCCCTTTAAATAACAGGAATATCATTATTAGATAAGGTAAAATAAAAATGGAAAGGTAAATAACTAAAAATACATGTCATTGAATCTATAAAATTAGAATGAAATGAATCCATATTTTTTTTAATAGTGAATATATGGTACCTTAACCATTAAGATTTTTCACAAGATGGTTTAAAACATGCTGGGTAAAAACCAATTTACCTAAGGATTTACAACTTATATGTCCCATGAAACTATTGATACATTGAGGGGATATCTAAAATCGGGCCCAAACTATGTCATACCAATCTAAATCATTCATCATTTATTAAATAATCGATTTAATTCATAAAAATGTGCCTTATCCAATATCTGTATTGATTAAAGGAAACATATTTATAAATATTACCCCAATTAATTAACATATTTCAATGTAAATAACATATGTGAAAATGGTATATTATTTAAGAAAAAATCTTATCCATTACACAAGAATATTTATATTCAAGAGAAACATAATTTCCAATGAAAAATAGTTACAATAAAGTGATTGTTTTAAGATAAAGTCAACAATGACCAAAAAAAGTGAGATTTCATAATAACTTTTACAAATTGGTCATTTTCAAGTCAAATCCCTTTGGATGAAATAATTAAAATTTGAACTTAAAATATCATAAATTGTGAATAATGATATTAAATGTAAAATGGAAATTATATACACCACATAAAAGTGAATTAGTAAATAATAAAAAATAAGTCTCAATAGAATATAAATTGATACGAAATCACTCACATCATATTTCCTTTTAGTTTAATGTTATTTAACCACTTGTATAATGGTTTTAAGAATGTTATTAACTAATGAAAATATATTTCATAAAATGGAGGAAAATATTTTGAAAGGAACTTTGAGAAGGTTAAAACCATGAAGACACCCAAATAGGATCAAAAGACCCCTACAGGGAAGCCCTGCATGCCGGCACCAGTGCAGTAGAAGTCTCGTGCAACCCCCCTATGTGGAAACAAAAGGGAGTACATACCTGTGCGGGATACCTACATTAGGAATCTTTAACATGGAACTTATCAAACAACCTTATATGACCAGGGTCCTCTATTTTCTTGTAAATAATACCATTCATCTCCCCATTTTAATGACAAAAAATTCAGAAGAACCCCCAGATCTCTAATCATGTATCCCCTTCACTCGGGTACTATGAAACTTCTTAGTTAACTCTAAAAAACAAGAAATATGAGATAATTAAAGGGGTATGTGAGATCAAAGTCCCTTCAGGGTCCCAATAACAAAACACTTGTGTGAGGACACCTCTTCCTCTAGTAGGAAACCACCTATGTGATCCCCCTTGCTTAAAAAAGGACATGTGAGAAACCCATCCAGGTACACCTTAGGATACCCATAGTGTTTAGGCTAAAGCCTTAACCTATATTTCTTTCACAGGTGGTCCATTTATCAAGGTATATTTAGCATGCATGGGTTTATTCCATCCTGTGTGAAGCACGTTCATTTCCTCTCAGGCCCTACACCCAGCACCTGTGCCTAGGACCTATGGGAGTCACCACTTGAGCCCTTTTTCAAGGCCATATATGGTAGGGAATATCTTCCTTTGGATCCTATAACAACCCATACTTTACATACATTTTTAATACTTCAAAATTGAAGTACACTTATTACAACATATAACAAAACCATGAAAGGACCGTATAGGTATAGAGTCTTTAGAAACTGGGAAACATAAACAACTGGTTCATAAATCATCTATATTGTCTCCCTTTTATTTTATCATATCTAGAGTCCCTTTTGGAATATCTTACTTAATACCCTTCTTCCTGACCTGGGGAAAAGAAAAAATACCAAAGGGTGAGCTCAAATGCTCAGTAAGGGTAAAAAAAGAAATATCAATCACATCATATTCATAATAACATAACATTTTTGAAATCTTAACCTGCAAAAGAGATCATAATTTCATAACCTGGGATAAATCATAGTAGTGAAATGTAATCCCAATAATCATAACATAAAACATGAAACTTTGTGGCATACACACATAATAATAGAGAATCATTTCTTAGTAGACAATACTCATTTCCAAGACTATCCTAGCGGACAAAGTCCATTTCTGAACAGAGTTCACTCCTCGTTTCAGTCCTGTATCACTGAACCGGATTAACCTGCCATTTCAGCCATGTATATCTCATGAGATATAAATTTTTACCCAATGCATTGGAGGGAGATATATTTCCCACCCATCTCATAATGATACCATTCTTATGTGTTCCACAAGATCATAAATCATACATCATAGCATAACCCATGTAATAAAAATGGGATTCTTAAACATCATGCCATCATAACATAATCTATATAAGATAAAAGGAAATAATAAAAACAATTCCATCATAAAATAATCAAATCAATGTAAAAATAGTGATAGAAACATAACCCTATATTATCTTATATGTAAAATAATTTTGAAAAAACACTTGAACTTCATTCTTGAGGAAAATATCCTTTCTACTTCAAAAACATTTTTCCTTTCTTAACATGTCATACAATTTTAAACTAAAATAAGTTGATTAAAAATAAACTTTAAAACTTGTAAAGTAATCTTCATGGAAATAATTTTCTAAAAATCCATTCATGTCATATAAGTTAAATAAAAACATTCTCCTCGTACTTTGGCCGAAAAAGTCAAAAAAAGTACCTCGTACAAAAAAACGACAAAAGATTCCTTTCATATATTTTACTAAAAACTCACCGAAGGGTAAAATTGGATTTAAAAAATTTTATGAGGATAGAAATAATATTACATACTGAGGAAACATGTATGTGGATGATAAATATTCCCCAGTAAATTCTGAAGTATAAACAATATCAGATAAAAATAAGATTGCGAGACTTTCCCTTACCTTAGGTCTGATTTGCTTCGTACATGTCCGAACCTCCGGTATAATGATTTAAATAATGTTATTTACTTATTCCAGAATCTTACTCATTGTTATGATATCATATATGGTCATATTCTTAGCTTCTTATTAGTAATATTTCATTGCTACTTGTTATTCGAGTGTTTATTGCTTTTTGTTCTTATGCGTGTTTTGTCGAATAAATTATTATTCTTCTTTTTAGGTTATAGATACCTCATTTACAGAATGGTATTAGTTTAATATATATCATATTTATTCATTCAATTCATTTATATAATCTTTAATAATTGAAGATCATGTAGAACGAGTCGCATCACATCGTGGAGACGATAGGCCGTACGTACGCACGAGCGATGATATCGTTCCCATGATCGTGGAATTGTATTGAAGTGTATGTATCATATTTAATAATCAATATCACTTTAAAATAATCATATATAGTGATTATTTACACCATTATACCCATCCAAGTGTGGTGGTGGTGGAAAAAAGATTACACCACGGCGTGGAGACGGTATTCCGTACGTACGCACGCATGGTGATTTTGTTTTACATAGGATGGATAGAAGGTGAAATAGGGTTGTTTAATATTTATAATAAAATATCAGTATATTAGTGATACTTATTTTATTACTTCATAATGAAAAAACTAAAGAAGAAGAAGTATAAGAAGAAATAAAGTTGAAGGAATCGGTAACGGACATTACCTCTTCTTTGAAGTGCCTCTTCTTAACCTCCTCTTAGGGCACTAAATATGGTGTTTGAAGAAGCCCAGGACCTCTAGGATGTTTCTAGGGAAGTTGAGAAGGGAAATGGGTATGGTTTGGCCGAGATTTGAGGCTCAAAGTGGTGTGAGGAGGAGAGGGAGGAGGTGCCCTTTTATAAGGTAGAAGAGAGGCACCTTAGGAAAAACTTAAAATATTATTTTATAATAAAGTCATATTCAGTTTTTAATAGCTCCAAATTGATTTATTTTGAAGCTAATGTGGGGATGAGTTAAAATCCTCTCAACCAATAGTTTTTAGATAAGTTTATGTTACTATTTTAACCTTATCATTTATATTTAACTCTAAGTTAAATAATTTAACTTTTAACGTGTCTTCTTGTTTTCTTACACTATATGGTTAATAAACTTACTATAACAAGACAGAAGAACCCCAAGTGGTTCATTATTAATATATATAACCTTATCTAAGTCATTTGGTCGAACCTTATATTTTTAGAAATAAAATAACAATTAATAATATAATATTTGTTTTAAAAACTATTTTATGTCAATTTTGAAACTATTTGGTAATTGATTTTTGTGAAAATCATAATAACATTATTAGTTCAAACAAAGTAAATTAAATAAATACTAATATGTCATATTAACCTATAAAATTAGTGTAATTCTTAAAAAGTCTCAAATTACATTTATTTGGGTATTTATAATATCAATTATGTTAATATTTTCTTAATAAGGTAATTACTGCATCATCATTGTGTCATAAATAAAATTATTTAAAGTCTAAAAATGTTAAATAAAATACCATTATGTATGAAATATTTTTATCTTTCTAATGAATATTTATAGTTGAATTAATCTTATTTATAACCCTATATTAAAAATGTTTTAGCTATTAAACTTTGATTTTAACTATTTTAACTCTTCTTTAAATAAAATAATATTAAATATCCTAATCTAATCCAAGTGGACCTAAATGGTCATATTTTATTCCTAAGGTTTTTTTGGTCTAATTAAACTTATCCAATAGAATTAAGACATGTGTTAGGGTAATAATAATACCATTTTTACCCTTAATTACCCTATTTACTTTTAACCATGGTAAATAAATGTAAAAAGCTACTATTCACCAAAAATTATTTTTATCTTATTGAACCAAATTTTACTCCTTGATATTAACCGTGTCTCTCGGATTTTCGAAATTCCACTCGTAGAAGCGGTAAAATTAAGTTTTATGCAAATTTTCAAACTCTCCTAGGAGGTGGGTAAAAAACGGTGAAAAGTTCAATAAAATTTTTATATATCTAAAATTATTATAAAATGCATCCAATGAATTACATTGAAATTATATAGGTATTATGTATCAATTTTTACCTAAAATAAATATAAATAAAATGAATAATTATTTAAATAAAAGTCAGTTTTTAAATAGTAACCCAGTGTTTTCACTATTCAGCAAAAATTGAAAGTTTTCAGAAAAATACCAAAAATTCATCCAAGGCTAATTTTGATATTATGAATCTAAAAATGAATTCCATTTTGAAAGATAAAATTTATAAAATTTTAAAAAGTGGGTATTACTATTCATAATGGCTAATTTTAATAATATTTTAATAGCATATCATTGTTTAGTGAAACTCGGTATTGCGTACAACGCAACCTATCGAGGAAGGTCGCGATTACTTGTAAAGCAAGTCAATCTAGTTTTGTGTGTAGTGAAATATTACTTTGATGATGTATATAACATAAAAACAAAATATTGCTCATAAAAATATCAGGTGTTACATTCTACCCCCCCCCCCTTAAAATGAATTTCGCCCTTGAAATTCGTCACTTTATAACAAACAGATGAGGATACATCTCCCTCATCATATCCTCAAGCTCCCATGTAGCTTATTCTAATTGGTGGTTCCTCCATAAAACTTTCACCAAGCCAGTGGTCTTGTTCCGTAGGTCTTTTTCGCTACGATCCAGAATCTCTATCAGTTGTTCTTCATAATAAAGATCTTTCTCTACTGGTACAACTTCTGAGCTGAGTACATGTGAAGGGTCAGGTATGTACTTTATCAGGAGAGATACATGGAACACATCATGAACTTGATAGAGATTCGGTGGAAGAGCCAATCGGTAAGCTACCTTGCCAACACGATCCAGTATTTCAAAAGGACCAATATACCTAGGGCACACCTTTCCCTTCTTTCCAAATCTCAATACTCTCTTCCAAGAAGATATTCGTAAGAACACATTATCACCCACTACAAACTGTAGGTCTTTTCTTCGGTTATCGGTATAACTTTTTTGTCGACTCTGAGCTGCTCTTATGTGTTGTTGAATAGATCGTACCTTTTCTGCCATCTCATCAACAAGATCAGGTCCTAATAGCTTTATTTCTCTAACTTCATCCCAGCAAGTTTGAGTTCGACATTTTTTTCCATAGAGAGCTTCATAAGGAGTCATCTGAATACTGGAGGGAATGCTATTATTATAAGAAAATTCCACCAAAGGTAGGTGTTGATCCCAACCACCTTTGAAATCCATTGAGAAATCTATCAACATATCTTCTAGAGTTTGAATTGTCCTCTCAGACTAACCATCTGTCTGAGGATGATAAGCAGTGCTGAAACTCAACTCTGTATCAAGAGTATGTTGAAGACTTCGCCAAAACATTGAGGTAAACCTCATATCCCGATCAGATATAATGGAAAGTGGTACTCCATGCAATCTTACCACTTACTTTATATATATCCTAGCAAGATGATCCAGAGAGAAATCTTCTCTAATAGCAATGAAGTGTGTCGACTTCGAAAGATGATCAACTATGACCCAAATAGCATTATTGCCTTTGGATGTTTTAGGAAGTCTGGTGACAAAGTCCATAGTGATGTTTTCCCATTTCTATTCAGGTATGGGTAATGGTTGTAACATCCCCTTAGACTTCCATCTCTCATCTTTAACTTGCTGACAAACCAAGTATCGAGATACATATTCAGAAACATCTCTTTTCATTCTATCCCACCAGAAGTACTCTTTCAGGTCCCTATACATCTCCATGATTCCAGGATGAATAGATAATGAAGAACTATGAGCCTCATCCAGTAGCTCCTTTAATTCTGGGATGGTAGGAACAAAAACCCGATTCCTGAATCTTATTATTTCATCACAATCAAAGTGAAATTCAGGTACATTTCTCACCTTCTTTTGTAACTCTACATCTCATTTATGTGCCTCTTTAATCTTCAATTGTATAGATGGTTGAACATTCATTTGAGAAAGATAATATTTTTCCCCTTCCATTATAATTCCAAGATCCATCCTTTGTAAATCCATAAATATTGGATCTTTTGTGATCCCCATCATGGATAAGATAGCATGGTCTTTTCGACTTAATGCGTCTGCCAACTTGTTTGCTTTCCCAGGGTGGTAATTAATCGAGAAGTCGTAATCCTTAATCATCTCAAACCATCTTCTTTGGCACAAATTCAGCTCCTTTTGTGTGAAAATATACTTTAAACTTTTATGATCAGTATAAATATCACACCTTTCTCCATAAAGATAATGCCTCCAAATCTTCAATGCAAATATTACTGCAGCTAACTCCAAATCCTGAGTTGGGTAATTTTTCTCATGGATTTTCAACTGTCATGAGGCATAATCTATCACCATATCATTTTTCATGAGAACACACCCTAGTCCCTTCATGGATGCATCACTGTAAATCACAAACCATTCTCCACTACAAGGCAGTGTGAGCACAAGTGCACTGGATAACCTTCTTTTTAACTCCTTGAAATTCTCTTCACACTCCTCCATCCAAACAAACTTAACTCCTTTTCAAGTCAACCTGGTGATTGGATTAGATAATCGTGAAAAATCTTTCACAAAACATCGATAATATCCAGCCAAACCAAGAAAACTTTGGATCTCAGTTACTGTTGTTGGTCTCGACCATCTTTCGATAACCTCCATTTTTTCTGGATCCACCGATATCCCCTCTTTTGAGATTATGTGACCCAAAAATTCAAATTTTTGAAGCCGAAAATCACACTTGGTAAATTTTTCATAAAGCTTCTCCTTCCTCAGGGTCTTTAATACAATTATCAAGTGATCTTCATGTTCTTTCTTTCTCTTTTAATAGACAAGAATATCATCTATAAAGACTACCACAAACTAATCAATATAGTATATAAAGATTGTATTCATTAGATCCATGAAGATAGCAGGGGCATTAGTAAGACCAAAAGGAATCACTATAAATTTATAGTATCCATACCTTGTACGGAAAGTCTTCTTTGGTATATCCTCCCTTTTGAACCTTAGTTGATGATACCCAGAACGAAGATCAATCTTGGAAAAGTATTGAGCTCCACGTAGTTGGTCAAATAAGTCATCACTGTGTGGGAGATGATATTTGTTCTTGATGGTGATCTTGTTATGTTCTCGATAATAAATGCAGATTCTCATTGATCCATATTTCTTCTTAACAAATAGAACAGGTGCTCCCCAAGGTGATGCACTAGGGCGTATGAATCACTTATCAAGATTTTCTTGGAGTTGCTTCTTCAATTCCCGCAACTCAATTGGAGACATTCTATAAGGTGTCTTTGAAATAGGTAAAGCACCTGGTATGAGTTCTATTGAAAACTCAACTTCATGATTTGGTGGAAGACCAGGAAATTTCTCCAGAAAGACATCATCAAACTCCTGTACAATGGGAATATTCTTAATCTTTAGTTTCTCTCCAACCATTCAAGATAAATAACCTTCATTTAGTGGAATCAAGACCCATAAGATGGATAAAATTTACACTGGAAAGTTATGTTCATCCTTGAATCGATGGATGATCATATATTGATCTGGAATATGAAATGTGACTTCCCTTCTTTGGAAATTAATATGAGCTCCATATAAAGAAAGCCAATCCATACCAAGAATCACATCAAATTCCACTATAGGAAGGATCACAAGATTTGCAGGAAGCACTTTCCCACAAACTTCAATCGGAGAAGAATTGTAAACTTTTGATGCGACTATTGTGCCATTAGGGGGTGTCACAGCTAACTCAATATCTAACTGCTGAGGTAATATGGCGATACCCTTAGAAAATTCTTCAGAAATAAAAGAGTGGCTGGATCCAGAATCAAATAAAACATTTGCTACTTTAGAGTGGATGGTAAGTGAACCTTTCACCACTTCGTTATCATACTCCACATCACTGATAGAAATAGCATGTGACTTTCCTTTTTCATTGGCCTTAAGATTTTGTTGACGTTGATCATCGTCAAAACCCCTTGGATTAGGGCATTGATTAGCATAATGCCCCATTTTCTTGCACTTGTAAAATTTAAGTGCAGGTGGTGAACTCTGTGTATCATTTTCTTTGTTCGCATCACTAGACATCTTCTTCCCATAATTGCGGAATTCAAATGCCCGATGACCTTCCTTTCCACATTTGAAACATTTACTTGTCCCTTTAAGACAACTCTCTCCATGTTTCTTTCCACACATTGAGCATAAGGGAAAACTCATCTTATTTTCAGTGTGGTCCTTAGATTTCCCTTTGAATTCCATTTTCCTCTTCTTATTAAACGCATATTACTGATGGGTTACTCCAATCTCCATCTCAACCTTGAGAGCACATCGAACTATTTCCTTGTAGCTATTGATGTCCCTTATGGATAACGCCCTTCGAAGACTTGGTTTTAAGTACTAAAGAATCGATCGATCTTACTCTCAGGTTGGGTAATAATCCCAGAAGCGTACGTTTCAAGTCTTGTAAAATTTTCTTCGTAGGTACCAATAGATTCATCATCCTTTTGCTTCAATTAAAGAAACTCTTTATCCATCTTTGTTTGAAGAATACAAGGGAAGTACTTATTGAAAAATAAGTTCTTGAACTCGTCCCATTCCATGGACTCAATTTCATCTCTTGCCCTCATATTCTTGAAAAGATTCCACCATTGATCAGCTTCACCTTCCCAACGATATACTGATAAGATGAATTTATCATGTTCAGAACATTGAAGAACTGAGAATATCTTTTTAGTGGTATTAATCCACTGTTCAGCCACTAATGGATCAGTAGACCCACTGAATGAAGGTGGATTCTAACTCATGAAGGAATCAACAAAATGTTTCTCCTTCCTTTGCTCGTTTGGAAGTCCTGAATGATTCATATCTTGAGAAAGTTGTTTGAGTATGGCTACAAGATTTTTCATTCCATCTCCCATAACATCTGGTTTCTCAGGGGGACAATCATTTCATTTCTTGTCACATTCAGCATTAACACAGTTCCTTCGGGTTTCAACCATTGACTAAAACCAATAAGCATAGTGTGAGAAACACTAATCATAATAGGAAAACCACATAATCAAGAACAAAATTCCACACTTAAGGTCTTATAATAGGTTATTCATGGCCATTTCTAAAACACTAAGATTGTGTTCTATTCTTAGACTTATCCTTAGGGTTCTTACTAAGGCTTTCACATCCTAGTTTTAAAAGGTTGACTATACCTTTCCTCTGATACCAACTATAACGACCCATACTTTACATACATTGTTAATACTTCAAAATTGAAGTGCACTTATTACAATATATAACAAAACCATGAAAGGACCATATAGGTATAGTGTCTTTAAAAACTGAGAAACATAAACAACCGGTTCATAAATCATCTATACTGTCTCCCTTTTATTTTATCATATCTAGAGTCCCTTTTGGAATATATTACTTAATACCATTATTCCTGACCTGGGGAAAAGAAAACATACAAAAGGGTGATCTCAAATGCTCAGTAAGGGTAAAAAAAAGAAATATCAATCAAATCATATTCATAATAACATAACATTTTGGAAATCTTAACCTGCAAAAGAGGTCATAATTTCATAACATGGGATAAATCATATTAGTGAAATGTAATCCCAATAATCATAACCTAAAACATGAAACTTTTTGGTATACACGCATAATCATATAGAATCATCTCTTAGTAGTCAAGACTCATTTCCAAGACTATCCTAGCAGGCAAAGTCCATTTCTGAACCGAGTCCACTCCTTGTTTCAGTCCTATATCACTGAACCAGATTAACCTGTCGTTCCAGCCATGTCTATCTCATGAGATATAATTCTTTACCCAATGCATTTTAGGGAGATATAGGTCCCACCCATCTCATAATGATACCATTCTTATGTGTGCCACAAGATCATAAATTATACATCATAGCATAACCCATGTAATAAAAATGGGATTCTTAAACATCCTGCCATCATAACATAAACCATATAAGATAAAGGGCCATCATAAAAATAATTCCATCATAACATAATCAAATCAATTTAAAAATATTGATAGAAACAGAACCCTATGTTATCTTATATGGAAAATAATTTTGATAAAACACTTGAACTTCATTCTTAAGGAAAATATCCTTTCTACTTCAAAAACATTTTTCCTTTATTAACATGTCAAAAAAATTTAAACTAAAATAAGTTGATTAAAAATAAAATTGAAAACTTGTAAAGTAATCTTCATGGAAATAATGTTCTAAAAATCCATTCATTCCCTATAAGTTAAAGAAAAACATTCTCCTCGTACTTTGGATGGAAAAGTCAAAAAAAGTACCTCGTACAAAAAAAATGACAAAAGATTCATTTCATATCTTTTACTAAAAACTCACCGAAGGGTAAAATTGGATTTAAACAATTGTAGGAGGATATAAATAATATTACATATTGAGGAAACATGGATGTGGATGATAAATATTTTCCATTAAATTCTGAAGTATAAACAATCTCGGATAAAAATGAGATTGCGAAATTTTCCCTTACCTTAGGTTCGATTTGCTTCGTACGTGTCTGACCATCCTGTATAATGATTTAAATAATGTTATTGACTTATTCCAGAATCTTAATCATTGTTATGATATCATATATGGTAATATTCTTAGCTTCTTATAATTATATTTCATTGCTACTTGTTATTCGGGTGTTTATTTCTTTTTGTTCTTATGCGTGTTTTGTCGAATAAATTCTTATTCTTATTTTTAGGTTATAGATACCTCATTTCCAGAATGGTGTTAGTGTAATATATATCATATTTATTCATTCAATTCATTTTTATAATCATTAATCATTGAAGATCATGTAGAACTAGTCACATCACATCGTGGAGACGGTAGGTCGTACGTACGCACGGGCGATGATATCGTTACCATGATAGTTTAATTGTATTGAAGTGTATTTATACTATTTCAGAATCAATATAACTTTATAATAATCATATATAGTTATTATTTACACCATTGTACCCATCCAAGTAAGGTGGTGGTGGAAAATAGATTACACCACGACGTGGAGATGGTATTCCGTACGTACGCACGCGCGGTGATTTCATTTTATGTATGATGGATAGAAGGTGAAATAGGGTTGTTTAAAATTTATAATAAAATATCATTATATTATTGATACTTATGTTATTACTTTATAATGAAACAACTAAAGAAGAAGAAGTATAAGAAGAAATAAAGTCGAAATAATCGGTAACGGACATTACCTCTTCTTTGAAGTGCCTCTTCTTTACCTCCTCTTAGGGAACTAAAGATGGACTTTGAAGAAGACCAGTACCTCTAGGATGTTTCTAGGGAAGTTGAGAAGGTAAATGTCCAGGGTTTGGCCTAGCTTGAAGGCTCAAAGTGGTGTGAGGAGGAGAGGGAGGAGGTTCCCTTTTATAAGGGAGGAGAGGGGCACCTTAGGAAAAACTTAAAATATTATTTTATAATAAAGTCATATTCGGTTTTTAATAGCTCCAAATTGATTTATTTTCAAGATAAGGTGGGGATGGGTCGGAATCCTCTAAACCAATAGATTTTAGAAAATTTTAGGTTACTATTTTAACCTTATCATTTAGATTTACCTCTAAGTTAAATAATTTAACTTTTACCGTGTCTTCTTGTTTCTTACACTTTATGGTAAATAAACTTACTATAAAAATCCAAACGAACCCCAAGTGGTTCATTATTAATATATATAAACTTATATAAGTCATTTGGCCAAACCTTATATTTTTAGGAATAAAATAATAAATAATAATATAATATTTTTTTTAAAACTATTTTATGTCAATTTTGACACTATTTGGTAATTGATTTTTGTGAAACTTATAACAGCATTATTAGTTCAAAAAAAGTTACTTAAATCAATACTAATATGTCATATAACCCTATAAAATTAGTTTATTTCTTAAAAAGTCTCAAATTAAATTTATTTGGGTATTTATAATATCAATTATGTTAATATTTCCTTACTAAGGTAATTACTGCATCATCATTGTGTCATAAATAAATAAAATTATTTAAGGTCTAAAAATTATAAATAAAATACCATTATGTATGAAACCTTTTTATATTTCTAATAAATATTTATAGTTGAATTTATCTTATTTATAACCCTATATTAAAAATGTTTTAGTTATTAAACATTGATTTTAACTATTTTAACTCTTCTTTAAATAAAATAATATTAAATATCCTAATCTAATACAAGTGAACCTAAATGGTCATATTTTATTCCTAAGGTTTTTTTTGGTCGAATTAAACTTATCCAATAGAATTAGGACATGTGTTAGGGTAATAATAATACCATTTGTACCCTTAATTACCCTATTTACTTTTAACCGTGGTAAATAAAAGTAAAAAGTTATTATTCACCAAAAAAATATTTTTATCTTATTGAACCACATTTTACTCCTTGATATTAACTATTTCCCTTGTATTTTAGAAATTCCACTCATATAAGTGGTAAAATTAAGTATTATGTAAATTTTCAAACCCTCCAAGGAGGTGGGTAAAAGACAGTGAAAAGTTGAATAAAATTTTTATATATCAAAAATTATTATAAAATGACTCCAATGAATTACATTGAAATTATATAGGTATTATGTATCAATTTTTACCTAAAATAAATATAAATAAAATAAATAATTATTTAAATAAAAGTCAGTTTTTAAATAGTAACCTAGTGTTTTAACTGTTCATCAAAAATTGAAAGTTTTCAGAAAAATACCAAAAATTCACCCTAGGCTAATTTCGATATTATGTATCAAAAAATGAAGTCCATTTTGAAAGATAAAATTTATAAAATTTCAAAAAGTCTATATTACTATTCATAATGGCTAGTTTTAATAATATTTTAATAGCATATCGTTGTTTAGTGAAACTCGGTATTGCGTACAACGCAAGCTATCGAGGAAGGTCACGATTGCGTGTAAAGAAAGCCAAGATAGTGTTGTGTGTAGTGAAATATTATTTTGATGATGTATATAACATTAAAACAAAATATTTCTTATAAAAATCTCGGGTGTTACAGATCCCTTGTCCAAGAGGGAGCAAGTTGAAACCTCCATCAAAACCTCTGTACTTGAACAACCATGGTGAGTTGAACACCATTGTGCCCCTCATTTGAGTGTGTATTCCTACAGTCAGAGGATTCTCACGCTTGTACGGTTGGATGGTCATGATTCTCGTGGTTCATGTGAGTGTATATCCCTTTGTTCATGTGGTCCCCTAACCCAAGAACCGTGACCTGGAATTCCCGGTCTCAAATACTAGGGTGAGGACCATGTCCTTCCCTTCTCATTTCTGAGACCTGAATCCTCTAGTTCCCAATAGGGAGGTAGAGGATTACATTTTCTTTTCCATTCAACATGGAATGAGATCCTCCTACCTTGTTACGATACCAATTTTTGGGCAACCCACCTAGATTAATACCCTAGGTCAGAGAAGGGATGGGCACTGAAGTCTTATCTTCTCCCTCATGTTCCCTTCCTTTCTCGTTCTCTATACCCTGGACCCATTCCAGGGTAAAGTGAAGAGAGGGAAGCATCATAGCCCAAGATTCTTCCATCAGTATAATAGGAGTCATAGGATTTGTTTATACACAATGCCTCATCCCTCTCTCTTTGGGATTTGTTTCCATATCCACCAGTGGAAAAAATTATATTGTTTGGTTTGTTGGATCATTTGCTTCATTTTTTTATCATCGAGCATGACTCACATGGACTTAGAGGTTATTGTTAGTTATTAAGTATGCATGATCCATTCTATTTATTAAACTATGGGACCTATGATTCTTTCTATAACTAGGATACATAGGATGCCTACCTAAGGCCCTAACTCAATGGGAATCATTCTTAGGATTAAGCCCCAATTAAAACCCCAAAATCACCATAGGGAATACTCTTCAGGAGTAAGCCCCAACTTAATCCTCTCAAAATTTTATACTCCCTTATGAGACAAACCTTTGAGATCCTACATAGGGATGTTTTCTCATAATCTGACTACATGGGCTTCGATTCAAATCCAAATGAGATACATAGGAACCCTCCCAGAGGTCCAAACCCAATACCCTAAATCAACCCTATTATCTCTGGGCCACATTCCTAGTAGGGTCTAATTCAACCTAGGAATCCATATTCCATCCAGGTTCCCTGGCTGCTTCAGTATAATTCCCATGCCCAAACTTTGACTAGGCACCTTTCTCCTAGACGACCTTGACATGTGACATTAAATTGTACGGTTAGGTCCTTATCACATGACCTTAAAATGAATGATGTGTCCCATTAAGTGGCACCAAACTACATGGGTTTTGATTCCTTTCACAAGGATATGTCAGAAGCCCATATATAGGTCTTATCTCAACATGAAAACAACTCTCATATCCCTGGATGATGATATACTCCAAAGTGCCCCACTGTGTGGCTAGAAATCCAGTACCATTGTAATAATGACCAAAAAATATATAATTTTTACATGAGGGGATACCATTGATAGAGAACCTCAGATACATACAAATGATTCTAAACTCTACACATGCTAATAAATTGTTGTTAATTAAAGGATGAACTACATCATACATGGGAATTAATAAAGAATTCACAAACATCACTTAAATCTATAAGAGAGTACCAAAGTAAGCAATATTTCCCCCCAAAAAGGTGTGATGAGCCCGACCTCCAATCCCCTCCACCAATGTGAGTTCATAAATATCATTGTCCAAAACTCCCGATGAGAAACTTCTTTTGGAATGTAGGTCCTCATGCAGATATAACCATTGGGTGTTTCTAGTTCCACAAACAAACTCATTAGAAACTGTTCAGAAATAATGATTCTTAACACGAACAAATATTTTTGTTGGAAATAAAAAAATATTGAACCCAATGTGAATCCTTAACCCAGATGATAGTGTCAAAAATCTATTAGACACCTTTAACTTAATAAAAAGCTCTAGAAAAGGAAATCAATCATGTATGTGTTCATTCAAACGAGATTCTTCATATAAAGGGTTTTCTTTTTTATATATATTCTAATCACTTACTCTCATATATCCCTTCAATATAATGGTTATACTTCATATTTTAACAATGAATACCTTGGTTACTACTTAGGATATGTCTTCATCCATTCAGGGGTGCCATCACCAACCTAGTGTTTTCAATTCTAGGCTTCAAACTCATTGGTTTGGGAGTACTGCCAAAATGGTAAAATATATACCCTAAAGTCCACCCAAAAAAACCTATGTTTCACAAAGCCCCATTGATCATCCGGTCAATGATGAGCGGTGGTACAGATGCAGATGGCACCAACCGCCATCTTCAACTGTTTCGAGAGCTTTTCCATGGAAGATGATAACCAGTCCCTCTTGTATCTTAGGGAGGTAGATCAAGAGGCCACATATAGCCTCATCTAGAAGACACAAGGGTCCTTCTTAAGTAATCCTTCTAGAAATCATCCCCGCCAACACCACTAAATAGTGAACCCTTGATATGATTAGGGTGGTTTCCTTAGGTGTCCGGCCTAGATCCTCCAAACTTATGAATGCAAGATGCCCCATTGGGGATAACAAGCGGCCAATAAGAATCAAGGTCACACCTTTGTCCCATCCATAGAATCCCACTAACCCAATTTGGTGGAATATTTTGAACGGGAACATACACCCATCTATCTTCATTCAACCAGCTAGCAGAATCATCTATCTGCATCAAAGTAAACCCACCATTCAAATCTGGAGGTATACCATGCACATGAACATACACCTACCTTCACCCACCAAGCCTACCAAATGACTCATCTGGATTTACTAAAATAATTCCTCCAACCATGTTTGGTGACAATCTGTGAGTAGGCACACACACCTGCCTATATTCATCAAGATTGTCAGCTGTTTCATCTAACAACATCTATAGAAGTTAGTCGGAAAGTCTGGACGACAATCATGGGGAGACCTAACTCTTTTCCCCCACACATGAGTACTTTTAGTACCCACTGATAGGAAGAAGAGGACAAGATTAGGCTCATACACCTAGTCCAGACATGTAATGGTTATATATCCTTGTTCTAGAAACTGATGTCACCAATAATATCTAGGAAATGGTGATAGTTTATATGAAAATTCTTTCCCACATTATACAGACTATCCAGGACATCATCACGATGATGATAGTGGTGCCCAAGGGACCGACACACACCTCTATGCCCACAAATGGGGTGGCTCACAAGAATTTCACCCTAGATACGATAAACACCTCTACTCTTATCTCATAGGGTCATGGTTAAAACTCTCTCATATTATACAAACAACTAGATCAGGAACATACACCCACTCCAATCAGAGGTAATCGATCTATCCCAATGGCCACTCTAAGGAAGGAATAAGCACCTACCCATGGATACCAATTCCACCATCAAGTAGACCAAGTCTCTTATAAGAATTCATACAAGAATAAGACACATAAAAAATTATTAGCAAATCAAGATTCAATCCATGACTCAATATTGCTTAATGCATGAGTTATTGAAGCACTTGGATGCTTATCTATGATAGATCAAGATCCTACCCTCCCATTACCAAATTACATGAGTAGTAGTAGTAATTATGAATGTATTTGTTAGACACTTAACCATGAAGTCTTGCTTCATCAAAACAATCTATTTGATCTCAATATCCTGTCTCTTGATGAGAGCTATGATAACCCTCGGTGTGTCTAGAAGACCAAAGAGCAAGAGGTTCTTCCCCCTTTTTTAATCCACCTTGGTGGTACTCCCCATAATGGTGTTCTTTGTGGAAGTTCTTTCTATGATAGTGTGTTGTGTTGTTAAGATAATTTCCCAATTGGAAATGAAGCGGTGAGAAATCCCTCCTATTGTAAGGAACTTTTGAAGAAATTCCAGTCATATCTGATGCCTTGTCATTGGTAGGTGAAATCCTTACTCAACTAGAATACATCCAAAGGAGATGGTCATTATTTGAACCACCCTTAGGCCACTAAACTTTTAATGCAACAGAGGAAGTCCCTACCGATATTTCTAATTTTGATAAGGTAGCAGAAAAACATATACTTTGGTTGGACTAAGTAGAGGAGTATCTGGTGAAAGATGAATAAGATATTCTAAAAAGGAAGAAACAGTTGTCTAAAGAGGATATACCGATCATGTTTTTCCTTTATCCACCACTCAATACATAATTCGAGAGGCATTATTGGATGATTGTGTTCATGATATCCACCTCAACATATGGAAAAATATTTTTACATTGAAATAAAAGGTATTAAATTATGATGAGTATCAAGTTCATGTAAGGTTAATAGATGGTTTATAATACCAAATTGACTTGGCGGATATCCTAGCTTCATGATACCCAAATATTGAGAAATAGAAAGTATTCCTTAAATGTTCATGCCTCAGTTCATTAATAATATTGTGACAGATTATCGTTGATACCCCATATTGTGTTCATATCATAGGATGGGGTGTATATGGAGCGTTTAATTTTACATCAATCCCAAACCAGAAAAATCCACCAAACATTGTGAAATACACCTTGAACCTACCATTCCCTCAATAAGAGTTACATCCCATATGTATAGAAAATCTTTACAGCAATTTTTCCATTCCATGTATCCCAATGAAATGAATAGGAGGGTTTGGGACCTTTTCAAAATTTATAAGAGAGTGGAGGACTCTATTAGAGAGATTAAGAAAAATTCCTAAGTAATTACATCAACTTAGAGAAGGAGAACATGAAAAGTAGAGGTCGTTATAGTTACACTTAAATAAACCCGTGTACCTGATCCTACTTCATATCTCACACCATACCATATATCTCCAACTCCTGGGCATCAAAAAAATTCATTCCTCATCAGGATGATCAAAGAGATCAAAGGAAGAGATAGTTTGAGGAGATGAAAAACAAGTTTTATTCTTTTTGAAATGACCAAATCCACATCTACTACATCACGACATTGGAAAAAAACATATTTAAGTTTCCAAATCCCATGAATCCTAAAAAATAATGTGATAAAGATGACCAAAACTATTTCCCCTTCTATTAAATATTGGTGCACAATATCTAGGATTATTTTGTTTTAAAATACCGCCTACAAATTGTGATGGATTCTTGGAAAGTGAAGCTGAATAATTCTTCAAATCTGGTTGCATATGTTTATACCACCATTCTAAAGGAGGAAATCAATGGAAGGAAGTAAAAAATAGAGGTACGCATAATTTTAATGATTTAATAGTCATAAAAATGATAAATAAAACTCTTGATATCCACAAAAAACACTTAAAAACAAGTTGTACATTCAACCACTTCCGCTACAATGCAGGTAATTCCATTGACATCTCAGTCCTCTGAAATCCAATCCTCTAAGAAGCGATGTGGTCAAAATAGTAAGGATAAAACATGGGAAGATGAGCATATTTCAAAGATAAAGTATTATTTTAATTTAGTGGACTTTATTCCAATATTCCCAAAAGCACAGGCACCACCCCACCAAATGGAACAACAAGAGTCAACCCATCATTCAGAGTCTTTATCAGATGAGGAGTTGGTCTTTGGTTCTATTAATATTATTCACTTAATGGATCCCTTTGCAGATGATGAGCATGAATATGAACTCAAATTCCCTACACCTAATTGGGGAACTTGGGGAAGAGGTCATCAGGGTCAAAGATATAGGGGAATACACAGTCGTGCTAAAGTTCAATACTCTAACTTCACCCTTGATTAAACTATCTACACTACTAAAAATATTTGGATATCTCTCCAGTGAGATCAGTATTAAAAAAGTAATTCCCTTATTCATGATAAGTTCCACCCTAACACAATCATCCTCGAAGTCCGATTAGAGGATATTACATCACCTAATCAACCCCATCCTGTAGGAAGACCCAACTGACCTAAACCATAAAGTGAAGAGGCAATTTCAACCTCTATTCTGAGGGATGGTCCATATACATCCAGAATATCATCTCCCAAAGCACATGTGAAATAATATTACCAAGTTAGTTATCATAGACATCTGAATCATAAGTATGATTTTTTGACTAAATTAACCAAATTTTTTGGAAAGTTCTCAATCCTAGATGATTTGAGTCTTTCAAAACACCTATAAGAATCACTCCTAGAGGCCTTGTCGCTCCCCTAAGAGTTTGAAGTTAGGTTTTTCACTATTGAAGTATATCGTGAAAAGAATGATCTTGCATAATGTCATGTAATTATCTCTTTCATAGACCAGGATGGGGATGTTATTATACAATGACACATCAGACCCTTGTATATATACGGTAGGATAAATAATATTAATATTTGATGATACTCTATTTACAATGGATAAAGATTCAACCTCATTCCAGTCAGGACACTTCTCCAATTAGGTTTTAATCAATCCCACTTATCCCCCTCTACTCTGATCTTACAGGGTTATGATAAGAAATATCAAGTTCCTCTTGGAGAGATCACACTCAGAATTGAGTTTGGGGATCTTGTGTCCAACTCAAAATTCATGGTTGTTTGGCAGGATACATCTTTCAATGTCCTTATAGAAAGAAATTTTCTAAATCAGTATTCTTCCATTCATTTATTATACCACCAATGCCTTAAATAGTGCATAGATGGTCAAATTGGTGCATTGAATGGTGACAAGGATTCATTAAAATCCTATGTGTCATAATACATTGATGCAGGATTCTACCATAAGTAAGGTAAATAATACATGGTTGATAATGCTGTTTAGATAAATGATCCAAATGATATAGTGATGATCCCAGCAAAACCTTTCAAAAAACTCAGTGTAGAGTACATGTTGTCCATCAATCAAATCAAAGGGTTAGGATCTATTTCAAACACACATCCAGTGACTTTCGTGATGTCATCCGTGAAAACCGAACCTGAAAACATTGGATAAGTTTTTATGTTAGTGGTTGAAATTAAATAGGATGGATCTCAATCTGTCATTTCCCCTTCAGAGTCCCAGAAAGGCCTCATACAATTATGTGAGCCCGAAATGGTGGCTTATTCTTCTAGATGTATGAATAAAAATTCCTCCCCTATATCAGATATTATTTCTTCAGTACCTACCTCCTAGTAAGAAAATAAATTAGTAAATTATGAGGAAGATGAAGAAGAAGAAGAAAAAGACCTCAAGGATTCCCCTCCAACATTTGAGGAAGGAATATCCACCACTGTGGATGAAATCAGGGAAGTAAACCTAGGTACATATGAGGATCCATGACCCAATTTAATCTGTGCATCTAAGACTTACAAAGAAGGATAGGTATATTCTTCCTTCTTAAAGAAACATAGGGATTTATTTATTGGAATTACACAAAAATTCTAGAATGTGACCCTAATATATCCACCCATCATTAGCTCTACCAAAATACCATTGGGGAAAAACTAGAAGCTAGATGGACACACCCAACTCATGCCTACAAAATTCTGGCTGATGTAGAAAAATCATCAAGGATAACTATATCCAGGAGGCAAAGTATCTAAAATGGCTATCCACTATTGTCTCATTGAAGAATAAAAATGGGAAAAATAGAGATTACATTGACATTGGAGATCTTAATCAGCACTTTATGAATGATAACATCCTAGTTTTGATCACATAACTCCTAATAAATATGAATACTGGTTATCAAGTACTCTCCATCATAGATGGATATTAAGGGTTCAACCAAATCTAGATGGAACCAAATGATGAAGAACCCACAACCTTCAGGGGCCCTTGAGAAGTATTATGCTATCAGGTAATTCCCTTTGGCTTAAAGAATGTCGGTTAAACATACCAACATTTTATGCATCAAATCTTAAAACCTTTCATAGAAAAGTGTTTTGAATTCTACATTGATGATTTATTGGTCAAATCTTAGCAACATTTTAACCCCCTGGCTAAACTGGAAACCATATTCAAGAAGTTACGATAACATAGATTGAAGATGAACCCCTTGAAATGTGATTTCAGGGTCACCTCATGGTAGTTTCTTAGATTTTTCATATGATATCATGGCATTTAATTTGATCCCAATAAAACTAAATCAATCCTTGTCATGTCACCTTTTTGAAACCTTAAAGAGTTTCGAGGAATTCAAGGTCACTTGGCCTATATTTATCTCTTTATATCCAACCTTGTAGACAAGTGTTTTTCCTTCACCAAATTAATGAATAAATGGGTCACATATCAGTGGACCATTGATTTTCAAGAAGCATCCAACAACCTCAATAAATATCTCTTGATCCCACTGGTGTCAATGCCACATGTTAAATTAAAGCCTCTCATTATGTATGTGACACCCCTGGAGCAATCACTGGGTGTCTTCCTTGCACAAAAGAACAATGATTGAAATAAAAACTATCTTTATTATCTCAATCAAACCATAATCGATACCGATACTTATTATTAATATATCGAGAAGAGATATCTGTCATTAAACTCAATATTTCAAAAATTGAGTCACTACCTACAGCACCATGAGGTCAAATTGGTCTCCACCAGTAACCCACTCAAATATATCCTCAAAAATCCTATGTTGATAGGGAATCTTGAATAGTGGTAGGTTATTCTATAGTAATTCTAAATACAATTTGTGCCACAAAAAGTAAGGAAAGGAAAATCCTTGGCATATTTCATTGAAGAAAAACCATCTTGAGAATCAACATTAATAAATACTAAATTTCCAGATGATGTGGTATTTTCCATTCAAGGTGGCCCCCAAATATGGAAAATTTATTTTGATTGTGCATCTAGGATCCCAACAAGAAAGGCAATGAAATTACCTAAGCTCAAAAAATTTGGGTTATGGATCATACTTATCTCCCAATCAAAGGCATTTTTACCTTACTCCTATATATTATTAGAAGGTTTTACAAAAAATGAGGTGGAATATCAATCCCACATTTTATGACTGGAACTGGCACTTTAAATAATAATAGACCACATAGAGGTGAAAGTCAACTCAATGTTGGTAACCAAACATATCAATTGGGATTATGCCATCAGAAAAGATGATTTGATCCCCCTAATAGATCATTTATTTGGGTTGATGGTAGAATTCCCCTTAGATCCATTGTCGACTCATTTACTATGATCACAGAACACCCAGGAAGATGCATTATAAAATTATTCTACTATTAATACAATATCAAATCCAACCATTCATCCCAGTAGCATGCAGTGGCTATTAGATAGATAGAGACCTTCAATAAGAACCTATCAAACATAATCCATAAGATAGTGGACAGAGATAAAAATTCCTATATTGGAAATCACTTTCATGCTTTATGGTATTATTAGACTACAACCCATAAAACCACATGGGTGCCCTCATACTCATTGGTGTATGAAATAGAATCAATTTTACTCATTGATTTTCAATTACTATCTCTCTACATTTACATGTGTGACCAACTATATTTAAATTAAAAATACTAGAAACGACTGGATTAATTGGAGTGGCTAGATGAAAAAAATATTGCACACCTTGCATCACTTGGAAGTATACCATAATCAGATAGTGTGAGATTTTAACAAGAAGGTTCTCATCTGTTAATTCCACCAAGAAGAATTGGTACGGGTCCTTAGGACACCATTAATACTAGGAAATAAGCCTCTAAATCTTGAGATAAAGTGGGAGGGACCTTACTCCATACACAAGGTCCACTCTAACAAATTTTATTCCTTGATATTGAAGGATGGATATATCATTATTAATCCAACCAATGAAAGGTTCCTGAAAAAATATTTTTCATAATCACAAAATATCATTTTAGTTGTAGAATATTTAAATTCATAGCACCATACACATCCAAATTGGGAAATGTTAAATTGCACAATGGTTCTTTGTCACATGACCTTAAAAGGGAGGACATAATGTATGTGTTGTACGACATTAAACTGTGTGGAATTTTTATACTTGTCACACAAAAAAACTACATGACAAAAGGTCCTAGTTATATGACTCAAAACTATAATACAACCTTCATCCTCGCCTCATGGAATTAAACTGCATGATTAACGTCCCTCTAATTCAATGTTAATAAATCCCCAAAATACCGTGAGTTGAGATACTCCTCTTGGTCCCTTAAAAATGAGCCTTCATCTCATGTGTTGGTCCCAATCACATCCCTCCAACCCCTCAATGGGTCGAGATGCCCTCTTAGCCAGACATTTGGGAGAAAATATGGGAAGCTCCCATGCATAAACCTTATTCGCATCATTACCACACCATAGTGGTACTTGGGACCCTTTTATAGGTATAAGACCAAATAATATCATGTCCTTATCACATGATGATAAACTTCTTGATCAGTTTAAGAACTATATATAGCTTTATTCTCATTCTAATGAGATATGTAGTAAAATCATTATCATATCTCCTTCCCCAACCACCACAGAATCTAAATGCCCTTATCCTTTCCTTGTATTTCCCTTGTGTTATGGAAGAATCCTTTACCAGTCCTTGTTTCTCACATGGAGCAAAACTCACATGGGCTTAAGAGTTTGGTAAAGGATTTATTTACATGAGTAAGGTATATTGATTCACATTGGGGATATCCTGGTCATGGCTACATGACCCTAAAAGGAACACTAGATTTCCTCATACCATGAAAATAAACTACACGATCTGTATAAGAATTATGTGAAGCTTTATTATTTCCCTATCAAGATAAATAGTGATTCTTGGAAATTACACCTTGGTAAATCTGAAATATTCCTTTTCACATTGGAATCATTGATGTTTTTAACGTATGATGATAAATGGAATGGTCCTTCGAGAACTACAGGCAGCTTGATTCTTGCCCCTATAAGATATTTAGTGATCTCTAGATCTCCAATCTTAGGCCCAGACGTAACACAATATAGGAAATGACTCCACTCCCCCATGTATGAGTCAAATCCACGTAACAAGATCTAATATGGTTTCTTACTCAATTCATGAACGCATATTCAAAAAAAACCCATTTCCTCCACATATGAAATCAATCTGTGTGGGGGTCTTTATCCGAGAACTAAGTATGGCTTGACTCTCATTCCAATGAGATACATAGTGATTATTAGGCCCCATATCCTATTACCAACCATAAGGTAAAATAATAACTACTCCATATCCTATATACAAACAAATATACATGCATGAGATCTCAATTTGGGTCCCCTCATAAAGGGATCCATCAAAGAAATAGGGTTTTCCATCTTCTACATATGAGTCAGATCTATGTAAAAAACTCTACACTTCATGGCCTATATCAGTCCAAATGTTTTCTCTATTCTTGGAAATATCCCTTCCACATGTCATACTCTTAATCTTGGACACCTTCATATCTCCATGATCTTTCTCAAGTTCTAGTGAGAGAATTTCTAATACCTAGTTACTTATTTCCCTGACTATGTTGTAACACACCCCAGTTGGATTTTCATCAGTTTCTCACAAATTTCAGAGCCATCCATCCCAAGGATGAACTATTAACTATGCCTAACATGAACTAGTTGGCCTTCCATAAAACATCCAATAAAATGGGATTTTTAATCAATGGTAAATTCATTCTTGGTAGAATCCTATTTTGTCTCTTTCAACTTTGACAGCATTATCTTAGAACTCAAGATTTGAATTTGGTCTACAGGCATCTCTAGTATAATTGTCCCATGTCATTTCTCCAAATCCAATAATCTTTGATACAATGGTTTAAAATTTTCTATCTCATTACCTAATCATGTTAGAACAACCTTGGTCTGATAGTCCACATGTCACCTACTATTTTCATGATTCCAAGGTCCTAGTTGTATTAACTAAAACTATAGGCCCCATATTTCCTACACCTAGGTCATACCGGTAAAGGAAAATTATTCCACTAATTCTTTGTAAATTTTGACTTGAATTTACCCTTCTATATTCAGGAATTTTCCTCCCAAGAAACAAACACTATGCCTGGGGAAATCTAAATCTCCATAAACCTCAATTAGCATTTAGTGATATAATGTCATAATTTCTAAGAACTTATCTTCCTTGAAAAAAATAGACCATAAAATATATTTTTCAACCAATGGTTATTTCATCCCTGGGAGAGGCCGCCTCTAACATCATAATCTCTTTTTTCTATACCAATATTTGGATCTGGGATTCCTGATCGTGTTGTCGAGCACGTCAAATTAGATGTTTATTTTTAACTAGAATTTATGTAGTTTAGCAGAAACCCTAGGTTGCCTCTCGAAAGAGCTTTAGATCACTAATTACAAAATGATGTTCTGATTAAGAAACTAAAAGGGGAATTGGTTTTATAAAACTTGGGTTTTCTTTCTTTAAGAATAGAAATTGAAAGTATATTACTACTAAGAAAAACTAGTCGGAGAAATCATGATCAACCTGGATAACTATCTCTTAATTCTCATCATATCACCGCTCTCAAGGGAAATGGAAGGATCATTGATTACTTGATTTTATACATACTAAAACCAGTAATGGTATGTGAGTTATTACTAGGTTACAACCAAGGATTTGATCAATCAGTGATATTGATTATCAGTAACCACTCAAAATCAATAAACATGAATCGATGTAAAAACGTAACTCAATCAAGGAATCGCATCAAAAACGTGATGAGATGACCAGATTTGTGTCAATGATAAAAATATTCCAAAATAAAAGAACATGCATATTCATAGGTTCAGGATCTAATATTTTATCAACTGATGAAATCCATTTGCACACTCATGAAAGGGAGGGGTGAGAAAAGTGGCAACCACACTCAAATCAACACAAGATATGAGTTATGCATGGAAGCATGTGGATTCTTGTTCCTTTGATTTATATTTGATCATACCATAATAAACACAAATTTAGAATGAATAAATGAAGAACAATTGACAAAAAACCTATAAATCAATTACCTTATGAAGATTACAAGTGTAGAGCTCGGGATTACAATAAAGGACACTCCCCAAATTGATCACTAAGAGGTTTAGAAGTACATGAGGAAGAAGATAAATAAAATGGGGGAAGAGAACTCTCAAAATCGACTAACCTTCACCCCTAGTTGTTAAACATGATATAATGATGGGGAGGAGTGATTTTATGGACAAAAACATCACACTTTCCACAAAATATGTCTAGTTCCTAAGGGACTAGGTCACTATTTAGGACAGAATTTATAATCCTTCTTTATCTAGATGGTTGACTAACCAATTAGTTCAATTTTCATGAAATTAGGTCGAGATTTGTTCATTTTAGTTATCTATCCATGGGAGTGGAATTATCCCAATTGGATCTCTGAGGCCCGAGTTATGGCCCAAATACATAAGGGTGGTCCAATCTGGCCCGCCCAGAATATCTTCACATTCTAGGCCTCTTTTGGGCCACCAAGTGGACGAATTGGGCTCAATGTTATTCTATAGAAATTTATCCCACATTATTTTGAACTTATAAGCCTATTTTTAGCCTAATTAGATGCACGGATTATCCACATTACAAATAATTGTCCAAATACATACTTGGTCTCTCACGTAGTTTGGCCCATTTTGCTTGAATTCCATCACGGGCTCTCCAAATCACCTCCTCCTACAATGTAAACACCAAAAAAGTAAAATTTCCCTATTAAATAGTGATAAAAATTAATTCATAGATTCAAACCTAAATTTCAATTTATTATTATATTTTTAATATTCATTACAAAACGAGTTTAAAACAATAATGTAAGGGGGGATTTGAATAGTGAATCGCTATGCGATCACACCCCCACAACTAAAAATTTGTACTACTAGGAAAAGTCACATAAAAAATTATGCATTTTTATATTCCCAACATAATGATGATTTAAGATTTGAGTAAATTTAAATTTATTAAATTAATGTGATCAATGCACAAACCACACCAAGGAGTTCTTCCTAATGAAAATGTAAAAAGATGTCTCATAAATCATATCACAATGAAATTCAAAGAGATTCATGATACCAAATTGAGTGAGTAATTAAAAATTAAACCATTCCACTAACTCTCCATGTGTATGTGTGAAAACCATTCCATGTTATTCTTTCCACTTTTTATCCAATAAATATAGGTTATTTTAACATTATTCAGCTTAAATGATTTTGTCCACCAAACCAACCCTACATCCTTTGCAATCATATTTCAAGACTCACCCACTTAAGAATTCTCAAAAGTAAAACCATAATCTACTAACCTAGATATCCCCATATGTTTCACATTTCATCACTCCCCTCATTTATTTATTTTTTTAGAAGTTTCATTCAGAACAAATCTCACACTCATATCTCAACCCTTGATTGATCTCCTCGTGACATTAATTGTAATAGTTATAACAATATCAAAGGTTGAGGAGGAGTGGTTTTTAACCTACCCAAGACACAACCCAATTTTTTTTCAGGGCATACAAAATTTATATATTAGGTACACATGCATAGGTCAATCTGCTATAGTAATGAAACAGATCGGATAAGGAACAAATGTATGGAAATATAACTTTAAGCTGAAAAATATTAACCTAACATATATTTACATTCTATTAAGTAAGAAATATTCACACTTTATGTTTTGGTGCAAAAATGTGTGGAGATATTATTGAAACATGTTTCCCAAAAACTACTCACACAAGGGGAATCAATAATCTCAAAGGTTTCACCAAGATACAACCATTGATATCATTGACAGAAAACCAATTCACTAAAAATAACTCCCTGATGTTAAATTCAGACAAATATTCATTCCATAATAGAGACATGTTTTCATCAAATGTTAAATCAACATGGAAAAAAATCAACATGCATTTTTAGTAAGTTCCATGATTTTGATGACCATAAGGGGGGAAAGTAAAAATACCATAAAGAAGGTGAAAAAGAGAATAAAGAAGAAAAAAATGAAAATCCTAATGAAACTATAAAGATAGGGAAAAGTGAAAGTACCATAAAGAAGGATAAAATATAAGAAAGAATAAAGATGGTGAAAATCCTAATGAACCCAGGAATGTATCCCCCAAAAACCTAGAATGTGCAGTATCCTCATTGTAATAATTGAGAATGTGAGAAGGAAGGATAAAACCTATTGGTTTTCACAAGTATGTTTCTTATAAAAGGTGGATTTCCTCCACCAAATTATTTGTAAAATCCTCATAGAAGTGTTTAAGTCTCTTTCCACTGACGGTAAGACTTCATCCACTTTGTTCATGCAAAATCTGTATTGTACCAAAGAGTAAACATTAGTAACAATATAAGGACCGAGCCATCGGGAACGAAGCTTATCTGGGTGGAGATTTAGCCTGAATTGTACATGAGGACCTTCTCACCAATATGGAACTTTCATTGATGAATCATGCTGTCATTTATATCCTTTGTCTTATCTTTATAGATTCAGGAGTTCTCATATGCATCATGTCAAATTTCTTCCAACTCTTGAATCTGCAACTTCATATGCTCACCTGCATCTGAAATACTCATATTACATTGTTTAACATCACAATATGCATGGTGTTATACCTATACTTTGAGGTGAAAAGATTTTCCAAACACAATTATATATGGTTACACTCTGATTATGGGATTAAAAGTTGTACGGTATGCCCAAATTGCATCATCTAAGCACAAACTCTAATCTTTCCTATTGGGTTGTACATTTTTTTCCAAGATTCTCTTAACTTCCTGATTTGAGATTTCTTCTTGTCTGTTAATTTGGGGGTGATATGTAGTAGAGACTTTATGATCAACCCCATATTTAGGAAGTAAATTTTTCATGTTGTGATTGAAAAAATGGGCACCCTAATCACCAAAGATGAATCTCAAAAAACTGAACCGACTAAAAATTTGGGACCTTACAAAATCAACAACAAATCGAGAGTCATCGGTCCTAGTAGACTTTTCTTCCACCCATTTATACACATAGTCCATATCTAAAAATATTTACATGAATCCAAATGAATTTGGAAAATTCCCCATGAAGTCAATGCACCATGCATCAAAAATTTCACAGAATAACATGCGTTGTTGGGGCATTTCATTCCTCTTGAAGATATTCCCTATGAATTGAAAATGACAACATGACTTGAAGAATATATGGGAATACCTATACAATGTTGTCCAATAAATTCCTGATTCAAGGACCTTTCAAGCTATAGGTTGAGAGCCAAAGTGGCCCCCACAAACCAAAGTGTGGAAGAAGGTCATAATAGAGGTGAACTCATAGCCAGGGACACACTGACGAACTACTTGGTCGCCAAAAATTATCCACAAATAGGTGTCATCCCAAATGTTCCACTGAGAATCATGTTTAAGAATTTGGGATTGGGAAGTACTTAAATCATTGGGGACCCTAGATATAGCTAGAAAATTCACAATGTTCTCATACCAGGGGGTAAGGTCCACAACATCACAAAGGCTCTCATGAAGAAATAATTCTCCAATGGGGAGGGATGAGTCAGCATAGTGGTATAGCGGTGGAGAAATCATACTAATGTGGTCAGATACAACATTTTATACTCCCCTCTTATCTTTAATATCAAGGTCCAACTCTTGGAGGAGAAGCATCCACCATATGTGGTGGGGATTAGGTTCCGGTTTATTTAAGAGGAATCGAAGGGTAGCATGGTCAGAAAACACAATCACTTTTGACCCAAGAATATATGAATGGAATTTTTTCAAGGAAAACACAATTTAAATGAGTTCTTTTTTAGTGGTTGTGTAGTTTACTTGAGAAGGGTCAAGGGTACGTGAGACATACGCAATGACATGAGAAGCCTTCTCTACCCTTTGTTATAAAACTGCCCCAACTGCAAAGTTAGAGGCATCACACATAAGGACAATGGGGAGATCCCACCTTGGTGGTTGGATGATGGGAGGTGATTTGAGACTCCTTTTTAGTGAATTTAATGCATCCTCACAATTTTTATCAAACATAAACTCAGAATATATTTTCAATAATTGGGACAATGGAAGTGTGATCTTACTAAAGTCTTCAATGAATCGGTGATAAAAACCAGCATGACCCAAGAAATATAGAACCTCACGAACACATTTTGGTTATGGAAGGGATGACATAAATTCAATTTTATATTTATCAACTTGAATTACCTTATTTGAAATGGAATTCACAAGAAATATCCCCCGCTCAACCATAAAATGGCATTTCTCATAATTTAAAACAAGATCTTTTTCAATGCAACAATGGAGGACAGAACCTAAGTGTTCTAAAAAAATCATCCAACGAAGAACCATATACCATGAAATAATCCATAAAGACTTCCTTACAACTCTCAAGGTACCCAGAAAAAATACTCAACATACATCGCTAAAAAGTACCAGGAGCATTACATAGACCTAATGGAATCCTTCTATATGAAAATGTGCCAAATGGTAGAGGAAAGTGGTCCTTCTGCATGGCTTGATTCAGTCGGCGGTAGTCAATACAGACTTTCCAACTGTTTTTCACATGTTTTGGAACCAATTAATTTCTTTCATTTGACACAACTGTTATTCCTATTTTTTAAGCACAATTTTCACTGGGCTAACCCATTTACTATTATATATAGGATAAATGATCCTCATAGCAAGTAATTTACTGACTTCCAATTTTACCACTTCAACGAGAGTGGGATTCAGCCGATGTTGATATTGTCTTATGGGCTTAGCCTCATCATCCAAAATTATATGGTGCATACAAATATATGGGCTAATCTTGAGAATATCATCCAATGTCCATCTTACTGCCTTTTTCCACTCTCTCAAAAGGTTGAGCAGTTTTGATTCCTATTTTGGAGAGAGGTTATTAGAAATAATGATAGGAAATTGGTCAATCCCCTCAAGATATGAATATTTTAAAATAGAAGGAAGTTTTTTAAGTTCCAACACTAGTTTTTTTGGATTGAGGGAGGGTATTTAGGGGGAGTGAAGGCCTTTAAACTGTCTATCTGGTCATGTTTATTCTCTAAATATAGGGAATCTATTGAATTGAGATTTTCATAATCATCAACCATCATGGGTACCTCAGAATGAACACACTCATCAATTAAAGCACAAAATTTACACTTTTTATTACCCACACAACACTCAAAACATGAATCAAAACTCAAATAATCCAAGGGTGAAGAAGAGGAAAATTAATTAGAGTATGGGTTGAGGAGAGAATTGTGTCTGTGTGCATCGTTTGAGAGCACTTCCATCGAATAGACAGGAAGAGTGGATTGTTCTTTGATGGGGTGTTTTATAGCCTCAAAGATGTCAAAACTTACCTTTTCTCCTCCAAACTCCATGGACGGCGTACCATTGTGAACGTTGATGATCGTCTTTGATGTTTTTATTAATAGCCTCCCAGGTATGATAGGATCATGTCCATGGGTTCAGGTATCTTCCATCTCAAGAATTTAGAAATAAGCAGGGAAGATGAGATTCTTCACTCATACAAGGACATCCTCAATCACTCCTATTGGATGTGAAGTACTTGGGTTGGAAAGTTGTACGAAAATTCCCATTGGTTGAAGCTCTATGACCTATATAGAAGTTTACATGGATTGAGGCATTACATTAATGTAAGCACCTAAATCTAGCATAGCATCAGAAAAGAAGTTCTCCCCTATATTACACGGTATTTTGAATGTGCCCGGATCTTTGTATTTGGTTGGAATTGCTGGTTGAATCAAGGCTGATACATCCCTTCAAAAGTTGATTCTTTCATTCCCCTTCAGCCTTCATCTATGGGTGCATATTTCTTTGATAAATTTGGCATAACGAGGAATTTTCATAACTGCATCCAACAATGGAATATTAACATGAAATTTTTTAAATGCATCCATTATTTCATTTTCAATATCATTATAAAAGTTTTTCTTAGATTTAGTGATTCTTTGAGATAAAGGAAGAGGAATGGATTTTTCATGGGAATCCTTAATAATAATTTGATTACTCTTTTTTCTTGTTTTTATTTTCTTGTATCATTTGAGGGTTGGAGAAGAGAGTTTTCAAGAGTGGGACATACCTATGGAATAGAATCAATATAATTAAAAACTTTTTTACCACTACAAAGTGTAACTGCACATACGTTACCTTTGTCCTTCGGATAGACAATGGGTTTGGATGGTAGTTTTCCAAAACCTTTCATATTATGCTCTCTGATGGAGTTCTCCAATTGTCCCACTTGAGTTTGTAGGTATTGAATTGTCGATTGTGTGGTCTGTTGGAACTGGAGGTTCGGGGTTGCCATTTGTTTTACCATATCCTCGAGGCATGGCTCAGACTTGGGAGGAGGAGGAGGATTGTTTTGAGAATTTTAAGGATAACAAGGTTACATACCTTGGCCTTGTGGATTCCAATTCTTCTTGGGGTAGCTTGAGTTTCCTCCTTGTCAGTACTGGGGTTGTTCTTTCCACCCAGGGTTTAGATTTGGCCTAAATGGTTCTTGCTTGAAGGGAGGTTCTTGTTGTAATGGATTCCCTTGGAACACAGCTACACAAAACTCAGGTGAATCTTGAAGTTGTGGGCACAAGTCATAAAAATGAGTATTTTCGTAACAAATACCACAATGTAATGGAATAGGAGGAGATTGTGAGTTACCTTATGCTTGAGATAAATGCCTTAGAAGGGTATTCATCTCATGAATCTTTGTATATACCTTTTGTTCTAGAGATGAATGACTTGCCTCATGAACTCATCAGGTTGGTATAATAGCTCATGTACCAAATTATTGTGCATTTTGAGCCATGTTGGTTATTAAGTCATGAGCAGCGGAAGGATTTTTATCAACTAGGGAACCACCAGATGCAGCATCAATCATTCCATGATACATGGGGATAAGTCCCTCATAGAAGTTTTAGACTAAAATTTGTTCACTAATCTGGTGGGGGGGGAAGCTTGAGCAAAGTCTCTTGACTCTCTCCCGGTATTCGTGAAGGGTATCACCTTGTGAATGCCTAATGCCAAGAATTTCGTTACTAATTCCTATTGTTCAGGAGGTAGGGAATAAATTCTTTAAAAATAGTCTTTTTAGGTCATTACAACCCCCAATTGTGGTAGGAAAATAGTATATCCAGTGTTTTCCTACATCATCAAGGGAGAAAGGGAAGCCCTAAACTTAATTAATTCCTGAGAGACATTTTGGGGTTTCATGGTGAAGCACACTATGTGAAACTCCTTAAGGTGTTTATGAGGGTCCTAACTAGGAAGACCATGTAATTTTGGAAGTGGGTGGATGATGCATGATCTCAGCTCAAAGTTGGATGCTTCCCCAAGATATTCGATGTACGTAGGTTGGTACTCCACATCTGGGGTGGTCAGTTCTTTTAAGGTTAGATTATTTGTAGCCATGTTTTCTTGGGTTTTATTGGGTTCAATTTTTGATTGGTTTATAACCACTTGAGGTTCCAAAAGGGGTTTTTTAGTGTTACTTTATTGACCTTATTTAGATTCCTTGATTTGTGTGTGAAGTGTCTTTTCAATTTCCAGGTCAAATTCAAGTATTTTTTCTTTTTCTGATCGGTTTATGAAAATAAGTTGTGAAGTTTGTTTTTTTATTATTTAATATGTATATAATCACATAATAATGGTTAAAGGATAATATAATGTTATAATACAGAATTATAGAGAGATAGATGGAGAATAAGAAGAAGAGAGAGAGGGGGGATAAAAAGTAAGAACACACAAAAACAACCAAAAATAGAAACAGAAAACCAAAACAAAAACAATTAAATGGGGGTGGGGTATTTAAAGGAGTACTAATTAAGAAGTAAAATAAATAAATAAAATTAAATAAAGAAAAAAATTATCTTGGCTCCCTGGAAACGGTGCTAAAATTTGATCGTGTTGTCGATCGTGTCAAATTAGATGTTTATTTTTTACTAGAATTTATGTAGTATAGCAGCAACCCTAGGTCATCTTTTGAAGGAGATTTAGATAATTAATTATAAAATGAGGTTATTATTAAGAAACTAAAATGGGTATGGGGTTTTATAAAACTTGGTTTTTGTTTCTTTAATAACATAAATTGAAAGTATATTACTACTGAGAAACACCGGTTGGAGAAATCGTGATCAACCCGGGTAAGTGTCTCTTAATTCTCATTCTGTCATCACTATCAAGTGAAAGGGAAAGAGAATTGATTCCATGATTTAATACATACTGAAACTAGTAATGGTATGTGAGTTCTTACTTGGTTACTACTTAGTATTTGATAGATCAATGATATTGTTTATCAGCAACCGCTCAAAATCAACAAACATGAATCGATATAAAAACAGAAATCAATCAAGGCATCACATCAGCAACGTGATGAGATGACCATATTTGTGTCAATGATAAAAATATTCCACAAGAAAATAACATGAATATTAATAGTTTCATGATCCTGTATTTTATAAACTGACGCAATCCATTTTCACACTCATGAAATGGAGGGGTGAGAAAAGAGGCAACAGCGCTCAAATCATCACAAGATCCAGGTTATGCATGGAAGCATGTGGATTCTGGTTCCTTTGATTTGTATTTGATCATACTAGAATAAACACAAATTTAGATGGTATAAATGAATAACAATTGACAACAAACCTGGAAATCAATTACCTTATGAATATTACAAGTGTGGAGCTTGGGATTACAACAAAGGACACTCCCCAAATTGATCACTAAAATGTTTAGAAGTACACGAGGGAGAAGAGAAATAAAATGGGTGAAGAGATATATCAAATTTGAATAAACTTCACTCATATTCATACCACATGATAGAATAAATGGGGAGTGATTTTATGGATAAAAACATCACACATTCCACAAAAGTGGTCGAGTGCCTAAGGGACTAGGTCGCTATTCCGGACAAAATTTTTAATCCTTCTTTATCTGGCTGGTTGACAGACCAAAACACGTTCAATTTTCATGAAATTAGGTGGAGAGGTGATCCTTCTCATTGGATATCCAAGGGAGGGATAATTATCCCAATTGGATGTTCAAGACCCAAGTTATATCCCAAATACAGAAGGGTTGTCTAATCTAGCCCGCCCATAATTTCTTCACATTTTGGGAATTTTTTGGGCCTCCAAGTGGAAAAATTGGGCTCAATGATCTTATAGAGAAATTTATAACACATTTTTTTCACTCATACACACATTTTTATCCCAATTTGATGCATATAGTATCCACATTACAAATAATTGTACAAATTCATTCTAGGGCTCTCGCACAATTTGGCCCATTTTGCTTGAATTCCATCACAGGCTCTCCAAATCACCTCCTCCTACAATGTAAACATCAAAAAAATTAAAATTGACCTATTAAACAGTGATAAAAATTAATTAATTGATTCAAACATAAATTCAAATTTATTATTATATTTTTAATATTCATTACAAAACTAGTTTAAAATAACAGTGTAAGGGTGGATTTTAATTGTGAATCTCTATGCGATCAAGTCCCCAAATCACAGCTTACAACTTTCATCATTCACACCTAAATATTATAGCACTTTTATGGGTAGGTTACCAAGAATGGGATAACTATAAACCTTATAGTCAAATCTAAAGATCTTAAATTATATCCCCATTATTTCCTTGAGGTATGACATTAAACTGTATACCGTAATATCCTTGTTATATCAATTTAAACTGCATAGCATAATGTCCTTTCTATATGACATTAAAACTACATAGCGCAAATCCCTATTCACAAGACATTAAATAGTATAACAATTATCCTCACCGTAATACATTTAACTACATGGTCTATGTTTTGGTCGTATGACTTTAAATGGCATGATGCCTCAACCCTTGTTAGAAAGGTACCTTCCCCCTAACATCGGACATCTAATAAAAGGCACCATCCTTCCCCTGAGATAAATTCATATAGGATCAATTTACAATTCATGGCCAATACCGATATAGGTATTATCTTTATTCTTATATATCTTCCTTTAGAAAAACCACTCCTCATAGTCTTGAGAAATATGAATCTCCATAAACATCCTTCATCCTTGAGAAATAAAATGTCAAAATTACAAATAGATCCTTCATCTAACTATATCGTAACACACCCAAGTTGTCCTTTCATAAGTTACCCAAAAAACGGGTCTATCAACCTAAGTATACTGCTACTTGAATATGCAGTACACACCTTAATTGGCCTTGCATAAACCATCCATTTTAATGGGTTTGTTAGAAAGTGGTAAATTCCTTCTCAGGAGAGACCTTATCTATTCACATATATCATGTTTTAGATTTGGAAACCATAAAATCATGTATCATGATTCCCCTCAAAAGTCTCTAAAGAATTTCAGAACATTCATGGACATTAAACCTTGTTCGTGTTATTATTTCAAAATTTAGGGTCAAATCTATTAAACCTAAAACATTATCATTACTAGTTTGACATTAATTAATTTAAAACTACTCATAAATAGATACATAGTCCTCTCTAGAATGAAAACTCATAAAGGGGACTTTGGAAAAAAGTTGAGTCCCATCTTTCTAGAACAACACTTCATATGGTTTAGGAAAAAATCAAGCAATAAAAAGATAAAAGGCACAAAATGTGTTAGGATGAAAACCGAAAAAGGGTGGACTAAGAAAAATACAAGTCTCACACACTATGTCTCCATCATACTAAAACTTAGGAAAAACATAGGTTGATAACATAAAAGATGTAAAGTTTGTAGGGTTTTCTATATAACCCTAGGAATAGTTAAAATATGTTCACTAGGCCAAATGGATTATGAAAAATTAGAGCATTTCCCCATCCCATCATTGTGGTTACATCTAGATGATGCATTCACTTTTTTCTATGAAAATTAATTTCAATGTTATGTTATGATCACATAAAGAAAATAAGGATGAAGACACAAGTAATTGGGAGTAAAAATCCTTTTCATTTGTGTTTAAAAATGGAGGGGAACTTCCACATTCTAGATCCTCTCTTCTAGTTTTACAATTTTTCTTCAATATAGGATTTTAGAAGTTAACTATACCCCGAGAAATTACTGCAGCTTCCCAATGATTATTTGTTTGTGTAGAAGTAGCCTCATCAACTTTATGGAGCTTCCCCTACTTATTGCTAATAGTATCTCTCCTTTGTACCGAAGCCCCTAACAAGGATCGATGAAGTTGTATTACTTCTTCCTATCCAACATTTAATTCTACTTCTAGGTACGTTATTTTGAGAGACTTATCATCAAGGTGATTTTAATACTCCTCCACCTCCTTGGAATGGCTGGCCTCATCTTCAATTTTGGTATCTCTAAGTTCCTCAAACTGGACAGCCTGCTACTCATCGGCCTACTTCACTCTTCACTCCTCTCCCCTTTATCGAAGGATCATCTTCATAATATCATGGATCTCGTGGTAATTAAATCCACCATATCCTAGCATGGGAATCTTGAATGGAATTTGGTGAAGTAATGATAACATATTCTCAAGTGGTGCCTCTACAACTATCTTAGAGATATATCTCCAAATGAGAAGATGTGTAGGGTGAAAAGTCTCATGCATCTCTAGATCAGACTCAGAGACACTTTGGGAAGGAGATATATAATTTGGGATCAATGCACTGAATGATCCACCATATTACGATCCCTCCAAAGTAGACCCATCCTCACCTACCAATGATGGTAGAGATAGCATGGAATCCCTAATATCAAGCCTAGTTTTCAAAGTTGATAACACTGAAGAGAAAATGAATCTTTTCATTAACATCGGGATTTCAAAAAGTATCGAGGGTAGAAAAGTAACAGAAACATTGGATGAAACTTACCCATTATTGGATCCACTATTAGAATTAGTACCTCATTAGTACCCCCAACCTCAACTCTCGATGTAGGGACCTCCTAACAAGGAGCACCCTTTGGGTTTTCGCAACAACTAAAATCAGAGACTCTCTAGAATCCCCCACTTTGGGATTCTTATCCATTATTCCCTAAGAAACAAGAGTAGGGTGGACTTGTATGCATTGTTATTGAATTGATTTGCTGAAATTATCTTTATAAAAAGATACACAAGTTGGGATTTGTTGTGAAACATCAGGTGAAAGGAAATAATCTGTGTTTTCAAAGTGAAAGAATGATAATACTCACTTCCTCCAGATTCCTTTTAGAGATCCTCAAACTCCTTGATGAAACCTGGAATATCAATTTCTAGATTAATTAAATCCTACAGTTCATTATATGTAGCCTAGAGTCTTGCAGCAACATCACTGGTAGGGATATCTGAGGCGGGATTCTCGGAACCAAAATTGGCTCTACTGTCGATCCCCTCTTCCAATTTCTCAGTTGGAATAGTATCGCCAGGCCTCACGGAGTTAGGATTAACATACCCACCTTCATCGAACTACCCAAGATCCCTGTTATCCCCTTAAAAAGTGACCATGGGATTAACATTGACTACTACAACATGGTCCCCCAAAATTGGGGAAGACATGGCTGCATCTCTTGATGCTTCATTTGTCAAAATAAGAGATTCATCAGCCTGAGTCTATGTCTGCGACGGCACTTCTTCCTCGATCCTTTAAGAATCAATGCTATAACCCTTGAGGGAAGAAATATATTCAGATTATGAAAAAGTAAAATACAATAAAAGGATGTGTCAACTAGGTAATGATATCAAATTATTAAAACAGATATAATTACTATGGCACATGCATCAGGATAAGTTCAATGCCCTCTTTTGCTGCCTATATTGAGATGGTGAATGGTTCACCTCATCCCTCCAAGAAATAGATACTTGAGATGATGATTGTGGAATTCCTATTACCATATCCTCCACCATGTCCCACTGATCCGGGGATAGTTCTTCAGATTCAAACATTGCATTTATTTCCCCAATGGGGGTGCTCATAGGCCCATACCTTAGCAACCCGAACACTTCTATTGTTGCTCCCTTTTCAACAAATCTTTATTATCCTTATTCCCTTATAAACTACAAAATAAAATCCCCTTGAGATTAATTATGGCTAATGAAAGAGTAGAAAATGGAAGGGAGAAAAGATAAATACATCAATAGGGTTAACATATATGTCTAATTCCTCCTTAGGATAAAAAACAACACCCTCACGCACTCCCCGATCCAGCATGTTATACACTCACCTTATGGAACGGTTCTGATCATTATTTGTGTATATAAAATCCTCTAACTCACTAAGATACTTTGTCACCTCAGCCAAGTCATTTTTAGGGTGGAGTCAGAGGGTGCTCTAATATCACCCAATTCTGGGATTTGTTGGATGGCCTGACAAAATTCCCAAGAATCACTAACATCGTTAGTTATGCTTTCCCAAACTCGAATTTCTAAGGGTCTCACATAATTAGACCCTGATGCTTCTAGATATGAGTAATAATCACTGCCTCTTTACTAGTAAGCCTCTCCATGCATCCTTTCTCTCCTACAAGAGTGAGGGGACAAAACATGAGCCTCTTCCTCGCGGTGATGATTAGACTGCCTTGGAACCAGAGGGGTGGTCTTTTCAACTCTATCCCACTTCATAGACTTTTCTCTGGATTGTTTTGAGGGATCTGGAGTTTCATCATCATCATCTTTCACTCAAGCCTTTTTACTATTCATGCCATAACTAGTGGTTTTCTTGGCCTTACCCCGATAAATTTCTTTTTTCAACAACCCTTGAGGGTATGAAGAGATCCACACCTTGGCATATCCAGCCTCCAACCCAAATGATGCATCTGATAGAGGTGGAATGATTGAAATTTTGGATACTTCCAGGGCCATCAAGATCTAGATCTATCAGGCTGCCATCGAATTCTTATCAGACCTAACATGTGTTGGTGGAATGATTCTTGACTGTTGAAGACATTTAAATTGGTGGGAAAATCGATACATAGAATAGGCCTCATAGATGATCTCACTATCAATAAAAGTTTTTGGTATGCTGTCTCTAAATGCTACCATGTACAACCTCATCTTGTAATTTTTTTCCTTACCATCATTGATAAATGTCTCTATTAGTGGGTTACCATATATAAAAAATTTTAATTCTCCTCACCCATTCAGCATCATCATCACATCATTATACTTTAAGTTCAGGGGATGAATTATAGAGACACCCTGAACAAATGGTAAGAACCGATGGTCAAGGGTTCTAACTAGGATCATCACTGCATATAAACTAAAATATGTTTCAACCAACCCCCACATCACCACAAATGGACCTGAAATCCCAAACAGGTTCTTCTCGTTGTAGATGTGTAGTAAGCACTGGTAGATTCTTTCCAAGAGCTGGAAAACCAACCCTATGTATGTACCCTAGACTAATTTGTCCATGAAAATAAAATTCCCCAACCTCACACCACCCTTGTACTCAAAAACTAGAAGTAGTTAAATACTCAACAACATGGAAAGGAAGTTGTCTAGGTGAACTTTCACATCAACCTCGGGTTTGACCTTATAACCCCAATGTCAATACTCACCCTTCTCCAATGTGGACCATAACATGCCCAAATCACCCTGATTATCTATACTGGGGAATATTTTGGGGATATAGAACATAGGAACTTCCCATTCAGGTTTAATAAAAGCACTCATCCATGTTTTGGGATGAACTTCACCCCTAGGGAAAGGATATTTTGTGGTTAGTTTATTTCCCACCTTATAAATCTCACGGGCTAAAAGAACTATCCTTTTCGGAATCATACCATGTTAGTTGTGGTGGGATGAACTCATCATACATCTCCCCATGAATAGGGTCCCTATAAATATGGTAGACATTCCATTGGATAATACTAACTTCTCCATACATCAGATGGATAGAATTTATCTCTGGACTCCACTGGCTAAGCAATTCAGTGATAATATCCAGGTTCTTGTAGACATAGGGATTCCTGAACCAAGAATCTTCATAAACGTAGACATCTTGAAGGTCCTTCTTGAACTCTATCTAGTTTTAATTTACCCAATACACCAACATATACTTAAGCCTAAAATTGACTCTAGAGTGGAAGTCCCACAATAGGAAAATCATCGCATAGCGACTGTTTTTTTATATGGCGGAGGTTTAAACCGCCTCTATATGCTTCAGTGGTGGTTTCCAAAAATTGCTGATAAATTGTGTGTTGTCATACAATACTCAGTTCTTTCTTTAATTTGGTGTTGATTTCTGGTAACCCTCATAGAGATCACATTTTGCGATGGTGGGTTGTGGGTTTAGTGGCGGTTTTCCCAGACAAAAGTATTTTTTTCGTGGTGGTTAAAACCGCCCCGACAAAAAAAATATTTTTGTCAGGGAAAACCCCTGGTGGACCCATGACCAACCACCTTAAAATGGTAAGGTAAAATGAAAAATATCTTATGACAGTTTTAATCACCACTAAATTATTGTATGTAGCGTCGGTTTTAACTATCACTGGTAGTAAGATACCAAATTATAGTGGCGGTTAAAACCACTTATAAAGATCTTTAATTAAATTAGTGGCAGTTTAAACCAATTATAAAGGTAGATTTATAAAACAATTCACTACTTCTATAGCCCCGACACTAGTTCCCTGAAATAAAACGTGCCAATTTCACATGCACATACTTCCTACATCCAAACAAATACAAGGAAACCAACATTTTCATAATAAAAAGAACTTTCAAATTCACACACTTATTCAATTTAGAAACACATAATAGAGATAAATAATATGGTCTGGTGAATAAATATTATATTATTGGATACCACATTGTGGTCTGAATACTGCACTGTAAGAGTTCTAAAAGAACAAGCTCATTCCATGGAGGGATTTACCATTCCATATCAATTATAATGTCATAAGGGACATATACTAATACACCCATCTTCCATGGTGACAAGGAAACCTAGGAATCTAAGGAATAGATTGATCAGATTTAGAGGATCCTCAATTTCATGAATACTCATAAGGAATTAAAGGTGGGTTTCTCCATGTATATGCTTGAAGGACTAGGTAGGAGATGGTGGGACTCCATCGTGCAAGTTAAGTTTCATGAGGAAATTACCTGGACTTATTTCAAGAAAATATCCAACCAATAGTTTTACCCTAGGGAATTATGTTGGGAAATTATCAGTAGTTTCTAACCTTGGAGAAGGGGAAGTGTACCGTTATGGAGTATTCCCCCCATTTTTCTGAGTTGGTGCATCTAACACCGGAGCTAGTCACCAATGAGTAGCTAAAGGCTAAATGGTTTGGGTTAGGATTGAGTCCAGATATTCAATTAATATTAACTATCATGTGTATTTTGACCTTCATATAGGTAGTATAAAAATAAGGTCTATATTAGCCAGATATGTCCAGAAAGACAGGTTTGGGTGGAGCTTCAGTTGGAGGGGTTGTTACCCATGGTGTATTTTTTTTTCAAAAAATAATACACAAGGGGGATTAGTTTCATTTAGGATTTGTTTTAGGGTCTTCATCAGGGTAGCACAAAGTTTTATTATAGTAGTGTGGAAGGTGTGTTCATTAAAAGCATAATTTTGTGAAGGATCCTAATACTTGTCATCATTGTGGATAGTTTGGTCATATAAAGTGTTTTTCTGAATAGATAACCCAGGGAAGTAAGGAAGGATCCACTTTCACCAAGGGTTCAAAGGTTCATAACAATGATTCCAAGGGTGGTGTGTCTAATAAAATGGCCCAGGGGGGTTTATTTGGATAATACTAGATGTATTTACGTGGAAGAGTATGTGATATATGAATCTGAAGAATGTCTAACTATTATTAGAGGTACAATGTTTATTTAATATTTTATGGTTCTAGATTTTTTGGTATATGTGCTAATAATTCCTTTATATTTCCAAAGTTAGTTGAAATGTTGGAATTAATTTTAGAACTTATGTAGTTATTATTTTTTCTTTCCACACCTTTGTAAAAGAGGTCTGAACTTGGTTTCAATTGTCCCACATATCTGGTGATGATAGATGACTTCAAGGTGGTGTGTGAATTTTTATTTCTTGATGTTGACATGTTCAAACTGATACTTGGAATAGATTAAATTATCAACATTAATTAAGTCCCAAATAGACTTTAATCTTCCTTCGGTATAGTTTTTATTTTCCAATGGGGTCACTCATGATTTTTAGTGTGAGTGGGATGCTAGATCATGAAGGGTGGGTCTTGTTTTTCCTTATAATTGGGTAATATCATTCTAGTTGTCAAAGTTTTTTCTTGATATCAATGAACCTTATTTGGGATGTTAACTTCCTACTATGGTGTGTGCATTCCCCAAAGTATTTTACGAGGATTTTTATACTTTACCATTATAGAGAGAGGTCAAATTTTCTATTGATATTTTCCCTAGTATGATGTCCATTTCTATTCCATCTTATCAAATGACACCTAATTTGTTGGTGTATTCTGATCATAAAAAAATGAAATATATTTTTTTCTTAGAGGGATATGAACTTGTGATAGAAAGGAGGAGTGGTGTATCTTCATAATTTTTATTATAAAATTGCAAAGATCCTTAGGAAATGGAATGTGTTTTTCGATTAATTGATCATAAAATTACTAACACAAGCTATGAAGGAATCATTTTTGGAGTGGTCTCTTATGATTTTGTTTGCTAAGATGATATTGGGAGTGGAAGAAATTGGTGGAATAGTGTTCTTGGATTTGATAACTTTTGACTCATCCTTTGATGAGTGGGATTATCAATGATATGTGAAAAACACTGAGTTCAAATGCTTTAGTGAAATATTTTATGGTGGGGAGAACTAAAGTGAGTGGTGTTGGTCTCCCAGTGGAGCTTTGTGCTTCCATAATAGGTTAGTTGTTCCATTTTCTTTTAGGTAACAGTTGATGGAAAATGGATATTGATCTTTTTGGTCGGCACACCCTGGAGATACCTATATGTGTCACAACATGAGATGTAAGCATTGGTGGGCGTGGATGAGGTTTCCAATTGTAGATTTTTTTCTCATGGTGTCTCAGTTTTCAGAAAATTAAGGTGGAACACTAGAGACCCAATGTTTTGTTTCAACCTTTACCCATTCCAATATGTAAGTGGGATGATATTTCTATGGACTTCATTTTTTGTTCTCCACCAAATCCTAGTGGATAGGATGCGATTTGGGTGATCATTGATCAACTAAAAAAATGATTCTTTTCTTACCAATCAAGAAAACGATACATGTGAGGCACCTCAGAGACTTGTATGTATAAAAGATTGTGAGACTTCATGGGTTTCCATTTATTATTTTTTTAATAGGGACCCAATGTTCAGATCTAGGTTATGTATAGGTTTGTAGGAGGTGATGGGTTTCTAGATAAAATTGAGTATGGATTACAATCCATGGATGGATGGATCGGTATAGAGAGTTATCTTGGTTCTTGAGGATATGATTCATGCTTATGTGCTTGATTTTGGTGGATCTTAGGAAAATCATTTTCCACCGGTAAAACTTTACTATAATAATAGTTATTAGGTTTCAATAAATATAGTTCCCTTTGAATAATTATATATACATCCATATAGATCTCCCTTGTGATAGGTAGATTTGGGAGAGTGGTCCTTATTTGGGATAAGTCTTATTCAAGAGATGATGAAAAATTTACAGTTGATCCAAAAGAGGTTGGTCAAAACACATATCTGTCAAAAATCCGGAAGAGGTGGTCGAATATTTTCATCTAGCCTTAGGACAGTATTGAAGTATCAAATAACTATCTAGTTTTGATCTATATATGATTTATAAATATAAATATTCATTAATAAAACATTAATATTTTAAATTCCTAGTGTCTTCGGAAGACTGGGTTTATAATGCATAAAAGGAAACATGAGAAATCAAGAAAATGTTAGGTCATGAAAATCTTAAGTGACAACTCTGTGCCACACATGATACATATACAAACCTACTGTTACAATATTTTTCTAATATATCAAAAATAACACTAATCACTGTCTGATGATGAACATAGCTCATCACCCTCCCCGCCTATATCTCTACTTCCGGCTACCACATGTAAGAACATTATATTGAAAATTAAATATTCTTGTGTATTTATATTTAAACTTAAAACCAATAAATGTATGAAAAATGAATCATTTTTATTTATTTTGATTTACCTACTCACCACCAGTCGATGCAATACCAATAGGGGTATATCCGGTCGTCTTCTAATATAAATCAATCACCAATTTCTCCAAAGTGGATATCTAAGTCCCCTGTTCCTGAACTGTGTTTCATAGCGAAACAATATCTCTATGAGTATCTTGGGGTATGGACTGACTACAACCTAGAGTAGATGTAGCTGAAATCCCCATTGGCTTGCCAAAGACCTCAGATGGTACGAGTCTCAAACCCATCACATACACTCAACCGGGATGCTCCTTCCCAAGAACTTTAGCAATCGGGTCATCCTAGGAGACTGAGTAGGACTGTGCAGGATTGGCATCCCATAGTTCTTTAATTTTTACCTATAAATAAAATATCAATCATATTAGAAGTAATATATATTAACATAGTGACAAATGATAATAAGTTATTAGAATGAAAAATGAGTTCATACCGCAACTTCTTTGGCAGGTTCATTAACAAAACATCCATCTAATTTTTTATGAACATTCAACCACAATTTTGTTCAGAATGTTGGGTATCCTAAACTCTGTGATTGCATTAAACAAAGATAAATAAATAATTTAATATATTAAACAGATAATATTGTCTTATAAATATTTAAACTAATGAAAATATTACCAGATCTGATCGGATTCTAGAAAAACTCTTTGACCCCGCAGTGTGAGGGATGACTTGCTTAGCCTGGCTTGATGCATTATTCCTTGAAATATCCTGAAATAAATAAAATATAATTTAATAGTAATGTATTCAATGACATTTACTAATAATATACATGTATAAATATAAAATGATATTAATATAATAATATATATTTAAATACCATTTTCTTCTCATCATTATGTTTGTCGACAAAAACTTTTCATTGCTCTTTGGGTACCCCATCGGGTAGCTTGTCATATATTTGTTAGGAGATCAACAAAGTATTGTTGAAAACTCTCCACAATATCCATTTATTGTATTTCCATTTCTTGCCCAGATTTTTTAATGTCCACTTTTTTGCAAGCACATCAGCAACCATAAAGTGGAAAAATATCATTACACATAAATTCATTTTGAAAATATTAGAATTTAATAACATAATGAAATTAAATTATACCATAATGTGTTAAAATTAACTTATATTTGGGAATCAAAAACTTCATTTTTACAAGTTTAAGGAATATGCCTCCAATCATCATATGAAATAGGAAGGGAAACCATCTCTATGGCCAGATAACTAAGAATCTGGCCAAATAATCATGTGATGTCATCTCTAGGGACCCTATACGAATCAAATGGGACAATGATATTCTCTCTGATAAGATTCCATACATCTGAACTTTTTATATTTTTCTCCATAGATTAATTTTTTATGTATTTAATGAACAAATAGTTAGTATAAAAAATTGCAATAAATTTATTCATATTAAAATTTGTACCTATGACAGTCACCCTCCAGTATCCCCGAGAAGAAATAGAAGTGGCGTGTTTCTCCCTCACTGTTGAGGCTCTTGAAGGGGGAGGCAATGACTTATATGCTAAAGGGACACTCACAGAGGCTGTAAGAGATGGTTCAGAGTGAGATAGTGCATAGGGACAAGTGAATGGTGCCTCAAATGTCATAGGGAGGGAGATAGATGATTCGTCAATTGTCGGTGTGGTAGATGAAATAGTATGGCACTTCCTCCTTGGAATTCATTTCATTTAATCGAATAAAATTAAGTTGAGAACATATATTTCAAAAAATTATGTAGAAAAAAAATTAAAAATGATAAAAAATTCATAGTACTAACAAAAAAAATATACATAACAATGAGAATGAATGACTGCACAAATAAAATACCGGTTGCTAAATGAATGCATAACTGTACATCCAATCCTTTTCCCCTTAAATCATTTAGTTTTCCTGCTCCATTACATCATCCACTTCATCCATCCTTTCTAGACTAATATTTTGAATATTGTGATGGACAAATAAGTCTGCTTCTTGTTACTTATGATATTCAATTTCAGAGGTCAAATCTTCCACTTCATCACCCATATCATACAAATCTATTTGTTTTACGTGAGAAACTACACTCTACCCTTCAACCACAACATCATTCACATAATATACCATTTTATCTTTTGATGATAATATATACGGATCATGCAGTTCATGATCACCAACATCTATCAAGTGAGAGAAGTTCACATAAGTAAATTGCAAGGAATATTTTCCAACACCTCTGATAATATAATCCCAATTTCATTTGAATAAAACAACTGAAAAATTCCTATGGTAGTTTAATTCAATAATATTATTCATATTTCCATAGTATTCCACTTTAGAAAATGTAAATATACCACTATTCTATGTTTTCAAACCCTCTTCTTGATAGACTGTACGAAATCTAAAGTCATTCACGTTGTAAGTGTTGAACTTTATAACTTGTTTTAGAGGACCTATAGTAAGAAACTTCAAATATTCTAACAACTATACTCGATTATTAGTATTCAATATCTAAAAAAGAAAAAAAATTATATTTACAAAATATATGTGTCAACCTAATATATGTATTTATTGCAATATTTAAGAACTTACACATCGTGAAAACCATTGTATAAGCTCTTTATTAACATATATAGTTATATATTTCTCATTTTGTATTATTCCTCTCATTAATCTCTTTTTTTGTATCTACAACTCTTCAATAAATGGATTTTTAATTTCACTATTCATCAGCACATATCTATGTGCCTATAATAATTCCATTTCTGTCAGTGTAGCATTTGAGGTCCTCCAAACTAATCAGCCAATAATAGGAATATTTTTGATGTACTATGTATTTGAGATTAATTCAATGTGTTGTCAACATGTATAACTCAATTAAATCTTGTCTCTATATTATCCAAGTATTTAGAACAAAAGTTAAGACACTACTCTACCAAATATCCTTCAGCAATAGAGCCTTCAGGTTGAGCATTAATTCTCACGTATGACTTAAAATTCCCATGATATCTGTGAAATAAAATAAGCAAACATAATTATGAATTTAATTAAGTTCCAAGAATTTTTTTCTTATCTAAAAAAATATAAATATAGTACCTCTCAATTGGATACATCCATCGATAATGTACAGACCCTCCTAATTTAGCTTTATCAACCAAATGCACAGTTAAATGCATCATGACTGTAAAAAATGACGGAGGAAAGATCATATCCATTGAAAAAAGTGTCAATACAAACCTCTCCTGAAGGTTATAAATCTCAAATGAATGTATATATTTCTCACATAGTTATCTGAAAAATGTGCATAATTAGACTACAACAGTAATAACTTTTTTAGGTAATAATGTACACAATGCCAATGGTAGTAACTATTGTAACAAAATATGTGAATCATGACTTTTCAATCCATGTAACCTATGATTATTTAAGTCAAAACACCTTGAGATGTTACTTGAATACCCATAAGATACCTTAACATGATTTAAAATTCAAAGGAATGTATCTTTATCCCTTTTTTTCACAGCAAAAAATTGTCGGAGTAAACTTTTCATTCTCATCTGGCCAGAGATCACGTTTTATGTTCATTGCTTGTAAGTATTTTTGAGCATTGAGATGATCCTTATAATTTCCATGATCATTAAGAAATTTGAAGATCAATTTTCCAAAAAAAATCTTCTCAATATGCATCACATCAAGATTATGATGTAAAAAATTAAATCCCCAATACAGAAGTTTGAATGATATACTTTTTTTCTTCTGTTGTTGTGTTCCTATTTCACTTGATGATGCACCTCAAACTTGTTTCTCACTATCATTAAAATGATTCACCTTCCCAAATTTTATTTCAACATTTCTAAGTTGTGAGAATATTTCAGAACCAGTTAACAAATTTATAGGTGGTCTACGATCAATGAAACTGTTGAATTTTCATCCGTTCAGCAGAAATCTATGATATTCATTGAGAAATTTTTGATGGAACAAGAAGCACCATTTTCTATTGTGAGGTAGTTGTTTGGGCTCAAAATAAAAGTTACAAACAGGAAAACCCAAACCCATGTAAGTGTTCCCACCGGATAAATTCCCAAGTCCAGGGAAGTCACTGATGGTCCACATTAGAGCAGCATGCATTTTGAACATTGTTTTAGAAGAAGCATTGTATGCCTCAATACCATTGCTCCAAAACTCTTGTAATTATTCAATTAAAGATTGAAAGTATACATCAATATCATTTCCAGGAATTTTTTTCTAGGAATAAACATAAAAATTATAAAAGATATTTGTTGCATACGCATCTACAGAGGCAGATTGTAAGGGATCAAAACAACGGGCCAAATGCTATAACTGGTACTCAAGGTCCCAAATGGGTTGAATCCATCGGCATCCAATCCCAATAAAACATTCCTAGGATCATTTGATAAATATTTTTGTAATGAATCAAATGTATTCCATGATTATGACTCTCATGGATGTCTCATTAACCTACCATTTTTATTAACTACAGAATTGCACTTCATGTGTTCATCGGTTTTCGATGAAATGAATAATCTTTGCAATTGAGGCTTTAAAGGAAAGTAATGAAAAACCTTTACAGTTGTGTTCCTTTTATTATTCTTCATGGTAGTTTGTTGATTCAGACTTCAGATATCACCCATTGACTACTATCTAGAAGAAAACATTTTTTACAATCATGTCTACTTGAATCCTCTCACCAATAAAGCATAAAATCATTGGGGCATGCATGTATTTTTGTATAATTTATACCAAGCATGATAAAAACTTTTTTTCATATCATAGAAATACTTGGGAAGGTTTGATTCTAGAAATTCATCACGCAAAAATTCCAATATCATGGACATTGCCTTATTTTTAATTCCACATAGGCATTTGATATCGTACAACTTCAGCATAAAAGAAAGTTTTGAATATTTCAAACATCCACTATACAACTCCTAATTTCCATCATCAACTAAACCATGAAATGTATTTTCCTCAGTGAATTTTTCTCTTACATTAGTCTCCACATAATCAAGAGGAGGATCCAATGATATGTTACAATCTTGATATGGTTCTCCTATAGTCTCAAAAACATCACTTGTCACATTGATATTTGTAGCACCCTCATCTGGTTGTTCTGATATATTTTGATATTTATGTTGGTGTCTTGAAATACTGAATGCGTCATTTATAAGGTTGTGCATTTCATTTTACATTTTTGATGATGTTGGGACCTCTTTCTGTGGATTCACATCAGTTCTGATCTTTTCTGTAACGTTCCATTCTTCAGGCCGAATCCAACACAAATATTTAGTAAGGAATTGATTCAAAATTAAATTTTCATAAATTTTATCTCTCTTCAACCATCTTCAAAATTTATAATTAGGATATGGGCATCTTATTCTCCCTTCAACGTATCAATTGGAAATTGAAAAATCTAAAAACTCATCCAAAGCCTTAGCATACTGAGGTGTGTTCCTCAGTAATGTGATCCGTCTTTTATCCTTATATATCACAACGTGCATACACAATATAAAAAAATTAAAACATATAACTATCAATAATAGAGAAATATATTCATATATACTAGCTGAAAAAAAATTAAATATGTTAAAGAATGTTTTACAATATAAATACATACGGTAAATAATGAACCCACCCACTAGAAAACCAAAGCATGCAAATGAAAAATATATATAAAAGAAAAGGAGAACAAGGATCCCATCCCTATAGTTTTTTGTATGTCATGCTATAGAAAAATATATGTACAAACAGATGATCACATAACTTTGATATCACTAAGGTAAGGGCTTCATAAATCATATAATGGTTGAATAGAAGTTAGGAATATGAAATGGAAACAAACTCCTACCATAAACATCACTCACTACTTTAGAAAATACATGGGGAACCAAGAGGTAAAACATGCCAGGAATCATCAGGTTAAATGATTAACAGCTAGGGTAGATAAATCCAAGGTTTATGAGTAAGGTATTTTTTTTTCCAGACTCAAAGGAAACATGAAATTCCTAAGACAGATGAAATCATGTATATTAAATTTCCAGAAATAGATCCTGGAATAACACTGAAAATTATTGTTGTCAATATACCTTTTCAATTTTCATTTAATTTTGTTTTAATTGTAGAAAGTGGGATAACCTATTAAATCCAAAGTTTTATGGAATTAAAATAAAATATTTTATCCCCAAAACTTATCAATATACCATTAATGGTTAGATCATATAATTATATGGTAAACATGAGCATGGAATAAAAAACTTATTAAAAATGGCATGGATTCATGAGAGTTGATCACATGTCATGATAGAAGGACATGTAATCTCAAATAACTAAACATATATCATAGTGTAAGATTACAGAAACATAATATAATAAAGATGATCCATTGATCATAACATAGTCATTAAAGAGTGTGACATAAAATTATTACATAGAAATAATCATTATAAATCATAACATAGCAGATCAGATATCACTAAATGCTTCCCCTAATATAGTGGAGTATGCATTAACACTTGATTATCATAACATAGTGGAGAAAACATCATTTCCTAATATCATGATATAACCCAATATCATTTATTCAATACTCAAGAATCCAAATATAATTACTCATATTTACACAATTCATGGAACACATTTTGAAAGCATAAAAAAGAAGGCACACGTGAAACCTAACTAATTTCATTTTCAAAATCATCTTTCACCCCATAGGCACCTCAAAACCCTCTGAAAACATATTATGATACATTAAAAAAATCATAAAACACAATTAAGAAGCACTTATAAAAATAATAAATTCATTTAACAATGTTAAATTATGGAATCACAAACTGCAATCTTGGAAACTTCCAGAATCTTGTGGAAAATCACAACCACACCACAAAGGGAACCTATAATTGCAAGATCATACCACAACCATCAATATTTAAAATAAAGAACAAAGACCATCTCTAACCCATGCCATTTTAGCGTGAAAATTCTACAATGGCGCAGTGATTCTACTCCAACCAAGTGCCATTTCCCGTACTATTTTGAAGTGAAACCACAAAAACATGCTATATTTGATGCACCCTTGTTCATGCACAATCTTCTTTTCAAGATTTAGCACAAAATATTGTGCTAGTTGGAGCTCCTTCCAATTACTGTGCTATTTTAGAATAATGGATACAAAAATTTAATGTTGTGAATTGGAATTGATCTAATATTCAACCAAACCAACCCAAAATCATACCACAAGTGAACCACAAAGGTATATAGACCTGCACAGAGGGGCGGAGAAGGTACTGATCGGCAGAGATGGGCGGCGAGGTGCGGTGAGAGGTGGTAAGACATGTCAAGGGCTTCAGGGGGGGTCATCAGTGTCTCTGGGGTAGCTGGGGTCATTGGGGTCATGGGGTTCACTAGGGTCGAGGGTTCTTATGGCTTCTGGGGGTCACCAGGGTCATGATGGGGTCATGAGGTTGTGCAGGTCGCCGAGGGTCACAATGGTCGCCGAGGTCGTGTGGGTCACCGATGTTGGGCCTAGGGTCTCAAGGGGAGTCGGAATAGTGGGGGGGTCGTGGCTATTAAAAAAAATTATTGATGGTTTAATAAACCACCGCTAAAGGTGAATAATGGTGTAGAGCTTCCAGTCTTCCTTCCAACATTGTGTTTGGTCCATTTACAAGATGCGGAAGGTTGAATCGTAAAAATGAGACCTCAAATCCAATATATGTGACTTTAAATATGGATTATATTTTTTTAATAATAATATATCCAATAGGTATTGGGGACATTGATAAATATGTCCTTTGAGGAGATCTTAGTACAGGTGTAGCCAGCATGCCTTACAACCCATGACATTGGAAAGTAAATCTGAGGCCTTAGGATGGTAGAGTCCCCCAAAATTTTGTGATTATAAAGTGGAATATAGTAACTTTTTAGGTATTCACACTGATACTATATCATGATCTTCTCTAGATCCGGTATAGCAGGCTCGATCATGTCATAGTAATTTGGATCAACAACTTTGATCATATCAAAAGAATGTGCAGTAGCCTCTGTAGCAGAAATCATTGCAACAACCAATGAAAACCTACAATAACACACCAAGTTATCCTTTTTAGGTTAAAATACAAACTTATAAAAAATTAAAAATTTAGAATAATTCCAAAACTTTTGGTAAAGGACAGTGGGCTTGAAGCCCCTTCGGCAAGGACCCGCGGACATCCCTCTTGGCCAGATCCCTCACCCAAGTCTCTCGACCAAGCATCTCACTTAGACTCTCCACCGAGGTGGCTCCGTGTAGCACTACCAATTAGGTGGACATACCAAAGGTAACTTTTCATGAGACCTTTCTGAAATAGGGAACACATAATAGTTGGATAAACGATTTTCATATCAAGATCATAAAATCGGAAAACGAATCGAGAAAAATGGGGGCCAATAGTATTTATAGAAACCACTAGACTTTGACCTATACCTACACTAAGGAGTTATGATTCAGGTATATGAACCAACCCCCCATGGCCATGTTGTGTGGGTGACCTATGTGGTTAGGCCAAATCACCTTCATAATCTTTTCACTGTTCCACCACATGAATCAACCCTCTTCTTTTAATCAAATCCAATCTTAAGGGAAGGATTTTATTAATAATATATTTAGTTAAAGGGGAGAAAATATTTTGAAACTCACTCTGATAATGTAAAAACAATGAATACACCCAAACAAGATCAAAAGAGCCCTTCATGGAATCCTTGCATACTAACACGGGCACAACAGAAGGCTCGTGCAACCCCCTGCATGGAAAAAAAAGAGGACATACCTACACAGGATACCTACATCAGGCCCCAACACCATGGATCTATGCGGAAAACCTCATTCAACTAGGTTCCTTTGTTTGCCTATAAATTGGACCCTTGGGCTCCTCATTTGAACAGGTGAAAATTAGAAGACCCCCCCCCCCCCCCCTGAGCTTTGATCACACATCCCCTTCACTTAGTTCCTCTAAAATATATAAAGTATCTCATGAAAACCGAAGAGAAGAGATAATTAAATGGGATATGTGAGATAAAAGTCCCTTTAGGGTCCCAAGTACAAAACACTTGTGCGAGGACCCATTTTCCTCTATTAGGAAACCACCTGCGTGAGACCCCTTCCTTAAGCAAGGATATACCCAAGACCCATCCAAGGACACCTAAGGATACATGTGGTGTTTTGGATAAATCTTTACCCAAGTTTTGTTTCCCATGTGGTCCATTGATTAAGGTATATTCAGATCACATAGGTTTATTCTCCCTATATTAATCACTTTTAGTTCATCCCAGACCCTACGCCCAGCACCTGCACCCAGCACCCAGCATCTGCATGCAGGACTTACATGAGTCACCCTTTGGGACCTTCTTCAAATCCATCCATGAAAGGGTCTATCTTCATTTAGATCCCTTACCGAAGAGGGTACAAGTTGAAACCACCATAGAATTCTCTATAATTTCACAACCATTGTGGGTGGAATGTGTGTCCCTCATTTGCGTGTGTATTCCTATGGTGAGAGGTTTCCCACTCTTGTTTGGTTGACCAGTCAGGGTCCTTAGGGTGTATGTGAGTGTGTATCCCTACAGTCAAGAGGACCCCTACCCTAGGGATAGTGGAAGGTAGTTACTGTTCTCGAATATTAAGGTCAGGACCATGTCCTACCATTCTCATTTCTGAGACCCAGAACCTATAGTTCCTAGTAGGGAGGGTGAGGATTATGCTTGCTTTTCCATTAAAAATGGAATGAGATCCTCCTCCCTTACCATGGGACCAATTTTAGGGAATCCATACTAGAGTAATACACTATAATTTCTTGAATTAGGTTGCACTATTTCTCACTACCACAAAATTGAGTTTTTGTAGTGCCACCCTTTAACAGCACTAAAAAAAATGCTGATAAATGGGGTGCCTTTATCAGTTCTTTTTTTAGCACTGTTAAAGGGGCCCCCTTTATGAGTGATTTTTTTAGTAGTGCTGGTAAAGGGAGGATTTATCAGTGCTTTTTCCAAGCACTGATAAAGTGTATATTTCAAAAAAATCATAAAAAATAATATTTTTATATATAAGTATATTTATATTGATATAAATATAATATATATTTTTTAAATATGTTTTAGATAAGGATAAATGGAAATCTAAAATTAATGTATAAGATATTTAGTAAAAGAGGCTTATAAAATATTTTAAAAAATCTTTTTAATTAATAATTTTCTAATTAGAATTTAATAATAATCATTTAATAACATTTTGAAGAAAAAAAATAAAAAAAATTAATAAAAGATCTAAAATAAGTTGAAAATTTAACTCAAAATTAAAACGACCATAAATTTTGATCCGGGTGTCTGTTTGAGCTCTATAGCATATCAAATCAAAGCTCGTGATGATCTCTACATGCTAGTGACTAGATGGAACTTTTTGTCACATTTTTAGATTCCAAAAAAGTCCTAGAAGGCCACCAAAACTGAGTTTTTAGTCTGGATATCCAAATTTGTTAACATTCAAATATAACTTCTGATTTGGATGTCCTCTAGGCATGTACCATATATCATATTGAATATTCTTTCATTTTATTCAATTTTACTAGTTGTGGAGTTGAAACTAACTTGTGGATTATAATTTATGGTCATTTTAACATTTTATGGCTTTTTAGATACACATATATATGTATTTATTCATATGTGTGTGTGTGTGTTGTATATATGTATTTATTTATTTATTTATTTATTTATTTATAAACACACATAAGAAAACATATTTTATAAAGTTATTTAAAACTAATCTTATAAATATATATTAATATACAATTAAATATACGGGAAAAATTTTATAACTAAAAATATATTTATAAATATATATAAATATATATTAATATACGGATATATATATTAATATTACTATATATATATATTAATATAAATATATATATATATATATATTAATATATGGTTATATATATATTAATATAACAAAATATACATATATTAATATATATATATATTTTTAATATAACTATATATATATATATTAATATAAAAATATATATGTTAATATATATATATATTAATATACGAGTAAATATAACAATATATATATATATATATATAAATTTATATATTAATAAATGAAGAGAAAAGCAATATGGTGGAGTGGTAAAGTCTTAGGCGCATAGGCAACAGATATCGAGTTCGAATCCAGAGGGAGGTAGGTCGTGGTCGTAGGTTGGGGGAATAACCTAGCGCGGTTAAAGGTGGGTGGGAGAACTATTAAATGAGGTGGGGCTAGGTGGAGTTGGATGGGGCGTTTGTGGGATACCATGGGGGTGGGGTTTTGTTAAAGGTGGGCTTCAAGCGCTGTTGAAGCCCACCCAGAAATGAAAAATTATTTTTTTATTTTTTTTTAATATTTTTTTTAATATTTTTTTTAATATTTTTTTTAATATTTTTTTTAACCTTTATCGGCGCTAAAAAAAGCACTGAAAAAAGGGACCCCCTATCTTCAACTCGATTAATAGTGATTTTTTTAGCACTGTTAATGCCATTTTCTAGCATTGATAAAGGCCAAATTTGTATTAGTGTCTCCTCTCTACCTCCTGGCCATTGGGTCAGAGAAGGGATGGTCATCGGAGTCCTCTCCTCTCCCTCATGTTCCCTTCCTTCCTATTTCTCCATATCTTAGACCTATTCAATGGTAAAGTGAAGATATGGAATCTCTGTATCTCTGGACTCTTCCACTAGTAGAATAGGGGTCAGAGGAGGTGGCCACACTCATCCCCCCCATCTCTCTCCCTTTGGGCTTTTTTTCCCTATCCACCAGCGAAAAAAAGTAGATTGTTTGGTTTATCAGATCTCCCACTTCCTCTTGCTTATCAAACCAAGAATAACTCACATGGGATTCAAGGTTAGTGGTGGTCATGACATTCACATTATCTATGTCATTTATTGAACTACAAGAACTCTGATTCTTTCTATAACTAGGATACATAGGATGCCTACCTAAGGCCCTAGCTTAATGGAAATCCTTCTTAGAAGTAAAACCCAATTAAAACCCCCAAATAACTATTGGGAATTCCCTTTAGTAGTAACCCCAAACTTAATACTCTCAAAGGGACATACATATCTATGATACAAACCTTCTAGGGCCACTATAGGTGTGCCTCATCATAACCAAACTACATGGGAATTTATTCCCATCTAAATGGGATACATAGGAAGCCTCCCTAGGATCCAAACCCAATACCCTAAATCAACCATGTTCTCTCTAGGCCACATTCCCAGTACAGTCTAATTCATCCTTGGAATCCATATTCCTTATCGGGTCCTTGGGCTACTTTGGAATAAGTCCCATGCCCAAACTTTTACTAGGAACCTATCAACTATATGTCCTTTCCACATGACGTTAAACAATACAGTTAGATCCTTGTCACATGACCTTATAAGATATGATGTGGCCCATTAAGTGGAACCAAACTACAGGGGTTCTAATTAATTTTATAAGGATTCTTAGGTATCTCATATATGGGTTCGATACCAATATAAAAACAACTCCCAAATCTCTAGATGACGATACACTCCAGAGTGCCCCACTGTGTGGCTAGAAAACCAGTATCATTGTAATAATGATCAAATAATATTTAATTTGTATATAATGGGATCACATTGAAGGTGAACCTAAGATAAATATAGATATCTCCATTAAAAATCCTTGGATACATACAGAGGATTCTAAACTCTACACATTCTAATAGTCTATTTCTAATTCAAGGGTGAGTCACATCATACTTTGGAATTAATAAAGGATTTATGAACACTTATTAAATCTATAAGAGAGTCCTAGATTATAAAATAGTCCCCCCCCCCCAAAAGGGTGTGATGATCCTAACCTCCCATCCTAGAGATCGATGATATTATTAAGCATTTTTATCCAAACCCTCGATGAGCACCTACCTTTGGAAATCAGGTCCTGGTGGATACATAAATGTTGGGTGTTTTCAGTTCCATGAACAAACACGTTGGAAACTGTTCGGAAATAATGATTCTTGACCCGAACACATATTTTCATCAGAAACATTAAATTATAACATAACCATAATAATATGAATTATATCATATATTATTATTTTATAACATATTATTATCCTCTCATTAATAATATTTCATTATTTTCATTCTTTCTGGTGTTAATTGCCTTGTTTTTCGAGTATGTTTTGACTTGTTATTTTTTGTTCCTATTACGTAGACCATGATTTTATCATACCTAGAATGTAAAAAATGATTTAAATATCATATATATTTATTATATATGTATTTTTAGTAACCTAGAAAATTTTTGGAAAGTAAATGAAATACACCGTTTATGGAGACGGTAGGTCGTACATACGTATAAATGTTGCTTTAATTTTCTTATCAAATTGAAGGAAAGAAAAGTAAATGATATATATATACACACACAATTTCAGTATAATTTGTTTCATATATATCACATATTTTTGTTAAAATCATCCTCAATACATTCCATCTAGGGAATGATTGAATCACATCGCTTCACCAGGCGGAAGTCCACCGTACACACGAGCAACATTATCATATTCCCAGAAAATGGAAAGCCTAAAGGTATGTGGGATATAATAATTACAGTATAATAATAACATCATATATATCAAATAAATCATGTATAAACTATAACTCAATCATTATTCTCAACCTTGAAAGGTGGTATGGAAAAGTGAATGACATTGGTTCACAAGAGGGTAATCAGCCGTACACACGAATAATGATTTTGTAACCCATTTTATGGAAGTACATAAAGTTATAGGTTTTAATATTAACATAAAAACATATCAGAATATTTAAGATACTAAGGTTATTATATAATCATGGTATAATAATAATTGAAGGATGTGAAGAATGAAATAAAATAAAAAAAAATTTAGAAGATCATTACCTCTTCTTTGTGTGTCCTCATTAGGTTTGCACTAACTCATTTATAAGTTGGTTTTATTCCCAAGATAAGTCTTAAAAGATGAGGTAAGGGGATTTGGGAAGTTATTTTGGTAGGTATTGGCAGAACCAAATTTCTTTTAAGGTGTGGAGTGGATATGAGAGGGGGTTTCATTTTATAAGTGGGGTGAGTGGCACACTTGTAGTTTCTTTGAAAGAGTGAATTCCACCCTCATTTTCTTCATGTCACTAATCCCCAATAATGATCTATTCTAGATATTATAAGTTACTAGGGAAAAATATGTCCACAAAATTATTTTTGGACATTTTTTGTATCATTTTACACCTTATATTCTAAGTTTAACTACTAAGTAAACTCATTTTCTCCTTAATCACTGTAATTAATTTTAATTGTTTTCACTAATCATTTTGGTAAAAAATTAAGTTCACCTAATTTGAAATTATAAATTATTTTGATTTCAAATATTGAATCCATTTTTCCAAATTTAATTCACATAAGTAGAAATTTTAAATTAAAATTAATCCCATGAATGTGGTGAAAAAATGGGTTTTAAAAGTGAAAAAATTCAAACGTATACAAAGTTTACAATGTTTTTAACATGGAAAATGGGTTTTTATATCTAAATTAAATATGAAAATGATTAAAATGATATATATTGAATTAATTTATCTATAATTTAACTATTTTTACTTTAAAACCAATTAAAAATATAATTCAACAATATAAAATATTTAAAAAAAGGCAGTTTTTAATTAAAATTCAATATTTCTCACTATTCATCAAAAATGAAACTTTTTTGAAAAATACAAACATCAATAACTCTAAGAAAATGTTGATATTTTAATTTCAAAAATAAATTTTTTTATATATAAATTTTTTAAAAGTGGTAAAAATTAATTTAAAATTATGTGTGTCAAGTGCGACTAAGCCATCTTTTAGAAAAATATATTTTTTATAAAAAAATCTATTTATTTTAAATGATTCTTATTATCATTTATAATAAATTGATAACCAATAAATGTGTGAAAAAATTATATTTTAATAATTTAGTTAATCCTATTCATACCCTCCATTCTAATGGCTAGGTGACAAATATGTTATTAAATAAAAATATTAATAGTATACTGGCGTTCGGTAAAACCTAGTCTTGTGTGTAACAAAAGATATTGAAGAAAATAGTTGTTGCATGAAATGCTAGCTAACTTGGTATTGTGTGAATTGAAATCTATAGAATATATTTAATTTATTTAAGATTAAATATATCATAATGTCTTAGGATGTTGTATTTCTTTCTATGCTTGGTGTTATGTGTCATACATGCTATCAAATATGATATTCATATTTTAAAATTTTGGGGTGTTTCATTGTCCTCATCATAAATAAATTGTGTCCTTATAATTTAAAATTATAATTTTAATAAAGGATTTGACATTTGGAAATAAAATTTTCTAAGAAACCCACATCGCAAAAGAGTTAATAAAATATCCTCTTAATAAGATAGAATATTAAGTACAAAGGTCAAATTGAATAACATATAATTAGGTTTATAAGTCATAAAACATCGATCAAAATTGAAGATATGGACATGGAGGGAAATCATAAATAATTATAGAGAGTTATTGAGTTCATTGATCATAATAAATTTAATTATCAATAGAAAGTTAAGGGAGTCAAATCCATAAATCTAATAGGTGTAAAAAGTTCATTTATATCATAAGAAATGATAGTAATTGGATAAAATTTATTTCAATATAATTTTCCTAATGTTGATTAATTATTTTACTATATAAGAATATGATAAAATATACTTACTTTATTTATTTCTATTTTATAAGTGTTATTTGATCCTTTGGTTTTGTTTTGATGAACTTCCAATTCATCACTTATTCTAAGAAATAAATATACAAAAATGAATTTTTTATGTATGAAGCACTAAAATTTATTGTTTACATATTATAAGATCCAAAAATATTGGAAAGTCTTTCCATATGTCTCTAAATATTTTTCAAAACAAATATTCTTGATACATTAATCTCTAAAACAAAAAAAATAATAATACTACCAGTTCATCGTTAATATTTATTAATTAAATTATTTACCTAAAAATAATGACATTTTAACCAAGACATCATGTAAGTTAGTGGTAGGAATGAAACTCTTATCATCCTTCGGTCATGAGTTCAATCCCCACTAACTTTCTAGACGCAATGGTTTTTCCCCATTTATTATGGTTTTTCTTTTTATAATATATATAATTCCAATAGATTTCCAAAAAAATATTATGGACATCCTTGAAATAAGGTTAATCATTAAATAACATTTTTTATAATATTTTTAACAAAAATTAATTTTTTTAAAAAGTTTAACAATCTTATTTGTCTATTTTTTAAATTTTAATAATGATAATATCAACTCTAATTGGTATCTATGTCCTTAAACATATGTCTATAAAATGTAAAGTCATTATTCCTCAAATAAATTTTTCACAAAAACATATTCTTGCCATAAATTTCTCTAAAATGTCCTTAATCTTGAGACATTCCTATTACATAAAACCTAAAAAGAGGTTTTTAACCATTTGAACTTGTGATAAATATTAAACTCATTCACCCATGATGGTATCCATAAATCTTATGTTAACGAATATATAATTTATTCTAAAATTCAACAGAATCTTTAGATGTTTCTTTATTCTTGTAACCAAAATATTATTGGTAAAACACTTCAATAATTGATTTCTTAAACCACATTACATAAATACTTCATCAATTTTATTTCCACTTAGTTCCTTACATGGTCTAGTCTTTACCCTTAAAAAGAGGGTATTGACTCATGTAATTCCTAGGTTCGCCACATTTAAACAGATGAACTATAAATGGATCCTTAGGATGAGATTTATTTCCTTCCATCATACTCTAAATTGTTCCTCGTAAATTATTTTCTTTTTGCCCTTATTTTCCACACATAAATCATTTATATGTTATATTGAGATACTTTCACGGTTTTCTCCTTCCACATTCTTTCTGATAGAAATTGAGCCTTCTATTCTCCAAGGTCTCCACCACTCAAGTTCTTAGAAAACTCCATCCATCTCTTATTTGGTGAGTCTAGGAGTTGGTTAAGGTATTTTTTTTCAATAATATTTTAGGAAAACTGATTAGGCATAAACATGGTATCTTTTACCCCTATCAACATCCCATATGTTTATTCATTATCACTAAATTTTCCTTTATATTCAATATTATCTTGATTCCTTCAGGTTCCATCCATTAACTAAAACCAAAAAACAAAGTGTGAGCAGCAATAATCATAGTGAAAAAATCGTATAATCATTTATAGGATGATTAAATCATGACACCTTATTTTCAAAATAAAACAACTTAAGTTTAACCTAGTTCATTTATTATCATCATCTATTCAACTCCTTTATAATGGTTTGTAAATAAAATGTGAATTATACTAAGCAAAGCCCCCAATTGTGTCAAAACAGGTGCACAGTGAGTCTCATTGACATGTACCAGGTTACACTCAAGTTAAGCTAAAAATTACCTTTTTGATATTATTACCCCTAGGTACATCTGTTCTAGAGACACATCCACTTGCAGTATCCAGACTGGGATGTATTGTAAAGAAAAACAATATAATCTCTACCTTATCAAAACCTTAGGATTTTATTCTATAATTATCCTCAAATTCTACATTACGGTTATGTTCACTGCTCTATGTTTTCATAAATCTAGTTATCAAGGTTGCAACTAAACTTTATATGATACCAAATATAGGGACCACACCCCAAGAATCCTAGAATCAGTGCCTTCAACCATTACAATAGCATAATATACAAGGAATCACATCCCAAAGATCCAGTCAGTTTTTTAATCTTGGTAACCTAGATACATACATGAGTCTTACATTACATTTGGAGTGCACAAATTGCAAAAAAAAATATTATAACCTTATTTCATCTAGAATATATCTAAATATCAATAATAGTAAACTTCATAGAATTTTAGGGAAAGGAAAAACATAAGGGTGAGATCAAATTCTCAGTAAGGGTTAAGTACAACATCAATAATAATGAATCAATGATAATAATCAACATGGCAAGGTAAATAACTGAGAACACATTATATTTAATTAATAAACTGATAATTAAGTGCGTAAATAATATTTAAAGGTAAATAACTGAAAACACATACCCTTTAAATAACATTACTATCATGATTAGATAAGAAATAATCAATATGAAAAGTTAAATAAGTGAAAACAAATCTTCTTTAATCAAAAAATAGAGAATGAAATGAATTAATAGATTTTATCATAAAGATAATATCATGGATAATAGTAACTGAATTCTAAATGTAGTAAATTCTTAATTATTGGAATCCAAGTTTCCCAGGTACATGGTACCTTTACCATTAATATTGTTAACATGAAAGTTTAAAATATACTGGGTAAAAACCCATTTAGCTTAGGCAAGCCAAATGATTTTCCCTATTAGACTATCCATGGATAGAGGATATATATATATATATCTAGGCCCCAAACATTTCATATGTATCCAAATTAATCCTCATATATCTAATAATAAATTTAATTTAGAAAAATTTTCCTCATCAAATATCTATATTGAGTAAAGGATACAGATTTATCAACATTTCCCAAATTAATCAATATCATTAAAAGTAAACATCATATGTAAAAAATCTATATGGATTATGAAATAATAATATCCGTTACACAAGGACAGGGATATTAAATAAAATTTTAATTTTCAATGAAAAATAATTACAATAAAGTGATTATTTTAAGAGAAAGTTAACAGTCACAAAAGAAAGTGAGATTGTATAATAACTTTTACCACTTGGTAAATTTACATTCAAATCTCATTGGATGAAATAATCCAAATTAGAAATTAAAATAACATGAGGTATAAATCGTGATATTAAATTTCAGAGGTAATGTATATACAACACATAAAATTGAATTGGATAATAATAACAAATAAGTCTCAATGGAATGTAAATTGAGACGAAATACCTTACGTCACATATCTTTTTAGTTGAAAATATTTAGAATTTTGTATAATTGTTTTAATCATGTTATTAATTTATAAAAGAACCATATTAATATGTATGATATCATATATTATTATTTTATGACATCTTATCATCCTCTTGTTAATAATATTTTATTATTTTCATTGTGTCTGGTGTTAATTTTCATGTTTTTTTAGTATGTTTTGACTCGTTATATTTTCCCACTTAATTAGATCATGATTTCATCATCATTAGAATGTAAAAAATGATTTAAATATCATATATATTCATTATATATTTATATTAACACATAAAATTTGGTGATAGAAAATGAAATACACCACTCAAGGAGTTGGTAAGTCGTAGGTACACATGAATGTTGTTTCCATTTTCTTATCATATTGAAATAAAGAAAAGTAAATGAGATATATATATATATATATTAAATTATAATTTTTATTTCATATATATCACATGTTTTTATTAAACCCCACTTTAATAAATTTCATATAAAGTATGAACAAATCACATCGCTTCGTGAAGCGGTAGTCTGCCATACACACGAGCAACATTATCGTAATCCCACAAAATGGAAATCATGATGGTATGTGGGATATAATAATTAAAGAAGCCTAATAAAATCATATATATCATATATATAATATATAAACTATAAATCCATCATTATTGCCAACTTTCAAGGTGTTAATGGAAAAACTAACGATATTGGTTCATGAGGTAGTAGTACACCGTACACACAAACGATGATTCCGTAACACATTTGATGGAAGTTTGTGAAGTTTTTGGTAGTAATATTAACATAAAAACATCTTATTACATTTAATATACTAATTTTATCATATAATAATGGTATAATAATAATTGAGATAGTTGGATAAGGAAATAAAATAAAAATTCTTTTCAAAGAATAGTTCCTCTTCTTTGGGTATCCTCCTTAGGTATGCACTAATGCTTTCTTAATTTTTATTTATGCACAAGATAATGCCTAAATGATTTGAGGATGGAATTTGGTAAGTTATTTGGGTAGTTATTGTTTGAAACAAAGTGTTTTTAAGGTGTGCAGTGGATAGGAGATAGGGTGGCCTTTTATAAGTGGGTGAGTGGAAGACTCATAATTTTTGAAAGAGTAAATTCCAACAATGCTTTGTGCATGTCATAATTCCCCATTAATGGTTCATTTTTTGATATTATAAGGTATAATCTATAAATATGGACATAAAATGGGTTTTTTAAATGTTTTGTGTCATTATTACACCTTATATTTAATTTTTAACCACTAAGTAAACTCATTTTCTCCTTAATCAATGGAATTAATTTTAACTACTTTCACTAATCATTATGGTAAAAAATTAATTTTACCTAATTATAAATTATAAATTATTATTATTACAAATATGGAATCCATTTTTCCAAATTTAATTCACACAATTTTTAAAATTAATTTAAAATTATTCCCATAGACATGGTGAGAAAACGAGTTTTTAAAGTGAAAATGTTCAAAGGTTTACAATGTTTTTATATCTAAATTCAGTATGAAAATGGTTAAAATAACCTATACTGTATTACCTTATTTATATTTTAACTATTATAACTTTAAAAATAAATTAAACATATAATTTAACATTATAAATTATTTAAAAGAAAAGTTAGTTTTAATTAAAATTCATTATTTTGCACTATTCATAAAAAAATAGAACTTCTTATAAAAATACCAAAAAATAAAACAATGATAATTTTGATATTATGATTTAAAAAATTATTTCTATTTTTACATATAAATTTTATAAAATTGGTAAAATTCATTTTTAAATTATGTGTTCCAAGCGTGACCATGTCGTCTTTTAGGAAAATATAGTTTTCAGAAAAACATTTCTTTTCACTTTTAAATGATTCTTATTATTTTTTAAAATAAATAGATAAAAATAAATGTGTGTAAAATATGTATTTTCATAGGTTATTTAATCCTATTAATACCCTCAATTACAATGGCTAGGTGATAACTATCATATTAAATAATAGTATTAATAGTATATTGTTGTTCAGTAAAACCCAGTATAGAATGTAACGCAAGCTATGGAATAAACTAGTTGTTACATGAAACACAAGATAACTTGGTATTTAATGAATTTCAAGATATATATTATATTTAATTTATATAAATTATTAAATATATCTTAAATTCTCGTGATGTCATATTCCTTTCTACACTTGGTGTTGTGTGTCATACATGCTATCAAATATGATGATCATATTTGTAAAATTTTAGGGTGTTATAGTAATAACCATTGAATGGATGAAATATTAACCATGATCATCCACTAAGGAAAAAATTATTGCGGAAAAATTCTCTAAAACCTCTCTCAATGACTATGAACAATATCTCTTGCTACAAGCATCTATCACCATGTTCTCATTTTGGGAGTACAGACTGTCTTGAATTCATAATTCTAGAGGAACTATAGCCACTATATCTATCTCAAGTAAATATATTCTATGAAAAGATATAATTAAGACTCTTTTTTCAGAATATATTATAAACTACTCACAAATAAGGTATTTTCACCATATAATTAGGGAAAATAACATCACTCTCATCTCTATATCATGGGTCATGTATCTCTACTCATGGTGACTCAACTAATGGGACCCATAGGAAATCACTACCTTACACTACATCAAAACGCGTCTAAGTATTGTTATGGAGGCATTAAAGAACAAAATATACTCAACACCATCCTCTAGAATTCTCATGATGGGGGGACTCATCATCCTCTATCGCAACTCCTAAAAATCTAGTCGGAAACTATATTGCCACATGAAATACTTCCCCTTTCTGATCAAAGTAGTCAAGGGTGCTGAAATCCTAGATACATCCAGTATAAAACTATTATAGTATCCTTCCAACCCAAGTAATCTCTAAACCTTATATGTACTCTTGGGTGGATCCCAAGCTAGAAGTACCTCAAACTTAGATGGGTCCACTACTACTCCCTATTCTGAGATAACATGTCCTAGGAAGTGGACCTCTCAAATCTAGAATTGACACTTTGAGAGATTCCCATAAAGCTAGTGCTCTCTGATTATGTCAAGGACTATCCTCAAATGTCTCACACACTCCTCCTATGATTCCAGGCATACTAATATTTCATTGATGAATACTTCCATGATTGATCCAAAAGGTTTCGAAGATCCATTCCTTAAGCCCCATGAATACTTCCAGAGAATTTTTCATGTTGAAGTGAATAAATAAATACTCATAGTGATTATATAAGTATTGTAATGTTCTATTTGGTATATCCTCATCAAAAACTCAGATTTTGTGATATCCCAACATAAGTTCCATCTTCAAGAACAACTCTAACCCTTTCATCTAGTCAAAGATTTCATCGATTCTCAGTAGTGGATACTTATTCTTAATGGTCATCTACTTTAGAAAACATTAATCCACACAAAAACTCAATCTCATGTCCTCCTTATTGGTGAGAAAACTGGTGCTACCTAGGGTGATAAATTGGGTCTAACAAATCCCTTTCTCTGTAAATCCTCTAACTACATAATCAACTCTCAATGATCTAAAAGAGCCATCTGATATGTTGAAGTAGATATTAGGTTAGTACCTTGGTGTAAGTATATTTAGAATTCAATATCTCAGTGGGGATTTATGCCCAGTACATCCTCAGGGAAGATATCCTCATACACTTACACAACTATAGGAAGATAAAAGATCATAAAATTTTCTTGTCTAACAATAATACTATCCAAATGATGAGTAATCAGTTGTATCCTCCTACGTATGATATCATCCTTCTCTATTGAGACTTTCTTTTCACCCACAAAGGAAAACATCATCCCATTAACTCAGAAACACTATATCCCCTATCGGTAATAGTTAATCAATAAATAAATTGAGGATATCAATACATACCTATAATGACCTCATATGGCCTCATCATGACCATGAAAAGATCCTACAAGAAGCCCTATCCTCTATGAGTTAGGTCACAATATCTATAGAAGTTTTTTATCACTGAATCTTTCCCAATATGAGTCTCTAAGTGCATGGTTCAAGCTAAATGCTCCACTAGAATCTCTAGATCTTGAAAAAAGGTATGAGGTAAGAAAATAGTGGACCATGTATTTGTTTATCATTACTGTATCTAAATTTGATAATAAATAGATCATACCTTGAATCATAATTGGATCCTCTAGATCAAATTCTTCCACTACTAATAGCTATCATCATCCCTGACCACCAAATCCCTAAGCCTAGCATGTAACACATGGTGTGGTGGCAGAAATAGATCAAAATGTTGACCACCTTTAAATGCTCTCCCAACTCCTCTGCTAAATTTTATACCATATGAAACGCCCTAATCCAATCATTGTCTCTATCTAGTCAGTCCATCGACCATCTCTCTACCAACTACGTGCAAGTTTGGATAATCCCATGTGAGATTTCCCCACCCATCATGGGATTAACAATGTCTCCCTCTCAGTTGCCTGGAACAATCCTAAGAAACCAGAACTATAGATCCTCTATCCTAAGACTTTCTCCATAAATTCATAGAACACTTGGATCCCTAAGTCTATTTTTGGCTACCATATACTAAATTATCATCTCCAGGGTTCCCAATTCCAGCACCAACTATCGGTTACTACTCTACAAATAAGCTCTCCACCACTAAGGCTCACCCAAGATATAACAACCCTACTTTTTATTTCACACTTAAACATAATTTATTACATGAAATTTCACTTAATACAACATATAAGATTGAGAATTTTAGTGTCTTTGGGGCTTATTATCATTACATAACATCTTAAAACATGAAAAACAATATTTTTATTGAAAACTTCCTTTACATGACCACAAAATCCCTTCGAACTTAACATTGAATGGGATAACCTGAGGAGATACATAAGAAATGGGTGAGCTATAAATCCTAGAAAGGGAATAAACATGGAATAAAATGAGTAATAAAATACATGTTATACAATAGTCATATCAATGGATCACAAGAGAAACATGCACATAAATTAATGATAAATCATGATAATCATAAAATGGAGATGTGGCAACAACATTTAACATGATATTAGCATAAGCCAAGGCTCATTATAGATGGAGCATGATTAAACCCTCATTGCACTTGAAGCATGAGTAAATCCTCATTGAACTTGAATTATCATGATTCAACACTCATCACACATGAAGTATCAAGATACTATACTTTACCCAATTCATTGGAGCGCTATCAGGGCACACCCTTCTTAAACATTTCATTTCATGCATAAGTGTGCCACAAGATCATACAACAAGGATTCATAAAACATCATAATTTATTCCAAAATTAAGAAATTTAGAAGTAATACATGAAACTATTCCACCAATAAGTAAATGTGCATAAATTTGAATACCCTTGATAGAGAAATGGGCATGGTATTCACTTCACAATGTTTTTAGCTTAGAAAATTGTGGTGCACTTTCAGCAACATAACGGCATGACATAAGACTTCATAAAAATGGTTGATGAGATAGAAAGGGGTGTCTCATCATATGTACATGAAATGGACAGTATGGGGGTCATATAGATACATTTACCAATATAAGTACTGGAATTTGGATTCATAATACAAAATAATTGCTTAAATGTAAATGAGGAGAGACAAATTCCTTATGGAATTTCACCATGGTAACAGGTGTACATGGGAGGCACTGATGAGGGAGAAAGGGGTCTCTGATCATTAAAACTAAATATGACAGCATGTAACGACCCGAAATTTTTTAAATAAATTTTGTTTCCCAATTTTATGTGTTATTGTTATACTCAACAAAAATGTTTTATTTGATAAACATGATTATAATTAAAATGAGATCAGTGGGTTTTGACTATTATATAACCATCGGTCAATATGACCGCTGTGAACAAAATGTTTTGATATAAGTAATCTTGGTTAATTATTAAAGAAAGAAGATTCGATGGCCTCACCTAGTAGTCTTGGACCGATCGAAGCCCATCTAATAGAGCTTGGGAAGGAGGTAGCACCACTGGGCTTTGCTCTGGATCAAATCCAAGCCGAACTTCATCATGTGAAGCTGGAACGGAATCGCCTACGTGAGAAGTTCAAACTGATAGAAAGTACTACTCGGGCAATGTTGACTGAGCCGCCCCAAGCTTCTATCACCCTAGCACACCTTACTCTTAGGTCCTATGCTGGTATTATAAGGGGTTATGTAACGAGACCGTAACTACCTTGTGTAATCCTTGTTTTAAATAAAAATTGGGATTTCTTCTTATGATGAAGTTTATGAATTTTGAAATGACCGGATAAATATAGTATGCATATTTTTGATGAATTTTAGAAAAAGGATATTTTAAATATGTTTATGTAAACCCTAAATAATTAAAAATGTGTAATGATTTTCAAAAAATGGTCTTCTGCAATTATGTTCAGTACTAAATTTAGAGTCTAATAAGATCAACTTGATTTTTGATGAATAGTAAATTATGAATAGTGATTTTATGATTAGGATTAGTAATATGACCAAATGGATTAGTAATCTCACTTAAAGAAAGTTTTAAAATAATCTAGGCACCTTGATTAAGTAATGTGATTCAATAAAATAGTTAAATAACGGTTTCATTAATTATTATTCAAGTATTAGTTTTTTCGGGTGAATAGTGTTTTTTAATTAAAAATTTAATTAAAAATAATTAGAAAATTATTTTTATAAAAATGACTTTATTTTTTAACTCAGAGCATCGATATTATGTTATGGTAATTTTTGGGGTTTTTTCTGAAAAAATGAATTTTCGATGAATAGTGTTTTTATTTAAAAATTAAATTAAAATTATTTAGAAAATTATTTTTATAAAATGGATTTCATTTTTGAAATCAGAGCATTGATATTTGGTTAATGTGAAATTTTGGGATTTTTATGAGAAAGTTGAATTTTCAGTGAATAGTAAAAATACAGTTTTAGGGTTTCGGTATGTTTAATGACATCATAACGGTGTCATGATGATGTCATGAGATCTTTTGAGGGTTGGCCGGCCAAGGGTGATGAATTATTGTTTTGGGGGCCCCATGTGGCCTAACTCCATGATAAATGACAAGGGAGAGCACATGGGTTTGAGAAAAGCACATGTGAGGTGTCCCTTGGCCATTAATGCCTTGTCCCCTCACTTTCCCTATAAATACCAAGCCCTCCTCTCATCCATTCGACTCCCCACTCATTCCCAACGAATTTCTGGTCTCATTACCTCCCAAGGAGTCCTCCCAAGGTTCCCCCATGCCCTCAAGGTCCCAACCTTTGAGGTTTAAGAGTTACATTTTTAGGTAAGGGATCCGACCCCTCTCTTTCTTTTCAAGTAATCTCTTTTATGTCATTTCTTTTATACTCCATGTTCTTATGTTGGAGGATGTTCTTTTATATTCATCCTACTGACTATTTCATGTTCATATGATGAGAGACCCCCCCTTGCTCTCATCAATTCGTTTTAAGAATGTTTAAGTGGCGCCGTTAGGCTGCCGAATGTTTAAGGGATTCTTTCACCTTCCTCGTTTTCAAGTTCTATTCTCATTCAAGTCTTTCATGTTCCTTTTTATTATATTGGGGTATGATCTCTAAATTATCATTCTGATCTTTTATGATCATATGATGAGAGACCCCATTTTATCGCTTCAATTCAGTATTTTGAAGTTTTAAGTGGCGCCGTTAGGCTGCCGAATTTTTAAGTGGTTCTTCACCCTTCTCGTTTTGAAGTTCTACTTTCATGTCAATTATTTCAAGTTACTTTTTGTTATATTGGGGTATGATCTCTATATATATCATACTGGACTCTTATGTTCATATTATGAGAGACCCCATTTGATCTCTTCAATTCAGTATTTTGATGTTTTAAGTGGCGCCGTTAGGCTGCCAAATTTTTAAGTGGTTCTTCACCCTTCTCGTTTTGAAGTTCTACTTTCATGTCAATTATTTCAAGTTCCTTTTTGTTATATTGGGGTATGATCTCTATATATATCATACTGGACTCTTATGTTCATATGATGAGAGACCCCATTTGATCTCTTCAATTCAGTATTTTGATGTTTTAAGTGGCGCCGTTAGGCTGCCGAATTTTTAAGTGGTTCTTCACCCTTCTCGTTTTGAAGTTCTACTTTCATGTCAATTCTTTCAAGTTACTTTTTGTTATGTTGGGGAATTATCTCTATATCTATCATACGGATCTCTTATGATCATATGATGAGGGACCCTATTTGATCTTGTCAAATCATTTTCTTTTGAAGTTAAGTGACGCCGTAAGGCTGCCGAATTTTCATAAGAGAAATCTAATTTTTTTTTCCTTCCATGTTTTTCATTTCAAATGGTATGTCCCTAAAATTTCATTACCATGTCCATATGTCCTTCTTATTCTTTCACCCTACTGTTTTATGGATCATTTATGAGAGGGTGACCCATGTCCCCTCTCATTTCAATGTTTTCTAAAACCCCGAAACTTAGCTGTTATGCTGCAGAATTTTCCCCTCAAAATGCCTCTCTCTTTTCTCAAAAATTATTTTATGTTATAAAGTAGATACTCAAAGCTCTTATTTATACAATTGTATTCACATATATATCAAAATGTTCCATTTTAAATTCTGGGATTTACATACATGAGACCCGCTTTCCCTTTCCGAGGGTTTAAAGTGACGTAAAGATCATGTCTTTAAAGCAGGTTTTAAAACGTTATGATTATGAAATGAAACCCATTTATTTTGTGCTATGTGTGTTATTTATGAAATTTTTGATGATGATATATGTGGATCACATGATAATAAAGGCAAATTTAAGGGTGTGCCCTGATAGCGCTCCAATGCATTGGGTAATGATGTAACCACTAGAGATTACAATTTTCACGATACCTTGGTGAATAACCTTGGTAATTTTAAAATGACACCTTGGGGATGGACCTTGGTGATATGTTCATGATTGTCTATGTTAAATAATGTAGCCACATCTTCAAGTTATGAAAAAGTTTTATTTTTATTATGATATGCCTCATGATTTCATTTTCATGCCTTAAAGTTCTTTTCATGACTTTATTGATGTATCTCAAGTTCATATGTAAAATGTTTCACTTGTTTCCCTTGTTGGGCCTTCTTCTCACCCTTCCTTTTGATGTATGTCCCCAGGTTAAGGGATGCAGTAATGAGCCAAGGGTGTACATGAGGAGAATCCTTTCAAGTGTTTAAGAAGAATGTTTTTTTTCATGTTTTATGTTCCTTGTTTCCAAGACACTAAACCTTAAAGATCCTCAGTTTCGTGTAATGGAATGAAAAGTTATGTTATAAAAAGACGGGATGCTATAGTTGGTATCAAAGGATGGTTTAGTTATTTGTGGAAATTAGGATATGAAAACTCTAGGAGTAACCCTATAGAAAAGTTTAATATAGGAAATCTTCCTGGTATTTTGGTGAGTATTGAGTAAGGGGTTTCCAAGCAAATACATCCCTGTCTGGATACGAGCAGGTAGAGGTGGCTCTGGCACAGATGTACATAGGGGTAAAACCTGAAAACACCGCTTTGATCTAGACTCGAACGGGAACTGGTACACGACAACGGGCCTTGCTGCACTCTTGGTTACGACACTCCCGGGGGATATGCTTTGGTTAATTCATAATCTTGGTATGAACCATTGTTAAAGGAACAAAGATAAAATAAAATAAAGGTTCACATAAGAATATATGATCATTCATAACCTATATGGGAACCTAGGAGATCACAAGTTAGGGTATACCTTTCATATAAAAGTTATCCTTACATGCTTTCAGTTCCTTTTCATGATTATTAGCTAAGTACTTAAGCCCCTAATTATGCTTTCTCTTCTTAATTAATGGTGGGAAATGGAAGAACATGTTCCGACAACCAATGTGATAGGAAATGCGACGATTTTCGTATTAATATGACAGGGATGATTAGGGGATTAAAATATGATTATTATTTTGGAAGACGATCATTATTTTGGGAACCATATTTGATCGAGGTAAATAGATTACTACGGTATTTTCATTGAGGAGTAAGGTTGACTAATATTTTGAAGAATCGATGAATTTAAGGTGAACTTATAGTAATTTAGGTTACTTATGGGAATGACTAACCTATCTTGGGTAAAATATGTTTAGGTTAGCTACTTTTTTTATAAGATGTTAGGAGTGGTTGATGTTGTCTGGAGATGAACAATGAAGTTGTTTTGAAAGACTATGTTATCAAATCCTTATTGTATTTGGGTTTCAATCTTAGTTTGGTTTGTTTTGAGGAATTTTAAGGACCGTTATTTAGGGAATGGTATATGATGAAATTTGGGTAGTACCATGGAACTTTGATGATTTAAAAGTAGTTTCCATTCCTATGGGATTCTTTCTTTTTGAAGAGTTGTTTTACCTTAACCTTTCTGTTTTTGGGATAATGTTTAAAGATAGAAGAAATAGATAGTTAATATTTTGTAGATTATGTGATTCTATAGAAGATGATTCTTGTTCTTTTATGAGACCAAGTGTTTTTGAATTCTCATCATTTGGAGAAAAGATTAGTGTTGGTAGGGACTTGTTAAAGGATGAAACTCTACTTGAAGGTAGGTATATTTTCTTATGTTTTTGTTCTATGTAGTAAATGAAATCCTCAAAATTATGAAAAGAAACGTAAAACAAAAAATTTGTTTTTTTACGTTTCCTACTAGGTAATCAAAGACCGTTTACACACATCATAAGTTTGGGATTTTCTCATGGTTAACTTTCTCCTAATCATGTTCTCTATCACTCTCCCTCAGAACTTGACCCTTTGTTTTCTCCTCCATGTCCATGTTTTCCTACATGGAACCCTAGTGTGGGTTAACTCGGGTGACCTTTGTACTTCCCTTTCTTTATTTTAAAGTAATAGTTTTACTGACTCCTTTTCCGATGTGGGACTTTCAATGAAATTTCAAAACCCAATTTTAAAATTGCGAGGACGCAATTTCTTAAGGGGGGAAGATTGTAACGACCCGAAATTTTTTAAATAAATTTTGTTTCCCAATTTTATGTGTTATTGTTATACTCAACAAAAACGTTTTATTTGATAAACATGATTATAATTAAAATGAGATCAGTGGGTTTTGACTATTATATAACCATCGGTCAATATGACCGCTGTGAACAAAATGTTTTGATATAAGTAATCTTGGTTAATTATTAAAGAAAGAAGATTCGATGGCCTCACCTAGTAGTCTTGGACCGATCGAAGCCCATCTAATAGAGCTTGGGAAGGAGGTAGCACCACTGGGCTTTGCTCTGGATCAAATCCAAGCCGAACTTCATCATGTGAAGCTGGAACGGAATCGCCTTCGTGAGAAGTTCAAACTGATAGAAATTACTACTCGGGCAATGTTGACTGAGCCGCCCCAAGCTTCTATCACCCTAGCACACCTTACTCTTAGGTCCTATGCTGGTATTATAAGGGGTTATGTAACGAGACCGTAACTACCTTGTGTAATCCTTGTTTTAAATAAAAATTGGGATTTCTTCTTATGATGAAGTTTATGAATTTTTAAATGACCGGATAAATATAGTATGCATATTTTTGATGAATTTTAGAAAAAGGATATTTTAAATATGTTTATGTAGACCATAAATAATTAAAAATGTGTAATGATTTTCAAAAAATGGTCTTCTGCAATTATGTTCAGTACTAAATTTAGAGTCTAATAAGATCAACTTGATTTTTGATGAATAGTAAATTATGAATAGTGATTTTATGATTAGGATTAGTAATATGACCAAATGTATTAGTAATCTCACTTAAAAAAAGTTTTAAAATAATCTAGGCACCTTGATTAAGTAATGTGATTCAATAAAATAGTTAAATAACGGTTTCATTAATTATTATTCAAGTATTAGTTTTTTCAGGTGAATAGTGTTTTTTAATTAAAAATTTAATTAAAAATAATTAGAAAATTATTTTTATAAAAATGACTTTATTTTCGAACTCAGAGCATCGATATTATGTTATGGTAATTTTTGGGGTTTTTTCTGAAAAAATGAATTTTCGATGAATAGTGTTTTTATTTAAAAATTAAATTAAAAATATTTAGAAAATTATTTTTATAAAATGGATTTCATTTTTGAAATTAGAGAATTGATATTTGGTTAATGTGAAATTTTGGGATTTTTATGAGAAAGTTGAATTTTCAGTGAATAGTAAAAATACAGTTTTAGGGTTTCGGTATGTTTAATGACATCATAACGGTGTCATGATGATGTCATGAGATATTTTGAGGGTTGGCCAGCCAAGGTGATGAATTATTGTTTTGGGGGCCCCATGTGGCCTAACTCCATGATAAATGACAAGGGAGAGCACATGGGTTTGAGAAAAGCACATGTGAGGTGTCCCTTGGCCATTAATGCCTTGTCCCCTCACTTTCCCTATAAATACCAAGCCCTCCTCTCATCCATTCGACTCCCCACTCATTCCCAATGAATTTCTGGTCTCATTACCTCCCAAGGAGTCCTCCCAAGGTGCCCCCATGCCCTCAAGGTCCCAACCTTTGAGGTTTAAGAGTTACATTTTTAGGTAAGGGATCCGACCCCTCTCTTTCTTTTCAAGTAATCTCTTTTATGTCATTTCTTTTATACTCCATGTTCTTATGTTGGAGGATGTTCTTTTATATTAATCCTACTGCCTATTTCATGTTCATATGATGAGAGACCCCCCCTTGCTCTCATCAATTCGTTTTAAGAATGTTTAAGTGGCGCCGTTAGGCTGCCGAATTTTTAAGGGATTCTTTCACCTTCCTCGTTTTCAAGTTCTATTCTCATTCAAGTCTTTCATGTTCCTTTTTATTATATTGGGGTATGATCTATAAATTATCATACTGATATTTTATGATCATATGATGAGATACCCCATTTGATCTCTTCAATTCAGTATTTTGAAGTTTTAAGTGGCGTCGTTAGGCTGCCGAATTTTTAAGTGGTTCTTCACCCTTCTCGTTTTGAAGTTCTACTTTCATGTCAATTATTTCAAGTTCCTTTTTGTTATATTGGGGTATGATATCTATATATATCATACTGGACTCTTATGTTCATATTATGAGAGACCCCATTTGATCTCTTCAATTCAGTATTTTGATGTTTTAAGTGGCGCCGTTAGGCTGCCGAATTTTTAAGTGGTTCTTCACCCTTCTCGTTTTGAAGTTCTACTTTCATGTCAATTATTTCAAGTTCCTTTTTGTTATATTGGGGTATGATCTCTATATATATCATACTGTAATCTTATTTTCATATGATGAGAGACCCCATTTTATCTCTTCAATTCAGTATTTTGATGTTTTAAGTGGCGCCGTTAGGCTGCCGAATTTTTAAGTGGTTCTTCACCCTTCTCGTTTTGAAGTTCTACTTTCATGTCAATTCTTTCATGTTCCTTTTTGTTATGTTGGGGAATTATATCTATATCTATCATACTGATCTCTTATGATCATATGATGAGGGACCCTATTTGATCTTGTCAAATCATTTTCTTTTGAAGTTAAGTGACGCCGTAAGGCTGCCGAATTTTCATAAGAGAAATCTAATTTTTTTTCCTTCCATGTTTTTCATTTCAAATGGTATGTCCCTAAACTTTCATTACCATGTCCATATGTCCTTCTTATTCGTTCACCCTACTGTTTTATGGATCATTTATGAGAGGGTGACCCATGTCCCCTCTCATTTCAATGTTTTCTAAAACCCCGAAACTTAGCCGTTATGCTACATAATTTTCCCCTCAAAATGCCTCTCTCTTTTCTCAAAAATTATTTTATGTTATAAAGTGAATACTAAAAGATCTTATTTCTACAAGGGTATTCACATATATATCAAAATGTTCCATTTTAAATTCTGGTATTTACATACATGAGACCCGCTTTCCCTTTCCGTGGGTTTAAAGTGACGTAAAGATCATGTCTTTAAAGCTGTTTTTAAAACGTTATGATTATGAAATGAAACCCATTTATTTTATGCTATGTGGGTTATTTATGAAATTTTTGATGATGATATATGTGGCTCACATGATAATAAAGGCAAATTTAGTGGTGCGCCCTGATAGCGCTCCAATGCATTGGGTAATGATGTAACCACTAGAGATTACAATTTTCACGATACCTTGGTGAATAACCTTGGTAATTTTAAAATGACACCTTGGGGATGGACCTTGGTGATATGTTCATGATTTTCTATGTTAAATAATGTAGCAACATCTTCAAGTTATGAAAAAGTTTTATTTTTATTATGATATGCCTCATGATTTCATTTTCATGCCTTAAAGTTCTTTTCATGACTTTATTGATGTATCTCAAGTTCATATGTAAAATGTTTCACTTGTTTCCCTTGCTGGGCCTTATGCTCACCCATCCTTTTGATGTATGTCCCCAGGTTAAGGGATGCAGTAATGAGCCTAGGGTGTACATGAGGAGAAGCCTTTCAAGTGTTTAAGAAGAATGTTTTTTTTCATGTTTTATGTTCCTTGTTTCCAAGACACTAAACCTTAAAGATCCTCAGTTCCGTGTAATGGAATCAAAAGTTATGTTATAAAAAGACGGGATGCTATAAAGCATGGGGGAGGTGTGAAATCATACACCAACATTTATAATTGAAAATAAAAGGGCATAACAATATTAAGAAACTTGGATAAAATGAGAAAAAAAGGAATACCTTACTTGGAAGTGTGATCCCAAAGGCCTGGGAGAGTCCTGAGAGAGGCTTCTTGGGAGATTGGGGTGCCATGGGAGGATTATAGAGAGATGAGGGAAGAATTTGGACGAACTTAAAAGGCTTTTAGTGAAGAGGAAGTGGGAGCTTGAGTGGGTTTATATAGGAAAGGAGAGAGAATTCTTTATTATTTAGGATTAGGACACCACACATTAAACTAATCAAAACCACAAACCATACCATGGTTTTTGTACATGTTTTTTTCCAAAGGGGAGTGTAAAAATATTATATAAGTCAAATGGACTAACTTCTTAAAATAATAGGGTTGCTTATGTATAGGTGAGTCACACTCTCAAGGAAATCAAATTGAAAAGCTAAAATGTTTTATAAGTCTTAGAGGGTCCACTAAAGCTTTGTAAAATAAATAAAACAAATATAAAATCACAATATTTTAATGGTAATACATATATTGTCTAAACATACCATTTATAGTATTTTATTACATCACTATTGTGATGTCATAAAACACATTATATAATTAAACGGAATTTAATTTTTACCCAAAAATTTGACTTTCTCAAAAAATTATGAAAAATTCACCATTGGAAAATTTTGACATCCTTATTAAAAAAAATAATATTCATTTTATCTAAATAATTTACCAAATATTTTATTTTTCACTTTGAAAATAAAAACCAACATTTATCAAAAATTCATGGGTTCTGACAAAAAAATCTTTCAAACCTTAATAAAAATTACAATTGTATTCATAAAAATTATGTGATCATTTATATTATATAAAAATTAATTTAGTCATAATATTAAATTAAAATATTATTTAATTCAAAAATCCATTAATTCATCAAAATAGATTTCTTAATTAACTAAAAATGCAATTTTTTCTTTAAAAAATATTTAAAAAGTAGCAATAATAAAATGAAGGTATATTATCTATACAAAAATAATGTACATAATCATAGTACTAGGGTATTGTTACATAACCCCTTATAACATCCCTCGAAGACTGAAGGGTAAGGTGTGCGATTGTGATAGACTCTTGGGGTGGCTCGGATAACATCGCTTGGGTGGTAATCTCTATCAACTTTGACTTCTCTCGTAGACGGTTCCATTAGAAATTAACATGTTGATTCTCATCTTGGGATTGTTCCAAAGTGAATCCCAATGATGCCACCTCCTTTCTGATCTCTGACAAATGGGATTCATATGGGGCAAGTCTACTGGATGAGTCCATTACTTCCTTTGTATGAGTAAATTGGATTTGTTAAAGCCTTATATTTATACTAATCATGTGATCACTGTTCAATGAATATATTAGAAAAGGAAACAATTCTTAATGGTATTTTAAAATAAAAAAACATAAAACCAATGAAATTCACATTTTATATAACCATTTTACATAATAAGACATTTAATTAGATCAATAGGAATTTTCATTAATGAAAGTTCGGGTCGTTACAATATTCCCCCTTAAGAAATTTCACCCTCAAAATTTCCTTTTCTCACACTAAAACAGATGTGGGTAACTCTGCCTCATCACTTCCTCTAATTCCCACATCGCTTCTTTAAACTTGTGGTTTTGCCACAACACCTTGATGAGGGGCATTGTCTTATTTCATAGAACTTTTTTCTCTACAATCTAAGATCTTCACTAGTTTATCCTCGTAAGAAATATCATCCTCTAACTGTACTACATCTGAAGTGAGTACATGTGAAGGATCTGGTATGTACTTCCTTAAGAGAGATACATGAAAGACATCATGTACTTTTCCCATGGTAGGTGGAAGTGCAATTCGATAGTCCATAGCCCAGAAACGATCAAGAATATCGAAGGGGTCGGTGTACCTCGGACATAACTTCCCTTTCTTTCCAATGCTCATGACCTTCATCCATAGATATATACATAGGAATACCATGTCTCTAACTTTGAACTCAAGGTCTCGTCGATGGTTATCTTCATAACTCTTCTCTCAACTTTGGAATGCCTTGATATGTTGCGAAATGGTTTTCACCTTCTCCACCATTTCTTCGACCATTTCAGGTCCTCGCAGCTTACGCTCCCCGAATTCATCCCAATACACCATTGTTTTGCACCTTTTCCCATAAAGGTCTTTATATGGTGCCATTAGGATACTCATGTGGAAACTGTTATTAAAGAATAATTCAACCAGTGGAAGATGTTGGTCTCATCCTCCTTTGAAGTAAATTGAACATGATCTTAACAAATCCTATAATTTATGAATAGTTCACTCAGATTGGCCATCAGTTTGAGGATGATAGGTCATACTGAAGTTTAGTTCAGTGCTTAGAGCAAGTTGGAGAATTTTCCATAACTTCAAGGTGAATCTAGGATCATGATTGGATAAAATAGATAGTGGTACACCATGCAACCTTAACACTTCTTGGATGTAAATCTGCGCAAGTTGATCCAATGAGAAGTCCTCTTGAATTGTGATAAAGTGAGTTGTCTTCATAAGACGATCCACAACGACCCTTATAGAATTATTTCCTCTGGATGTCCTTGGAAGTTCAATGACAAATTACATGGTAATTGTTTCCCACTTCCATGTTGGTATGGGTAGTTGTTGCATCATTCCTTTAGAATTTTTCCTCTCAGCCTTCACTTTCTAACATATCAGGAACTTTGATGTATATTCAGCAATCCCCATTTTCATATTTTCCACCAAAAGTTTTCTAGAATATCTCGATACATATTTTTTCTCCCCGGGTGAATAGAGAAGGTTGAGCTATGTGCATCATTCAAAAGCTCCTTCTTTATCTCTAGATCATATGGTATACATAATCGTGTCCCAAATCTCACAATTCCATTCTTATCAACCATGAACTCTGAGGATTTCCCATTTCTGATAGCTTCCACCATTTTCAGAATTTTCACATCCTTTCTTTGAGCATCCTTTATTTTCTCCATGAGGGATGGTTGAGAAATCATTTTAGAAAGTATTGATGATGTTCATCCCTGAATTATTCTCTTGTTCATCCTGTGTAATTCTAAGAAGATTGGATCCTTTTCAATTCTCATCATTGATAAAGATGCAGGATCCTTTCTACTTAGAGCATCTGCCACCTTTTTTCTCTTACCATGATTGTAGTGGATTGAGCAGTCATAATCCTTAATGAGTTCTATTCATCTTTGTTGGTTCATATTAAGCTCTTTTTGTGTTAATTTATATTTGAGGATCTTGTGATTAGTATATATCTCACACTTCTCCCCAAAGAGGTAATGCTGCCAAATTTTCAACATGAAGATCACAGCTGCCAACTCCACATCATGTATGTGATAGTTTTACTCATTGATTTTTAGCTGCCTTAAGGCGTAGGATATCACTTTATCATTCTATATCAACACACAACCTAGGACCTTCTTCGAATCATCACTAAATACCAAAAAAAAGTTCTCCACTCATGGGTAATGTGATCATGGGTGTAGTGATATGCCTCCTTTTCAACTCCTTGAATATTTCTTCACATTCATCACTTCAATAAAACTTGACTCCCTTCTGAGTTATCTTGGTAAGAGGGATTGCAAATTGTGATAAATTTCTCAAAAATCGACGATAATATCTAACTAACCCCAAGAATCTACAGATATCTGTTACTGATGTTTTCCTTGTCCATCCCTCTATTGTAGTTATCTTCATGGGATCCATAGATATCTCATTTCTTGTAATGATATGGCCTAATAATGAGACCTACTTCAACTATAACTCACACTTTATGTACTTTGTATAGAGATTCTCCTTTTTCAAGGTCTCTAGTACAGTTCCTTGATGCTCCTCATGATCCTCCTTGGTTTTGAAGTATATTATAATATCATCTATAAATACTACCACAAGTTTTTTGTGGTAATATCTAAACACTCTATTCATCAAGTCCATGAATATTTCTGGAGCATTAGTGAGTTCGAAAAGCATTACTATGAATTCACAGTGCTTGTATCTTGTACGTAAACCAGACTTGGGGATATCTTCCTTCTTCACCCATACTTGATAATATCCTGACCACAAATCTACCTTAGAGAAGTATTTTTCTCCACACAGCTAGTCGAACAAGTCATTAATTCGTGGCAGAGGATACTTGTAATTTATTGTTATTTTTTTAAGATCATGACAATTGATTCAAAGGCGTATTGACTCATCCTTCTTCTTGAAAAAGAGGGCTAGTGCACCCCATGGTGAAGAACTTGTGCATAAAAAACCTTTATCCAGATTCTCCTATAATTATTTCTTCATCTCCTCAAGCTCCACAATAGACATTCTATATAAAGTCTTAGATATTGTAAATGCCCCGCGTATAAGGTCAATTGAGAATTCAACATCTTCTCTGGGAGGAAGACCAGGCAATTCCTTGGGAAACACTTCAGTGAATTCCCTCATAATAGGCATTTCTTCAAGGATGGTTTCCGACTTAGAATCAATCATCTGAGCCAGATATGCATTCTCATTAGGTAGTACTATCCATGCTTGAGATGATGGTACTAAAGAAGATTCATATTCCTCCTTTCACTGGTATAGAATCGAGGGTCGATTCTTCATATGGAGAGTGATTTCCCTCTCACAGAAATTTATGTTGGATCTATATAGGGAAGGTCAATCCATGCCAACAATTTCATCAAATTCCACTAGAGGGACTATGACAAGGTTCACCAGGAAGTTAAATCAACCCATTATGATAGGGGAGGAGTTAAATTCATGGGTTGAAATGATTTACTCATTTTCCGTACTCATTGAAATCTTTACTTCCATGATTTATGGTGGTGTTGGTATTGTTCGACTAGACTTTTGGGATATAAAAGAATTTGTAAAACGAAAATCAAAAAGTATGTTCTCTATACTTGAATGAATAACTAGTGTACCTATCACCACTTCATTTTCAGGGTTCACTTAGGCGGTAGTGATGGAAAAATCTCACCCTTACTGCCTTGGAGGTTGTTGGTTGCCTTTGAAAACCCTTGTCTTAGGGAACTGATTTTCAAGATGTCATGATTCCTTGAAGTTAAAGAAATGAAGAACATGTTGAGAGTTGAACGGAGTGTTCCTCTCCTCTGTCGCAGACGCAGTTTTTTCTTGTCAGAAGTTAACATCTAGGTTCCCTTCTCTTTCGCACCTAAATCATTTCCTCTTCCCCTTCATGCAATTTCTAGGGTGATTATTTCCACACCTTTCTCAAGGGGGTTTTAGATTTTCTTAGCACCATTGGATTTATCCATCGGACTGCTAGAATTGAAGTCCACCTTAGGCTTCTTATGCCCATGATACCCCTAAGATTCTCTAGTCTCCATGTCAACCATGAGGGTACATCGAAAAATTTTCTCATAGATTTCAAAGTCACAGGTCGCCAGGGCTTTCCGCAGGTCAGGTTTAAGCCCACCAAAGAAGCGGTCAACCTTGCATTCAGGGGTAACAACAAAGTAGGAGGTTTATCGTGCAAGCCTTTTGATGTTTTCCTCGTATGATATGATGGATTCATCGCCTTTTTATAGATGGAAAGGAAGTCCCTTTCCATCTTAATCTAGAGGGTGCAATGAAAATATTTATCAAAAAACATTTGCTAGAAATCCTTCCATTCCAACACCTCAATCTCCTCCTCAGGCTTCATATTTTTTATCACTGTCCAATATTGATTAGCTTTACCATTCATATGATAAGCATCCAGAATAACCTTCTCTTATTCGGAATAGTGAAGGATGGAGAAGATCTTTTAAATTGATTTGATCCATTGTTCGGCGATTGAGGGATCAGATGATCCATTAAAAGTAGGAGGCCTTTGTCTCATGAAGCTCTCGATAGCGACTTGTTCTTTCTTTGGGGGTTTGAAAGTTCCTCTTGACCCAGTTTTCTATTCAAATCTTGAGTTAAATGATAGAGGATCATGAAAAATTTTGTGATTCCTACTCCCATCGGAATGGGCATCTCATTAAAACAGTCATCACATTGATCTTTACATCAGTTGTTAGCCCGAATCCACCTATTACCGGTCATTGGCTGGAATAAATGGAAATTTAGGGGTAACACATAAAGGGTAATCCAAGGAAAAAATGGATGAATTATAAATAACTTTTATTTCCTTAACTTATGAATATATAGTCTTCAATCTATGTTATCCATGATCGACTTTCTAACATATATTCTTAGGGGTATTTTTTTAATTCCCTTAATAATGGTTCAGACTAACCTTGTGAATTTACCAAAGAATATCCCCCAGGAGTTTCATAGCCAAGAGTGTATCAAGACCCAATGTCGTGTTCCAGGGTACCCCAGGTCAAGCCTGAAACTCCTTGTCGGATTTTTCACTCCTAGTTACATCTATGCCAGAGCCGCCTTTACATGATCGTATCTAGACAGGGATGTATTTTCTTAATAAACCACTTACCCAATACTCACCAAGAATTAGGGATGTTTTTATTATACTTATTCTTATCCCTAAGGATATTACTATGGTTTTCAAATCCTAATCCCAAAAGTAACTAAACCTATCCTCTGATACCAACTATAACAACTCTGTTTTCTATTTCACACATAAACATAATTTATTACATGAAATTTAACTTAATAAAACAAAGAATATTGAGAGGTACAGTGTATTTTCGGCTTAGAATAATTACATAACAACTTAAAACATTAAATGCAACATCTTTATTGAAAACTTCATTTACATGACCACAACATCCCTTCGTACTTAACATTTCATGGGATAACCTGAGGACATTCATAAGAAAGGGGTGAGCAATAAATCCCAGTAAGGGAATAAACATGGAAAAATAGGAGGAATACAATACATGTTAAACAATAGTCATATACATAGAGCACAATATGAACATGAACATAAAGGTATGATAAAGCATGATAATCATAACATGGAGATGTGGAAACAACATTTAACATGATATTAGCATGAGCCAAGGCTCATTGCACATAGATCATGAGTAAACCCCCATTGCACATGAAACATGAGTAAACCCTCATTGAACTTTAATTATCATGATTCAACACTAATTTCCCATGAAGTATCATGATACTATACATTACCCAATGCATTGGAGCGCCATCAGGGTGCACCCTTCTTAAACATTTCATTTCATGCATAAGTGTGCCACAAGATCATACAACATGGATTCATAAAACATCATAATTTATTCCAAGATTAAGGAATATGGAATTAATACATAAAAAAATTCCACCAATAAGTAAATGTTCACAAAGTTGAATACCCTTGATAGAGAAATGGGCATGGTATTCACTACACAATGATTTTGGCTTGGAAAATTGTGGTGCAATTTCGGCAGCATAACAGCGTGACATAAGACTTCATAAAACTAGTTGATGAGAGAAAAAGGTTGTCTAATCATATATACATGAAATGGAATTTAAGGTTTTTATATAGATACATGTTCCAACATAGATATTGGAATTTGGATTCATAATACAAAATAATTTCTTGAATGTAAATGAGGAGAGAGAAATTCCATATAGAATTTTGGCATGGTAACGGGTGTACATGGGAAGCACTGATGAGGGATAAAGGGGTCTCTCGTCATTAAAAAATAAATAGGATAGTATAGGAGAGGTTGAAAATTATACCCCAACATTTATAATTGAAAATAAAAGGGCATAACAATATTAAGAAACTTAAAATGATAAAGGAAGGAATCCCTTACTTGGAAGTGTGATACCAAAGGCTTGGAAGAGGCTTGAGAGAAGATTATTCAGAGCTTGGGGTGCCTTAAGAGGATTATAGAGATATTAGGGAAGAGGTTGGAAGAACTAAATAGGCTTTGAGTGAAGAGTAAGTGGGATCTTGGGTGGGTTTATATAGGAAAGGAGAGAGGATTATTAATTATTTAGGTTTGGGACACCACACATTAAACTAATCAAAAACACAAACCATACAATGGTTTTTGCCCATGGTTTTTTCCAAAGTGGAGTGGAAAACAATATTATATAAGTTAAATTGCATAAATTCTTAAAATAATAGGTTTTCTTATGTAGAGGTGGATCACACTCTCAAGAAAACCAATTTAAAAAGCTAAAATGTTTTATAAGTCTTGGAGGGTTCACTAAAGCTTTGTAAAATAAATCAAACAAACCTAAAATCACATTATTTTAATGTTAAAACATATATTTTTCTAACATACCATTTATATTATTTTATTACATCATTATTGGGTCATTATGATATCATAAAACACATTATATAATTAAATGATATTTAATTTTTACCCAAAAATTTGACTGCCTCAGAAAATTATGAAAAATTCATCATTGGACAATTTTGGCATTCTGATTCCAAAAATAATATTCATTTTATCTAAATAATTTTCAAAATATGTGATTTTTTACTTTTAAAATAAAAACTGACATTTATAAAAAATTCATGGGTTTTGACAAAAACATCTTTCAAACCTTAATAAAAATTAAAATTGTATTCATAAAAATTATACGATCATTTATATTATATAAAAATTAATTTAGTAATAATATTAAATTAAAATATTATTTAATTTAAAAATACATTAATTCATCAAATAGATTTATTAATTAACTAAAAATGTTTTTTTTTCTTTAAAAACTGTTTACAAAGTAATAATAATAAAATGAGTGTACATTATCTATACAAAACTAATGTGTATAATCATAGTACTATTATCTTGTTAAATAACCCATTATAACACCTGCATAATACTGAAGGGTAAGGTGTGTGATGGTGAAAAACTCTTAAGGTGGCTTGGATAACATTGCTCGGGTGGTAATCTCTATCAACTTCCACTTCTCCCGTAGACAGTTCCATTAGAACTTAACATGTTGAAGATCAGCTTGGGCTTGGTCAAGAGAGAATACCAATTACGACACCTCCTTTCTGAGATCTGACAAATGAGCTTCACATGGGACAAGTCTACTGGATGAAACTATCGCTTCCATTGTCTGGGTAAATTGGATTTGTTAAAGCCCTATATTTATACTAATCATGTGATCACTGTTCAATGGCTATATTAGAAATGGTCACAATTATTAATGGTATTTTAAAATACAAAAACACAAAACCAATGAAGTTCACATTTTATATTACCATTTTACATAATAAGACATTTAATTAGATCAAGAGTAATTTTCATTAATGAAAGTTTGGGTCGTTACATAATAAGTATAGCATAAGTATGAATAAAAGGAGACATATCCCCATACCTAATATCTATGTGGATATTTTTCTTGAAATAACACATCTCAAACCATATCCATTTGCTATTGTGAGAAGTTAGTAAACCAGGACACATACTATGTTACTTCCATACTTCCATGATAGAGCTTCATAATCTAGTGGATGTGTAATGATCACAATGTAGCTGGATAGAGATCCTATTTGAAGAGACCCTCAAATTGTTTCCAAGTGAGGGATACATCATAATGCATCTGAGTCATAAGGATCCACCATCTCCCTATAAGTTTATGGACAGGACTCATGGACAGAACCACCATCTGATCAGGAGGGGTCTTAACAAGGTGGAAAACTCACCCAACTGCCTCAATCCATTCCTCTATTACCTGGGGGTCTGGATCTCCCCAAAACTGGAGGGGTTGTGACCTATGAATCCCATGGAGTGTTCTCAACTTGCACACATCCTCTATCAGTACTATTGGAGAAACCTACTACTCAAAGGGTGTAAGTAAGGTCAACAAACTACCTAGAGTTACAGCCTCTTATAAAATCCTTTATATTGAAGCCTCATCACTAGGAAGATCATCCCCATGATCCTTATACGGAATCCTAACTAGATTTCATCATGGAGGCCTAATAAAAAAATAAACACATAACATAGAAAAATAGTATATTTGGGGAGATGACTCAAGAAGAACATGGAAACCACAACCCATTCCAATATGATGTATGTACAAATGTTTTCCCTATATCTAGTGGCTCTATGAATTGATTCAATAGGTAGGTTATCAGATTCCAAGGGAATGGATAGGTTATCCTCCTCACTAACAATGGGTTACCCAGATAGAGAGCTAAACCCAATACACCTTAATAATGTTACCCTAGTTTTAAAACCAAACCTCACAGTTAGACAATATCCCAAATTTGGTCCCCAGATGAACCTAATATAATACTACTATATCATGAATCAACCCATAAAAGCCCTTTTTTCCAATGGAAATCTGAGAGTGACACCTTAATCCCACCTTCAATAGGCCAATTTCTAGATACAAGCACTGAGTAGGCATATCACACAAATAGGAGTCCTTAGACTATGGTACTTTTACAAACACACTAATCTCCAACTAACAATACTATGTGGAAATGTAAGATACAATATACATCAAAATGAATTCATACAAATATATCCTACTCTAGACTATGAAACTCATATAGAAATCATAAAGTTCCAAATACAATCCCACAAAAACTATAAAGTAGTCAACCCAATTAGTTAGGAGGGGACTGCTATTAAATGAAACTCCTAGAACCAACCATGGTTTGTCTAGCTCAACTATGATCCACCTACTCCTGGTCCACCTAGGAATCCATAATAAGAAATTTTTTCTATATAAGACCCAACATGTGGGGAAATATCCCATGAAGGGTAAAGTATAATATATTCAATATGGTACCCCGATATCACTAAACAAAATAATCAAATAGATAATTCATCTCATTATCATGAATATATATTCATCAGAATATGTGACATAATAATAGTAATAATAATAATAATAATAATAATAATAATAATAACCTAGATATACTCAATATAGACACAAAGTCTCAATATAGGGTCACAAAAATACTATTATCCTAGGATTCTACATGAGGCTTGAAGTTAATGTTCGTCTATGAGAAATCACTCCTCAGATCAGATATCACTAATGGTGCTCATTTGAGAGGACATGATCATCATGACTTTCCATGGATAAGTACTCATTGGAACTAATAAGATCTCAATACATAGATATGGTATTACACATAGATCCTAAGAGGGATACATGACCCTACCCGAAGTAAACCATTAGAAAGGGGATCACTCACCCTAATAGTTTGTAATGGGATTACTAACCTAACCTAGGGAAGAATGATATAGGATAATGCTTCATGAAACATATAGGGATACCTAACTCTATTTTATACTAACCCATATAGAGGATCCCAAATCCAATGATAAATAAGGGATAACTAATATACCCTCATAGGAATAGACTAAGGGAACACGGCCTACAAATACTCATCTAGACTGGAGAGAATGTGGGCCTCAACCTACCTTGAGAAAACTGAACAACATATATAGGGTATACATGTAATGTTATGGATACAAAGGCTATTCTCGTATTCTTCATCCCATTCTTATGTACTACATATCATTCCCAAGCACTCGTGTCATTCTCATGTACTCCTGATGTTTTTGGATGATCTGGCCAAATCCAGGTACTCTGGTCATGTTTGTGCCCATGTACACAGGTTGTGCCAATGTAAATGGTTATTTTTGAGCCCATGTACAACTACAAAACACATCGATACACTGATATCATGTCACGTGGTGGTTTTAAATCCCTCACATCATGTGAAATTTAACTCTATATAGAACCCTATCCAATGTAGAAAAGGGACACAACAACATGTGTTCTTCTGAAGTACACACCATGTATGTCAAGATTTTCCAAAAACTCTATTATTTTCCACACACCGCCACTAATTATACTAATAAACATGCCCATATATCCAAGATATAGGGTTTATTATTCCTAATATGTCTCCATTGGCTACATTCAAGCCACCCTTTCCCTCAAAAATCACCTCTTGATTCATCATGTTGTCACAACACCAAATCGTGAACCAAAGAACTCTTGATCTCATCATCGATCATCCATATTAATCACTTCAACTAGATCATACCATAAATCTAGAATCAAAACCTGGGGAAATGATTCATTTCCCCAAAGATCAATTACGCAACGATCAGTTTTGGGGGTATTTTTCAACTTGTTTACCAAATGCAATACTAATGATGAACACATGAAGAACAAGGGGAGAAAATATCAACACAAAAACTTGAGAAATAGACCTCAAAAAAAATTTAGGTTTGCCTCAATATGTCAACAAGGAAATCATTGATCTCAAAGAATAATCAAAGATTAACAAAAACATTATCCCTTCCTAATTTTAGGAAGATGAATCAATACTTGTAAAACAATGATAGACCTAAAAATAAGTTTGTTAGAAAGATTGATTCAAGTTTAACATGGAATAATCATATGGGGATTAAACTGACATAAAAATATTCCTACCTTGAGTTTGTATTTATAACTAATTAATAATGGTTCTAATCATTTCCATTTTTAAGATCCACGAAAACCTTGGCACACCGATAATCAACCCACAATCTGTTTCCATTCATCACAGGTTCTCCCCCATGGCTCTTTTGAAATACCTAGGGTTATTAAGATAACCCTAAGGATTTATCATAATAATAACTATATATAGTAAGGAGTTAGGTTAGTCTATTAGATAAATAATAAATTTATTTATTTATTTATTTATTTATTTATTTATACACCCAAGGAGACTCTTAAACCAAACACTTGAGACACAAAAAAATTATTCCATGCCTATTATAAAACTCACATTCTAGATTTAATAGTAGTATCAGATTTCCCATATGAGGATATTTTTAGGTTTTATTCTGTTATTTTATAAAAATAACACATGCGTGATATAATATATTTAGTATTTTTATTATGTCAACACTGAGGCTCCCTAGGCCATGAAATCCCACGTTAAATCAATGCCTAAATTCAAAAGTATTCATTAAAATATTCCAAAGTTTTATGAGTAAAAAATAGAGTAGTTAAAATCTCCCCACTTTAGGGATTTTTGTCCTAAAATGAGAAAAAACTACTCAAAAAGATGATTGTATTGAGATCTTATCTTGTTTTCACCCTCCCAGATGATCTTCAGAAGATTCTCATGCTGCCTATGGAAAAAAACCAAGGGAATTTCCCAACCATTAAGGAAATTCTCCTACTAATCCTTTATCTATATCAGGTACTCGATGATGGTAGATCCATTCTTGATATCTAGATCACCCAAGTCAATAACATATGATGGATCTACCACATACCTCCTCAATTGTGAAATATGGAAGACATCATGTACCTAGTTTAACTGTGGTGGTTGGGAAAGTGGTACACCACCTCAAAAACCCTATACAGTATCTGGAAATGGAAAATGAATCTTAGAGATAACTTTATACCTCATATAAATATATATACAATCATCACAATGGTGAGATCTTCAAGAACATGTGGTATCCATCAACAAAATCTAAAGGAGTCTTTAATTGGTCTGTACAAGACTTCTAAAGATCTAGGCTATCCTCATCTACTCTCGAATGATCTACACTTTTTCTATTATCACTTTCACCAATTATGGTTACAAGAGTTTTGACTCCCCTGGATTAGTCTAGAATAGTGTAAACCTATAGAGTCTCCCGTATAAGGCCTAAAATGGTGACATACTGATGGTGGAGTGGTAATTTTTTATATATGTGAACTCCAATAAGGGTTGGTGATCCCCCAAAATATGGACAAGTCCAACATGAAAGTGTGAAGCATGTCCTCTAGAACTTGAATAGTCCACTTAGTTCAGTTGTCTGTCTAGGGATGTAATTTCATGATTAACCAAAACTGATCCCCAAAGGTCTCCTACAATCCTATCCATAATCATGATGTGACTAAATCATCATGTTTTAAATCGATCATCGAGGGAACTCTATGGAGATAAACTTTATCCTGCACATAAAGGAATCCCAAACTTTCTACTCAACTCTTCTATTGAATATCCATAAAGTGCCCCATCTTGGGGAGTCGTTCTATGATCACCCAGATAGCATTGTGACCTACAGCTCATTGAGGAATTACTATATTGAAGTCCATGTATATATCGTCCCACTTCCACTCTAGAACCTCAAGGGGATATCCAAAACCGCTAGAACCAAGTTCTCAATATTCACAAGATAAAAAGAGAGGCATCAAGAGATAAAAATAATTTACACACCTCTTTATTCCTGGCCACCAAAACTAACGTTGAAGGTACTAGTACATCCTTATCACCCCTATGTGTACTGATAAGGGGGGTATTTGAAACTCCCTCAGTACCTACTCCTTAAACATCACTGGTACCATCATATATGGTCAAAAAATATTTTCATCATCTATGGTTGAAAAATAATGCCATGCTCTCCACCTTCAGAAAATTTATCAAGATAAAATCCAATGGATATCATAACATGAAAGGTCTCATAATAAATATCTCCAAGATGAGCCTCCCTAACACACTGAAGAAGAAAATGGGTGAATAACATCAAAATGGGTTAATTATCACCATCCTTGTCCACTAAGGAAAAATTCAATGAGGACAAATTCATTGATTCCTTTCATAAAAACTTTGAAAAAGATCTCCTACTGAGGGAATCTACCACCACATTATCCTTTATGGGAGTATAGACTATCTCAAAGTCATAATCTTGGAGGAACTATAGAAACCTTCTCAATCACAGTTTAATATATTTATTTTAAAATATATACTTGAGAATCTTTTTTTCATAAGTGATAATAAATAACTCACCCATAAGGTGGTGTCGACACATCTATATGGTGAAGACCACTGCCACTATGTCTAGATTGTGGGTTGTATAGTTTCTCTCATGGGGTCTCAATTTCTAGGTCTCATTGGTAATAACTTCCATCTGATTCATTATAACACATCCAATCCCATTTTGTGAGGCATCAAAAAATACCACATACTCAACACCCTCCTAAGGAAGTCTCAAGATGGGGGTGTTCACTAACCCCTTCCACAACTCTTGAAAACCTTATCAGAACACCTTTTTCCCCATGAAAGGATATCCCATTTGGGTCAAAGTATTAAAGGGTGATGATATCCTATATAAATCATTCATGAACCTTTGATAATAACCTTCCAAAACAAATAATATATGCACAACATACATGCTCTTGGGGGATCCCATGATTACACTACCCCAACCTTAGCTAGGTCCACTATTACTCCCTCTTCAAAGATGAGATTTCCTGGGATGTGGACCTCTCAAATCCAAAATCAATACTTTGAGATATTACCATAAAGAAGGTGTTCTTAGAGAATATCTAGGACTATACTCAAATTTCTCTCATGATCCTTCTATAACACCTAGTACGCTAGGTTTCCATTGATGAAGACTACCACAAACTGATCCAAGAAGGACTGGAAGATATAGTTCATAAGTCCCATGAACACTACTATGGAATTTGTCACACCTGAGGTAATCACCAAGTACTCATAGTGACCATAGCATCATCTGAATATAATCTTCAATATATCCTCATCCTGAACTCATAACTATTGATAGTATTTCCTGAGGTTAATATTTGATAACCACTTCAATCCTTTCAACTAGTCGAAGAAGTTGTCAATTCATCGTAGTAGATATTTATTCTCGATGGTCACCTAGTTCAAGAGATGATAATCCACACACAACCATAATTTCCCATCCACATTCTTGTCAAACAAAACTATGGATTCCCTGGGTGGCACATTGGGCTTGAAAAAGAAATTTCTCTTCAAATCCTCCAAACTCACCTTCACATCTAAAAGATATGAGGGAGCCAACCGGTACATTTGTGTTGATATTTTTTGTAGTACTAGGTGAAATTATATTCATAAGTTTATCTCTCAGTGGGGTGGTAATACCATTAGGTCCTCAGGGAAAAGGTACATTTACCTTTCCACACTTTTAGAAAGCTAAAAGCCTATAAAATCTACTAATCAAAGGTTAATAATAGAAAATTGATAAGTAATCCACTATATCCTCCTGTGCATGATCCCATCCTACTCCTTTTGTACATTCTTTTCACCCATAAAGAAAAACCTTTTCCTATTAACTCTAATTCATTTTATCCTTTATTTGAACTATTAAATCTATGCATGAAATATGGATAGACAATCCATACCTATAATGATGCCATACATCCTCATTGTGTCCATGAATATATCACACAAGAACCTATCTCTTTTAAGATTTTGGTTACAATTAGAGAATCATACTTGGGAAAATTCAATGATCACACACTTTTATAGATAGTGTGCCCTGACTCTTGGAGGAGAGATATTCCTATGGCATATTTTCATACCCATGATGAGGCATTTTGAAATCATTTTATATATGGACTAGTTATTCATAGTTCATGAATAGATTGACAATTTTAGATAGAGGATACAATGAAGCTGAGTTAATATGATGATTTTTTCTTTCATGGGTGAAAAGGAATTCCAGACAGAGTAGGACAGGATTATTTGAAGAATAATACAACTAATTACTCATCAGCTGGATAGTATTTCCCTTAGAGCAGTAGATTTTATGATCTTTCAACTCCCTATAGTTATGGTGGAGTATGAGGATGTCTTACCTGAGGACATGTTGGGTTACCTCCCCACTGATAGATTGAATTATGTATAAAATTTCATCCATGGAATGTCCTGATATATGTTCTATAATATTCAAGGTCTCTCACATAGTTTCAAGAGTTGATGGTGTTTTGGAGAATTTTCAAAGGAAGGTATTTTTCAGATTCAGTGTGTCGCCCTAGGAATCCATAGTTTTATTTGTAAAGAAGATAGATGGGATATTGAAGTAATATGAGTATTATAATCACCTAAACTAAGTAACCATAAATAATAATTATCTAATACTGAGAATCAATGACCTCTTCGACCAGTTTAAGTGGGCGAGGTGGTTCTCGAAGATTCACTTCGGGTCATGCTATCCCCAGCTCTAAGTTCAAGATAATTATATATATAATATGACATTCTGATGTTTATATGATCACTATGATTACATGGTTATTCCCTTTTATGTGATGAATTCCCTTGCAGTGTTCATGGGACTTATGAACTAGATCATTCGTCCATTCTTGGGTAGTTTTGTGGTAGTCTTCATCGATGACATCCTATTACACTATGTATCAAAGGAGGACCACATAAGACATTTTAGGATAGTCCTGGACTTTATCTAAGATCATAATCTCTATAGAAATCCCTAGAAGTGTCATTTATAGATTTGAGAGGTCTATGTCCTTTGACATGTAATCTCTAGAGAGGGTGTATCAGTGGACTGAGTAAATTTTGTATCAGTACTAGCTCGGGAGACACCCAATAGTGTGACTGAGGTAAAAATATTCCTTGTTTGGTAGGATACTATTGGATAATCTTTCCCTATTTCTATATGATTTTGGTTCCATTTACTAATTCAACTTGAAAGGCATAGCCTTTCATGTGGATGCATAGGTTCCAGTTATCTTTTTAGGAGTCACGGTAGAGGTTGAACAGTGTCACCATCTTAATCCTTCCATAGGTTTTTGTTGAGTATATAGTGTTATATGATTCCTCCAAATCTAGGCTTGGATATTTTCTAATTTAAAATAGGTTGGTGATAACCTATGGTTAACAATAGTTGAGTCCCCATAAGAAGAACTATGTGACCCACAATCTTGAGCTAGCAGTAGTGGTCTTCTTCCTAAAGATATAGGGAGACTACCTTATAGTGGTTTATCATCTATTGTAACCATAAGAGTCTCAAGTATATATTTTCATATAAATATCTTAACTTCGGGTTGAGGTGGTTCAATATTTCTGACAAGATTATAACATTGATATTGTTTATACTCTTGTAAATGGGGTTGTGGTGGAAAGTAATCTCTATATGATATCTTGTTCACATTTATTAAGAAAGGCCTCAGGGTAGTTGGCCTCATTGAATTTTTCCCTTATGTATGAGTATGGTGAATCTTACCTCCAGTATATGGTTTTTACCCCTACACTTATTGAGTATATAAGGGGGTGTCATCTTGAAAATATAGATTGTGAGGCCTTTCATGTTCAGATATTCACTGGATGTGCTCTTAATAGATTTTCTAAAGGTGGGGATAACATCATCATTTTTAAAGGATAGATGATGGTACCATTAATTCAATAATAGGATGTACTGAGGGAGTTTCATTAATCCTTCTTATAGGTACATCCAATAGTGGAAAATATGTACCAATACTTTTGGTGTATGTTTTTTTGGACAAGGATGAAGTGGTGTATAGTAGAGTTTGTCTCTCGAGGCCTCACTTTTCAATAGGTGAAGGATGATAACCAGATTCTAACAAGTTTGGATCAACCCCTTGACGTAAAGGAGTGGAAGTGAGATTTAATATACATGTACTATGTGAAAGGAATGATATGATCAATTAGAGTTCATGATCTAGGTGATCATAGATCGACTCACAAATTTGGTCTGCTTCATAACCATCTGAGAGAAGAGTTTAGTGGACAGATTGGGATGCATTTATGTGTATAATATAATATATATTCAGGTATTTCCCTCAATTATCATTTCATATTGTTATTATCCCTTCACATCATGATTATGGAAATGATTATAGGAGGAATTTGGGACTTAGTTTCATTTTACTATAGCGTTATACCCCCAAAAAGATGGATAGATTGAGTGGACCATTCAGGTTCGGGAGGACATGCTTCAGAATTATATGTTTGAATTTCTCAAATGTTGACAGGATCACCTACCCTTGGTGGACTTCACATATAACAATAGTTACAATTCCACCATCAGTATGGAACTATTAGAGTCCTTTTACAGGAGACCCATCAAGTTACCACTATGTTGGACTAACCCATGAGGTCAACATTCATGGGCCTAGACAAAGTGTGAGAAACAACAGAGAAGGTGTGGATTATCTATAAGTGGATAAGGACTACCTAGATCCATCATAAGTCTTATAATGACCAATGAATAAGGCATTTAAATTTTTATGAGTGAGACCATGTTTTCTTAAATGTCTCATCTCAATGAGTATTGTAGATATTTTTCAAGGGCATAAAGTTATATTCATATTTCATTGGTCCTTTTCAGATTCTTCATAGGTTTAGAGAGGTGGAATACAACTTATCCCAACCTCCATAGTTAGACTGGGTATACAATGTCTTCCACATGACATAGATAAAGAGGTATGTGTATGACCCATCGTATGTTATCAATTTGGGAGAGATAGATATTGAGGATATAGATACCTTCACATAGTATCATATGGATATCAATTATTGATAGGATAAAATCATTCATTTGTGAGAATTAACCTGGGTTCATTTCTAATGGAAAAAAAGAATCTTCAAAAAAGAACATGAGAGAGGGAGAGCCAAATGTGAGCTCAGTATCCTCACATGTTTAATTAGTTTTTTTCTTTTCAGGATGAAAATTATAGAGGTGAAAATAATGTAATGACTCTATTTTTCCTTATAATTATTTTTAATATTTAAAATAATATTTTTAAAGCTACTCGTTGATCCAGCATGGGACTCTGGGGCTCAAGGTTCCTCGAAATTGATATAATAAAAATATTAAAGACATTATATCACACATGTTCATTTTTTATAAAATATTGAAATACTCTCAAATGGAGTCTCGGATAGGAAATATGATACCACCTTTAAATTTATAATGCGCATTTTACCCTAGGAGAAAAATAACTTTTGTATGTGTCTAGTGTTTGGTTTTAGAGCGATAATGGGAAGATTAGTATATCAATAAATTTATTTATTTATTTATTATTTATTAGATGTACAGACATAACTCCCTCCTCTATATAATCCCAATTATGGAAAAACCCTAGGGTAATAGATATAGTCCTAGGGATTTGAGAGGGATCATAGAAGAGATCCTTGAAGAACATCAAGATTTTGGGTTGACGATAGGTGTGACAAGGGGTTCATCTTCAATAGAGGAGTTCATAGATATTTCCAATTAAAATAATTTAGAACTGTTCTTCTTCAGTTATCAATCCAAACTCAAGGTAAGACTTTTGTTTATGTTGGTTTAATTCCTATTTGATTATTCCATGTCAAAATCAAATCAAACTTTAAGAAAAAATTATTCATTGGTCAATCGTTGATTTATGGGTACTAATTTATCTTCCAAGAATTAGGAATGGATAATGTTTTTTATAATACTTTATTTTTTTCTTCATTCAATTTTTTCTCTGTTAAAAGATTGATACTGACCTAAAAAATGGCCTATGTTTATTCCTTACATTTCTTTCTTCATTTCTCCCATCATTATTCATGAGTTCAGTGTTAGTATTTTATTTGGTTGAAGGTTCAACAAATACCTGAAAATTGATCATTGTGAAATCAATCAATAGTGAAACTGATAATTTTTTTGGATTTAGGTTTGGGATTAAGAGAATGATTGAGGTGTGATGTAGTGTGAAGGGATATTAGAAATGGATCAGATAATGGATTGTGGGTTTTCATCTTTGGTTTGGTGATATGGTGGTGCGACATAGCAGGGAGCATTTATGAGTGGATTGGGTGGCCAGATTCCAACCATCAGTGAGGATTTGAGCTTAGTCAACCTTAGATCTAAGATCCGTAGTTTTTTTATGGTTGGATTAATGGAGGACGAAGCATCGATGGAAATTCCTGAAGACTGTCAAATTCTGAAAAATCCTGAGTTACATGGTGTGTAATTCAAATGAACACATTCTATGTAGATCCCTACTACAGTGTATAGGATTTCATAAAGAATTAAATATCACTTTGCATGTGAGATGTTCACATGTAATGTGACTCAATGATGGTGGCTCGACATATACCCCTAGGGTACATGGGCACGGACATGACCAAAGTACCCAGACATGGATAGGGCACCCGATCATGGTCAGAGTACACAATCATGGAAAATGTACATGGTAATAGGCCAGAGGACATAGGTATACCTGGGGTATCCTAGACACACTATATTTTTCCTATACACACCATGTACTTCTTTCATGATAGGTTTAGGCCCTCATTATCTTTAGTATATATGAGTTTCTGTAGGGTGTGTCTCCTTATACCATCCCAATAAAGGTAAATAAGGAATCCATTCTTGAGTATAGGATGAGTGATCCCCTCTGTAGGTTAGTCTTAAATAGAGTCAATTATCCTTATATGTGGTCTAGAGTGTGATCCTTTATCATTCCTCACACTTTTCGATTAGGTATCATATTTTTGACTCCAAAGGCATGAAATCCCCATACTAGTGGTTTACTCTAGGTAGGGTTAGGTATACCCCATAGTCCCTCAATGTGATCCCCTATATGTGTACTGATATCTTATGAGTTCCCATGAGTACTCCTTCATGGAGATTTCTGATGATCACGATCTCTCATATGAGTACCATCAGTGTTTGTAGTCATGAGGTGTGTGTGTTCTCTCAAATAAGTGTTACCTTGAATCCTAAAGTGGAATACTAGCATGGAAGTATGGTTTTGACCTTACCCAAAGACATTGTCTCTATATTGAGTATATCTAAGCTATTTTTTATTTTATCATGTTCTTGTTGGCATACCTTCATGATGATGAGATGAAATCTCTCTCTTGATTTTTTTTATTTAGTGGTTTTAGGGAGTACTAATTGGTATGTATATACCCACCCCTACATGGGATCTTCCTGCATCATTCACATATTATGAACATAAAAATCCTTATGACGGAGTCCTAGGTGGACCGAGGTTAGAAAAATTATAGTTGAGCAAGACAAACCCCAATTGGTTTCAAGATTTTCATTTAATAGCAGACCACTCCTTATTAGCATGATGGAATCTTTTTCAGTTTCAGCGGGCTTATATTTTTTCATTTATGCTTTCACTTACTTATGTAATACTCTAATGTGATATATAGTTGTATTCATGCATTTTTTTTATAAGTTATATGTTACCTTTCAGCATTGTATTGGTGTTTGTCTGTGTGTGTGTGTGTGTACAAGTACCTTAGTCTAAGGCCTCCCATATGTGCGGTATTCACACTCAATGCCAATATATATCTACTAACCTATTTTATGTGGGATTGGGGTGTCACTCTCAGCCTTCCAGAGGCTATATGGGCCCTGATCGGTCAGGTTGTGACATTAATGCTTTGAAAATTTATTTCCCTTTAAAAAATTCATTACATTTTATAATTTTATTTAAAAGTTAAATTATAAAATTTTAGAATTCTAATTTTAAAAAATTAACTTCATTTTTGGATTTATAATATCAATATTATCATAATATGAATTTTTGTTATTTTTCATAAATTGTTTATTTTTAGGTGAATAGTGAAAAATGTTGATTTTACAAAACAGCTACCTTTATGAAATTATTATAATACAAGAATGAATTAAATACTTTTTAAACATTTTTATATAAAATATAAATCTTTGTATATTATAATAAATAATTTAAAAATATTTTTTTATTTATAAACCTCATGTTTAACATTTTGAAAACTTAAGTTATATTTTTAGTATTGTAAGATTAGCTTAGATGTCTATACTTACAAGAGGGGTGAATTGTAGTTTAAAAAACCTCTTAAAAATATAAACAACTTAACGTAACTTTATCAGACTCAAACATAATTTAATTATCTGAGTATCAAAATGAGAACCATAAAAAATTTGATTATATCAGAGTAAAAGAATCTGAATCATAATGAATCTGATTAATATCAAATTATTATTCTTATTTTATTCAGAGTTATACAAATAAAAACAATTTTATAGAAATAATATTATAAATACTAACTTTTTATAACATGAACAAAAAATAGAAACTTATTAAAACAATCTATACAATATCTAACAACAGTCAGAATTACATACAATCTATATTAAAAAGATTGAACTCTTTTAACCTTAAAAGTAAGGTAGTAAAAAACCTTAACTAAAGGTATCCACTATTTTATACATATTGTAAAGTTTATCTTTCCTTACCAGGAAACCTTGGATATGATGATCAGAATAGTTTTGTCTTATTATCCTCAGAATCCCTTGATATGATGATCGGGTTCTTCTTTCTATCCTCGGAAAACCTCACTCAGATGGATCAGATTCATCATCTTTATTTCCCCAGAATCCATTGATCATAACAATGATTAGACACCACTAAAAAAGAAAAACTTGTGAAAGAAAAATATTGACAAGGATTCCTTAGAACTACCAACTCTCTAACGTATTACAAAGATGGTGGAATGAGATGTTAATAAAGATAAAACTTTAGACAGATTGAGTTTTGAACTAAATCAGCTCCAAACTCTTTAAATTATCAGATATTTATAGATGAATCTCCAACAGAAATATTTCCATGTTTGGTTCAATAACCTAAAACAGCAGGAACGTGACAGCTCATAGAGTTTTGGTGTAATTAAATGTCCGATGTCATTTTTATAACACCATTAGTGATAAAGGTATTCCTTACAATTAAAATAAGTGTTATATATTATGATTATAAACATAGGATATTTTGATGGACTTCCTTATCAATTTTCACTACAATAATATTTATGAGAATCAGTATGATTTTATTGGTACCGGACTCAATCTAATGGTCATGAACTATGTTTGTATGATATACAAGACAAAATACTAAATCCTGGTTGGATTCAAGGTATGTTTTATAATTGAATGCATACTCAGTCCAATTATCATAATGAATAAATATATGTCTATATTCCTAATACAATAGATATTTTTCTATATATGTTTAAAGAAAATGTTTTCTAAAAAAGTATACTAAAACACTTGGGACATAAAATATTAATAAAAATGATGTTAAGAAGGTGTTTTTGATTTTCAAAAATAAAGGAATCAAAAAGTAAGAATCACAACTTTTGACTCAACAATCTCCACCTTTTAAAAAAGAAAAAACCAAAAAACTTAATCAGAAAAAAATAACTCAAAAAAAATTGTAGTCTTTTGTTATTTTAAGAAATACAAATTATTCTTTTCATCTTAACACCCTTGAGTTTGTAACTCTTTTGAATATGATGGAAAGTATTATAAAAAATCATCCTTAAAGAAAAATTTATCCCCCTTAGTATAACATCTCCCCCTTTATGCATTCTTATCCCCATAAAGATAGTATTTCCCCTTTTTTAAAATAAATCCCCCCATTTAAAAAATATTACCCCATTTGATAAAATTTTATCCATTTATAAATATTTTCCCCCCTTTGTGATTCACAAAAATTAATGGGAAGGAATTAATATTTTCTTGAAATTTTAGAAAAAAAACATATGAAACAGTACTAAACTAACTAATCATCCATGTAAATATGAAATAATATATAACCAATCAGAATTGAAAAAACATTAAAGCACAATATAATTAGATGAAAAATAATTCATTTATAAATAGTAAAATGTTTTACTAAAATACATTGAGAATTCAAAGAAAAATAATCATTCACTCTTTATCAAGGTCTTTATGAAATATTTCATCTTCTTGAACTCATTCCCATATTTCTCCAACTTCAAAAATCTTTCTTTTGGAGAAAATTTATTTTGAACATATACTTTTAGACTTTTAACTTACTCAAAAAATTTATTATTATGATCCATCAATATAATCACTTCATCGTAAAAAATATTGGATTCTTCTTATATCTAGCTGCATATCTCGCATATTTTCTTTCAAAACACTTACATCCTCGGCATGGTCATCTATGGAAATTCTGAATTCATCAACAAACTTAACTCTATCTACCATATCTATGGAAAATATTTTGAAATATTCATCCAATTATAACCTAGGTTTCTTAACATCCAGAAACATTTCATCATGCTCCTAAATATTTGTATCTATCTGATTCGGCCATTTCACCATTTGATTATATGATGAGTTTTAAGTATTGAATATTTCTTGAAAAACATTCAAATATGAATCAATCCTAATAACTATTTCAATAAAAAAATTAATTGACTCTAATTTTTCATTCAAAGATTCTTGAATAAACTTTTACCTTGATTCAATACATGAAAAATATGAAGTCTGATCTATTAATATCTTTAAGGAAAGACAAATGATGTTAAAACAATTTTGAGAAATTATTGCTTTAGAGTCCGATCGATTAGGATCAAGCTAGGGGTTTAGCCAACTAGTCCCAATGTCAACTTATTTATATTTATTCTCATCTTTCTTAAAGAATTTATTTTCATCTAAAATTTCAATAATTTCAACATCCTTATCTGGTTGTTCTTTTTCATCAACTTTTTTTGGGACTATTGATATTTCTCTTATTTCTTTGATGATGACTTTTGTTAATTTTTTTATGAAAAATGATTCTTCCTGAGTACTTTTTTGTTTTCCATCCTTGTCAAATTTGGAGAGTAAATTTAATGAATATGAATATTCTTATGATTCCTTGTCTAACGTATTTTCTCCATCATTATCCTCTTCATTTTCTTCCTTTTCCTTTTCCTCTTCTTCTTCTACCACTTCTTCTACTTATTCATATTATTCTTCTTCAAACTCTTCTTCAAATTCCTTATCTATTTCATCTTCTAACCACCTAGTGGTTCTCAAAGCTCCATTTTCAGCTGAATCTGGTTCTGATTATTTTTCTAGAAGATTTGGCACCAAATATTCAACGTCAACCTTTCCTTTTCCATTTTCAAAAATAAAGGGGGTATTCATATGAATAAAAGATGTTTATTTTAAAACTAATCCAACTTCTGATAAAGCTTCATCGGTGTGATATATTTAAAGAACTATATCTTCTAAAGCTCTTTTAACTCCTTTAAAAAAAATTTATTCTATTCTATAATCTTATAACCTATTAATTTTATTCATTCTCTTTTTTTCTTTACCTAACATTTCTACAGTCTGAATTTTTAAGGCTTTAGCTTTTGTGGGTTCAATTCAAAATTTTGAATCCCCATGCTTATTTTGAGCCTTATGATATATAATCTTTTCAAACACTTCATCTGAAATTTTATTTTTCTTTTTTTTATAGTAGGAGAGGTCTCTGACTTTATTTTCTTCTTCATAACTTCTTAGTCTTTCCTTTATGGTTGTGCCTCTCATGAATCCCCATCAACTTTTTCCACAAATTTCATTTATTTAGAATCAAAGAGCAGTTTCATTTTAGAAATTGTATTAGAACTGATAAAATAAATATTTTCTACAATTGGAAATGATTTGTTATCTAACTTGAAAAAATCCAAACATTTTACAACCAACTTACTAATAAAAGTGGGATATATTAGAGACTTTGACATTATTGAGGGTTTTTTAGGTTCTCCACCTAATAAAGTTAAACTTGACCATATCTGTATTAAACATGTTCACAAGATAATCCAGAATGAAAACATATGAAACCTTTAGTGTATCCCTATTACCTTTCCTAGGGATCGAATATCCATGTATCCATAGAGCTATGACTCTGTTCTCTGAGTTAGGCCTGAAACCTTTACAACTTTCTTGTAATATGTAAATATAGAATCACAAGCCTTATTTTTGTCAAAATTATTGAGTCATTTGGGAAACTTATGAGATATAAAATAATATTATCCTTATAATGGGGTGCCAACAAGATTAGTAATTCTTCTATTATATAGCTTATACCTTTTACCAAACATCGTAAAGGAATACTTTCCCTATCATCTTCCATAAAAAAATGTACATATGATTAAAATTATGATACTACTTCTGGATAATATAAATCAAATTCCTTGTCTGACTTCTCAATGCATATAGACTCCCATCCTTGAAAATAAATAATCTTATTTAGTGTATAATCATACATTTCAAACCATGATCTTTAAATAAAAATTTCCTCAAACATAAAATACTTAGCATAATCTTCCTTGGTTTCCATCGATATTAGAACTGGAACTGGTGATTGGACGTAAAGAAAGATTATCATATTAGAGACTTTGGAGGGTGCAGCAGAGCGGGTAAAAAAAATATGGATAAACTATGTGAGACATTGGGTTACCCACTATTATACAGGAATTAAAGTCAATGATTCAACTTATATAAGAACACCAATGGTTGAGATTTAAAAACCTTCTAATCTGATGGCCGAGATTTATCAGAACAAAGTTTTTTTGTAAGTTTATTTGAACTCTTGAAGTTTTAATTATTTTATTAGAGTGAGGATCATTAAGATTACAATAATTTTAAAATTTCAAAAAGAAAATCAATGTTCTTACAAAATATAAAAATTTAATAACAAAAATTACAAACTAAACTAATAAAATGTTATACAAACAAAAATAATAGAAGAGTGACTTTAAGAGTGGAAAGTATCATCAGTATAATCAAACTATTATTGTTGGTTTTTATAAAATAAATATATTATGATAGTTTTAAAATAAGTTTTGATTATGATATTTTAATAAAGAAAACAAATTATGATAGTTTTTATAGAAAACAAATTATTATAGTTTAGAAAATATATCTGAATATGATAATTTCTTAATCCTAAAAATAAATTGTAACAAAAACCGAGACCGGAAATTTTATAAAAGATTTTGAATCTAGAAAACATTTTGAGAATTCTAAATTCGATATTTTTATAGCAATTTTGTGCCCATAAAAGTCATTATGATAAAAATTTTAGAAAATTTACAATTAGAAAATAGAAATATTTAAGAAAAACCAAAAAAATTAAAACAATATATAAAACATATATACCCCCTATTAAAAGGAGTATCTTAATGAAAGGATATGGGTAAACAAGAAGTATATATTAATTATTACATAATATTAATCATTACAAAATTCTATTTGATATATTCAAATCTATCAAAACTAAGGGGTTTTGTAAAAATATCAACAAGTTGTTCTTAAATTTTGATGAATTGTAAAATTATATCTACTTTAAGTGTGTGATCCCAAAGAAAATGGTGTATTATATCTATATTCTTAGAACAAGAGTGATGTTCTGGGTTTTTAAAAAACATAATGGAACTCGTGTTATCAAAAAGTATTTCAGTCTTAGTAAAACTCATGCCATAGTCTATGAGTGTGCGTTGTATCCACAACACTAGAGCACAAAAAACATCCATCTGCCACATATTTTGGATTTATTAGTCGAAATTTATACTAATTTGTGTTTCTTACATGATCAAGAAACTAAAAAATACCCTAAGAAATTACAAGTTTGGGATGTACTTTTCCCATCCATTCTATGTCCACCAAAGTCAGCATCTGAAAAATGTTTTAATTCAAAAACATTTCTAGATGAATATGAAAGGCCTAAATACATAGTTCCATTAAGATAATGAAAAATTAATTTAACAACTTTAATATGGGATTATTTTTTATTATATTTATATCTTTCACATAAACATATATAAACCATTAAATCTAGAGGACTAGCTTTTATGTAAAGTAAACTTCCTATCATACCTCTAAAATTTTTATGATCAACTGTTTTTCAAGACTGATCAAGATCTAAAGTATTAGAGGTACCAATAGGAGTACTAATACTTTTATTATTTTAATATCCAAATTTCTTAAAAATAAATTTTATATAGTTATGTTGATATATAAAAATTCCTTCTAGTTTTATTGGAATTTGAAAACTAAGGAAATATGTTAACCCATCCATCATACTCATTTCAAACATAGAATTTATAAGATTTGCAAAAGAATCTATTAAATATTATTGATTTGAACAAAATATAATGTCATCCACATAAATTTTTACAATCATAATATTTTTATTAACTTATTTTATAAAAAAATTGGATTTTAAAATATCTTAAAATTTTATTTTGTAATAAAAATCCAGTTAACCTATCATACTAAGATCTATGGGCTTATTTAAGTCCATATAATTCTTTAGTAAGTTTAAAAAAATGTTCTAGATATTTTGTATTTTCAAAGTTATGTGTTTGTTCAATATAAACTTCCTTCTGAACATATTCATTAAGAAAAAGTGAACTTCACATCCATTTGAAATAGTTTGAAATTAAATAATGTTGCAAAAGATATAAGTATTCAGATAGCTTCAAGTCTTTATATTGGATTATAAGTTTCGTCATAATCTATTCCCTATTTTTTTATATCCCTTAGCAACAAGTATATATTTTTTAATAACTATTATTAAATTTTCATCAAATTTATTCTAAAACCCCCAATTTACTCCAATTATAGAAATTTCAGTAAGTTGTTCTACAAAAGTCTAGAATTTGTTCCTTTCAAACTCATTGATTTTATCTTGCATTACCTAAATCTATTCCTCATCACCTAAATCATCACCAGGAGTCTTAGGATCAAATTGGAATAAGAAATATCTATATTCAATTTCATTTCAAAAGGAACTTCTAGTCCTAACTTGTTTGTCTAAATCACCAATGATACTTTCACTTGGATGATTCCTAAGAAAAAATATACTTATTGGGTTTTAAAAAGTATTTTCTTCAACAATAGGTAGAAAATATTCCCAAGGAAAAACTTTAGAAACTAATTCTTAAGTTATTCCTTATGAGAATAAATTTCTAACAAAGGTTGAAAATTAGTTTTAGAAACAACATCTGAGGATATGGTTTAATTTTTTATTAAAAACTCTATAAGACATATAAGTAGTGGAATAACCTATAAATAATCCTTCATTATATTTGGGTGAAAATTTATATATATTATATTTAGTATTCAGGATGAATACTTTTCAACTAAATAAATTGACGTATGAAACTTTTGGTTTTCTTCCTTCCCCCAAATCATAAGGAGAATTATTAAGAAAGTGTCTCATTAAAACTAGATTTATAGTATAGTAGGTAGTACTAACTATTTTATAATAAAAAAATTAGCAACTCAGTATGCACCCAACATGGTTCTAGTAATCTATTGAATAATTTTATTTCTTCTTTCAAATACACCATTTTTCTAGGGGTTCTAGGTGATGAAAAGTTATGTTCAACACCTTTCTTATTACAAAAAGTTTCAAAATCATAATTTAAAAAATCTCCACCATTATCATTATGAATATTTATCAAGGAGAGTTGTTTATCATTTTTTAACTTTGGATAAAAAAAATTTAAAATAATTAAAGGCTTTATATTTATTTCTGAGAAAAATAAAACCAAGTATATCTAGTGTAATCATAAACTAAGAAATATAAAATGTATTTTTTACCAATACTTTCGGTTTTTTACAATAAATAAGTCTATGTTAACTAACTATAAAGAATCAGAAGTTGAGACTTCACTAATAGATTTAAAACTTGACTTATGTTTCTTATCGTATTGATAAGGGTCACAGACTTTTAAATCATCAATCCTAAGTTTTGGTATATCCTTAACAATTACTTTCTTAGTCATCATATATGGGTTCTAAGTTTATAATGTCCTAAATTTATAGGCCATAACTAAGATTTATCTTACATTACACTAAGATAAGGTAAGTCGTGCCTCCTAAGGTCTTCTCAGTCAAGTGTATAAACATTCTTATGGTGATTGGAAGAGAGAATAAATTCATCTTTGGAACTATATAATAACCATTTATCATTCATAAATCTAACAAGTTAACCCTCATCACATAATTTACTTATGCTTAAATTGTTATTATTAATTCCAAAAAAAATAAAACAATTGAAATAATATCTTTTCTAAGAAGAAAAATGTTACCTATTCTGATAATATCTTCTTGATCATTATCTCCAAAAGTTACTTAACCACCTTTCATTCTGATTATATTTTTGAAGAGACCATTATTTCCAGTCATGTTCCTAGAACATCCATTTTCCAAATACCAAAATTTTTTTGTTGGTACTATATTTATCTTCTTAAAATTAAAAAAAAAAAATATTTTTTAACCCAAACCTTCTTGGGTTCAGTATAGTTAGAAAACAAAATTTTAGGTAACCACGTTTATCTAACTTTTTTTAAGGAAAATATCATTTACTTAGAAAAATAAGCCCTATCAAAAACTAAGTATTGTAATCTATTCAAGTATCATTTTTTCTTTCAGTGCCTATGACTTTGGTATTTATTATAAAAGGTTCACTTTTAGGAACAATGTAATTGTTACTTAAAATAGGTTCTTATCTGTAAAACCAATTCTTGAACTATTACCATGAGATCTAATTTGTTTATACATTCTGTCAAAATTATCCTTTTATAAGGTAAATTTTGATAAAATTTTCTTAAAACTAGAAATTTCATATTTTATCATGAGAAATAAATTTTTATCCCCGTCAATACCAATTTTAGAAATAAGTTTTCCTCGTAAAAAAATTCTCAGAAAAAAAAATTGAAAATCTTTTGAAATAATATCTTTTTTAGAAGTATTTTTATAAAGATATTTAAAAAATATCTGATACTTAATTTTTCAAAATATTTATTCTTGAGTCTACCTTATCATGTTTATCTTTGAAATTATCAAATTTTTTCAAATTATATAATTTTCATTTTCTAAAAGTTCTTAAAATCTAGAAACTTCATCACAAATTGGAAAATAATTATCCTCACTAGCTGAGGAGGATTCTCCATCATAAGATGTATAACTTTTCTCAATATCACTTTCAAGGTAATTGGAATTTGAAGATAAATTTATAATGGATTCAGTTGTTCGTACCTTATCCATTAAAAATTGATTTACCATGGGAACTTTAGAAAAAAGACCAATGTTCCTCTATCTATAAATTTCATTCTGATAATAATTAATAGAATAATCACCACCACTAGAAATCAATATTTCAGAATCTTTCAAGACTTTCTTTCCTTTAGACTTATATTATTTCTTGTAATTTATATCTTAATTTCTTTTATTTATATCTTTTCTTTTCATATTTGGACAAGCAGGATGGATATTTCCATCATTCTTACATTCATAGAAAGTGACCTTAGGATGTTTCTTATAAACTTTATCCATATGACCTTATTTTATATATATATTGAAAGTATTTCTTGAAAACTACATTATTTATCCTTCTGTTTAGATTAGCTAAATCATTCTTTGAATGTTATGATATACTAGAATCTAACTCAACAACAACTTTCTTCTTCCTCAGAGATTTTATAACTTTCTGAGCTAACTAAAATTTATAAGGTATAGTAGATGTTTTAGAAAAAGAAACACTACCATTTTCTTTTTATCTTTATAAAAATCTTGTTTAATACTTCCCTTATACTTCATGAGTGTACCAATAAAATCAGCAGTCATAAGATTAGATAAATTTCTTATATCATCCAAAACTTTTATTTTGGATTCCTGCCCATTGTGCATTATATAAATAATCTTTTCTACTAAAATATCATTATTAAGTCATTTTTATCCAAGAGACAATAAAATATTAATGATATTCATGAGTCTTTTATTCAACTTTTCACCTAATTCTCTATAAAGAAATTCAAAATATTGGTAATCATCTCTTAATATATTACTTCTTGTTTACATAACTTTGGATGTACCAAAATGAGTAACTTCTAATTTACTCTAAATACTATTTGAAGCATCACAATATGATATCTGACTATAGATATTAATTTTCAAAGAACATATTATATTATTTCTCATTTTTTAATTCATTTGATTATCTTATTTCTCAGAATTTGGAAATGATGAAATTTCCTTATCATAAATATTATATTTTCTAGTAATCAATAGAAATGAATCAACTCCAATTTTGATCAAAGAAGTCTTCTTTCTATCTCTCCAATATTCATAGTCATTCCTATAAAAGATAGGTAGTCTACTAGGATTTAAATTTTCATGAGAACCAACATTCATACCTTCTATATTTAAAAAAATATAAGTTCTTTTCTATAAATACACATTATTGTAACAAATTTTATAAACAAAAATTTTATATAAAAAATTTTACAAATTGAAAAAAGTAAAGAAATTAAAAACTCATCAAGTATATAAGTAGTATAAACCTACTCTGATACCAAATTTAGGATCATAAAATTAGCCTATATGTCTATACATACAAGAGGTAGTGAATTATAGTTTAAAAAACCTTAAACAAAATAACTCACCTATTAAATTAATTTTATCAGACTCAGACTTAGTATGATTATAAGAGTGTCCAAATAGGAACCAAAAAACATCTGATTATATTAGAGAAAAATAATTATAATCATAATGGATCTAATTAATATAAATTATTGTTTTTATCATATTCATATTTATAGCAATAAAACCAATTTTATAGAAAGAATAGTATAACGAATAATTTTTGTAACACCCCAAGCTTCCACGGTACGTTTCCCTTTGAATAATTCAATATCTTGCGTTCTGTGAAACTTCAAGATTCTAACACATCATGACTAATCAAACTAGCTGTTATGAATAGTAATACCCATTTTTGAAACTTTATAAATTTTATCTTTCAAAATGTAGTTCATTTTTAGATTCGGAATATCGAAATTAGATTAGGGTGAAGTTTTGGTATTTTTCTAAAAACTTTCAATTTTTGATGAATAGTGAAAAACACTGAGTTATAGTTTAAAACAGAATTTGTATTTAAATAATTATTTATTTTAGTTAATTTTTTTAGGTCAAAATAGATACATAATACCAATATAAGTTCAATGTAATTCATTTGAGTCAGTTTATAATAATTTTAGATATTTAAAAATTTTATTGAACTTTTTACCGTCTTTTACCCACCTCCTAGGAGCACTTGCAAATTTACATAAAACTTAATTTTACCACTTCTGTGAGTTGAATTTTAAAAATCCAAAAGACACGGTTGATATCAGTAAGTAATATGTGGTTCAATATGATGAAAATAATTTTTGGTGAATCGTAAGTTTTTACTTTTATTTACCACTGTTAAAAGTAAATAGGGTAATTAAGTGTAAAGATGATATTATTATTACCCTAAAAAATGTCCTAATTATATTGGATAAGTTTAATTAGACAAAAAACAACCTTAGGAATAAAATATGATCCTTTAGGTCCACTTGGATTAGATTAGGACATTTATTCTTATTTAATTCCAAGAAGAGTTAAAAGTGTTAAATTCAATGCTTAATAACTAAACCATTTTTAATATAGGGTTACACATAATATAAATTTGAATATAAATATTAATTAGAAAGATAAAAATATTTCCTACATAATGGTATTTTATTTATATTTTTTAGACATTAAATAATTAAATTTATTTATGACACAATGATGATGCAGTAATTACCCAAATAATGAAATATTAAATTATTTGATAATATAAATATCCAAATAAATGTAATTTGAGACTTTTTATGAATTAAAATAATTTACTAGGTTAATATGACGGGTTAGGGTTGGTTAGATGAATTTTTTCGAAGTAATAATGCTGTTATAAATTTAGAAAAAACAAAATACCAAATAGTGTCAAAATTGACATAAAAGAGTTTTTAAAAAACAATATTATATTATTAATTGATATTCTATTCTTAAAAATCTAAGGTTAGGTCAAAAGACTTATATAATGATATTTGTATCATTAATGAACCACTTGGGGTTTACCTGAAAGTATATAGTAATTTTATTAACCATATAATATAAAAATACAAACAGACATGGTAAATGTCAAACTATTTAACTAAGAGTTAAATCTAAAAGATAAGGATAATATAGTGACACAAACCTGTCTAAAACCTATTGTTTGAGTTTCTTTTGACCGATCCCCACCTTATTCTTTAAATAATTTATTTTGGAGACATTATAAGCCTAAAATTAATTTATTATAAAATAATATTTCTAGCTTTTTCTAAACTTCCCCTCACCCCTCTTATAAAAGGGCACTTCCCCTTTTCTCTAATTCACACCTTCAAAGCCATTTGGCTTGGACAAACTCTATAAAAATACCATCTAAACTATCCTACCTTCATCCTAGAGGCCATACTTTAGTCAGAAATCCAACCTAAGGATCCCTTTTGATCAAATCAAAAGGAAGAACCCGAAGAAGAGGTAAATATTTCATCACCTCTTTCAAGTTCCTTTATTCTTCCACTTCCTCTTTATTTGTTGTTTCCATTCTAAAATAATAACTCCAGTATCTTCTATATACTATTATTTTATTATAAATATGGTACAACCATATTCATTATTCTATCCATCCTTTTAATGGCATGTCATCATACCTGCGAACGTAAGGCTTACCGTCTCCACATCGTGGTGTAATTGTTATTCAATACATTATTATTTGGATGGGTATAACAATGATGTTTAATTGATGTAAATAATAAATATAACATGATAATGATTCTGTATATATGATATACCATCCAATTATATATTATTTTAATATCAAAAAAATTATATTGTCGCTCGTGCATACGTACGAATTACCGTCTCCATGAACGCGATGAGATTCATTCCCCATCGTATCCATTCAAGAATAATTTTTATTAGATGATTAAAAATAATGTTTAAATAATTGATATAATTCTGAATATGAATAATACACATCCTATCCATAACAAACAATACTTACATAACAAATCATATAAAGGAAAACGAATCAGTTAACACCTGAAACGAAGATAATACTAAGATATTATTAACAAAGCAATATTAAAAGATCATATATGATATCATATTAACGAATATGATTATAGTATAATTTAATAACAATTATTTTACCATTATAAATGTGGTTAACCTACCCTCAACCAAATAAAATTACAAGGTAAGGGTTAATTTCACAATCTCTTTATTATCAAAGGTTTTTTTTTTACGTAAGTATCTACTGGGACCTCTTTATCATCCACAACCATGTTTCTTAAAAATGTATTTCAAAACATTTTTTACTATTTAATAGACAATGGGTTAAAGTAATTTATACCCTTATTTGACCTTATATGTTTTTAAAGGAATCTTTCCGTCATTTTCCAAACAAGGTACTTTATGACCTTTTCGAAAAAATTAAGGTAAGAATGTTTTTTTAACTTATATGGCGGGTGCGGCTATTTTCTACCGTTATAACATCGTCAAAGATTTCCTTACAATCTTATAAGAATATTTTCAAAATAAATGTCTTCTTTATAATTATGTGACTCTTAAATGATTTCAAAATAGAAAGAGATATTTCTCTAAAAAAAGGTTTTGATTTCATCTATTTCAACATCCTTTAAAATATTTTAAGCTTAATTGAAGTTGATTTACTATGATACAAAACTTCCATATTGTATTGAAGTTTTTGTTATATGTTTGACTATAAATGTGTTATTTTTTACACTATTCATGGTTATAGATAAAGTATTGACATTTCGTATGCTAGTTTTAATATGAATGTTTATGTTATGTTTAAACCTATTCATATGAGGAATGCATTGGACTTAGTAAGTGACGGGTGGAGCCCCCGATAGCACCCCGATGCATCGGTAGGTCTCATGAAACAAAATAGTGTCTTGGCACAAGGCCTTGAAAAAAATCTTATTTTTAGTCTTGGAAAAAGTCCTTGACTATGTGGTTATGAAAGTCTGGAATTATGCATTCCATTATTATGAAAGTGGCTATTGATATTGCATGTGATTATTCTAATAGTAGAATATCCATGTGAATAAGTAAATGGAATTATTTGATTTTATCATTTCCATATTATGATGATGTTAAAGTTTAAAAGGCTTTTGTTTTAGTCTTATACATTTCCTTAAATTTTTATGCTTATTTATGAAAGTTTCTGCTATATTATTATCCTTACGGAGCATCTGAGCTCACCCGTTTATATGTTTTATTTTTCCTAGGATGTGAAGAAGTATATTATTACTGACCTATAGGGATATTCTATGGGATCTCAGTGTTGTCTATGGAAACAATGTTGTTGTAGTTTTCCATTTTTTGATGTAATGTAAACCTTATGAATGTATCTAGTACTTCTAAGGCTACTAAACTAATTGTTCTTTTGAGACTTGATCTTTTGTGTTCATGCCAATTATACGTAATAATTCACCAACTCTGGGATTCTGGGGTCGGGGTGTTACAACTTTCTATAACATGTATAATAGAATAGAAACTTGTAAAAATAGGTAATACAATAGAAAACAACAAAAAAAAAATTATAATCTATATTTAAAATATTGAACACTTTTAACATTAAGAGTAAGGCATTCAGTAACCTTGACTAAAGGTATAAACTATTTTATACTTATAGTAAATTCTATCCTTCCATACTAGTAAATCCCTCGATGCGATGATCGGACTAGCTATATTTTCTTATCCACGGAAGCCCTTAATACAATGATCATATTTTTTCTTCCTATCCATGAAATCCCTCGATCTGATGGATTGGATTCTTTATCTTTCTATCCTTATAATAACTCAATCATAATAATGATCGGATGTTATTACAAAAGAAAAACATTCAAAAGGCAACAACCTGACAAGGATTCTTTAGAACTAACAACTCTCCAAAGTATTAGAAAGACTATGGAATGAGATATTTATGTAGATAAAACTTTAAAAATATTGATTTTGTAAATGAAATCATATCCAAACTCTTAAAATAATTGGATATTTATAGATGAAGCTCTAATGATCATATTTCCAAGTTTGTTGCAACGGACTCAGATAGTTGACAATTGACATATCACAATGTTCTGGCATAACTGAATGTTCGACATAATTTTTTTAACACCATTAATATGCTAAAGTCATTCCTTATGATGTAAATAAGACTTATATATTCTGATTATAAACATAGTATAGTCCAATGGAATTCATTATCAATTGTTAATATAATAATCCTTAAGATAATCAATCCAACTTTTTTGGTACCGGACTCAGTCCTATGGTCATGGATTTTGTTAGTATGATAGATAATAAAAAATTCTAACTCATTCTCTAATTAAAGGTAAGTCTGATAATCAGATGCATACTTAATCTGATGATCATAATGAATAAAGCTATGTTTATATTCGTAATACATTAGATATTTTTCTATGTATGGTAAAATATAATGTTTTTTATAAAAACATAGTAAAATAATTTGTACATAAAACGTTAGTAAACAATATTTTAAGAAGGTTTTTGTTATTTCCAAAACAAATGGAATTGAAAAGTAAGAATTACATATTCTGACTAAACAATATTTCACTATAAAAATTATTTTATTTGCCTCTATTAAAAATTTGTTTTCAAAACATGCATGAATTAAATCTAAAAATGTTATTTAATATTTTATATAAAATTTATCATATTATATTTTAAGTTTAATTTAATTTTTTGGAAAAATTATGATTACTAATATTAAAGAAAATTGCCATAATAATGGTAAAACTATTTTTTTTTTAGAATTGTTTCAATAAAATTGCATAATTTTTATCTAATAAAATAAATTAATCACTTCTAAATAATGATTTTAATATAATTTTTAAACCAATATATAAATATATTAACACTCATTCATATATTAATAATTACTAAATATTATTATGATCACTTAATTGTGAAAATATCCTTATTCTATAAAAAAACATTTTTTCTATATATTCAATGTTTTAATTTAAAAGTTAATCTTACATTATTTATAAATTTAATTAGGTTAAATGGAGATTAAATTTTTATATATAAAAACAATATTTTCTAATGTGGGTTACCTTATATTTTTAAATAAAATAAAATTTACATATTTAAAAACTAGTTGCTACGGTAAAAAATCAAAATGTTAAATGTAAAAATCTATGTTAAAAGACATAAAGCATGTTAAAAACATGTGTAGAAAGTATTTTTTAGTATTTAACTACACAATATTACCCAAAAATAAATTATTAAATTATTTTAGATTCATTGACCAAGTAATAGTGTAATGATATCATGGAAGGGTAAAGGGTATTCCCAAAAGTGCTATTTTATTTACATATAAGGGGGGATCACTTCCACCCTTCCAATGAAACTCTTCCCACCCAAATTTAACTTTAAACTCTTACCAAACTACCTTTAATAGAATTAATTTACTCATCCCTAATCCCCTGATCTCTATAAGTTAGCCTAAGTCTTTATTTTAAAAGATATCTCTAAGCGAAGATCAAGTCTCCAATGAAGTTAGGTGTATGCGCAGATTGAATTACGAACAAGGTAAGATTCTTCATCTCAATAAACCCTTATTGAAAAATTATTTAATATTATATAAAAATATTTATATTTTGGTATAACTACTTCCCCTTGACATAAAATTTCGAAAATTATTATTTAACTTGGAAACTTCACTTCCATTAATCTTCTTCCTTGTTATAGGCTATGATTGATGTCTTCCCTAAAATATAAAGGTCTTTCATAGATTAACATTATTTATTGAGTTATCATTTTATTCTTTGAGTTTGATATTTAATTACATATTTTATACCATATTTCTATATTTTTATAATCATTTTTGATTAAAATATTCCTTATTTATGATTTTTCTTTTTTCATGAAAATGAAATTTTGTTAAGAATAATTCGCATCCTCTTAAATGATGGTTTCCACTTATAGTCTATAATTCCTATTCCCGCCAATGTTATACTTTTAATTAGAAGCCTAATTATGTTCTATCATATGTGAATTTCATATTTCCCTCCTACTCTTTTCAAAATATATTTTTATTATCGTTTTTACGATGTGGTATTTCAACAAAGCTCTTTTAAAACATAAAAGGTAATCTTTCGAAAAAAAACCCTCATTGTTATTGGGTTACACTTTATATTTTATTGTCTACATTTTTATCTATATTATTATAATTTATTTATTACATATTTATATATATATATTACTTATATATATATATATAGTTTACTATACATTTATTTGTTTGGTATAGTACATGTTTTAAGTTCCCTTTGGAATTCCAAGTTTTAAGTAAACCTAGATTAGGGGAACATTCTGATTTATTATATCATGATAAGTGTCACCTCTATTAAATGTTTTTAATTATTAATAGATATTAAAAACACACATTATTTTATGTAAAACCATCATATTTCAATTTTGGTTTTATGGGAAACAGTAAGCTCATTCATTCTTTAAAAAGATCCTTTACTTATTTTATAAATCATCACCCATATAGTTCCTTTTTATAATTACTACTTGAGGTCCTTATTATGAATTTTAAAAATTATAATAACATGTTTAAGACCTATGTCCCTTTTCAAATTACTAAATTCCAAAATAATTTAATTCCTTCTTCTCTTGGTAATCTTTATGATTTATCCTTTGGTTATGCCTTGGATCATAATTATGAAACACACTTCCTTCTCATGGGTTTGATCATGCTTATGATTTATGTATGATTTTTTTCCTCACATGGAATTCATATATATTATTTTCATTTTGTGATGGGTGGGACCATAATTATATGTCCCTCCAATGCATTGGTTAAATATTTATATCTTATGAGATGTTATGTATGAGATTATGGAGTGAGTCTAATCTACCATGACAATTTGTCCACTATGTTTATGGGAATAGGGAGTGAACCCAATTAATCATTAGACTTTACCAAATATGTTTATGGGGATGGTTAGTGAACCTAATCCTCTATGGGACTTTTTCCACTGTGTTTATATCAATGGGGAGTGAACCTAATCCACCATAGGACGTTGAACACATTGTTTATGGGAATGGGGAGTTAAATTAATCTACATGGGACTTTATCCACTATGTTTATGGGAATAGTTAGTGATCTCAATATTTCATGGGACTCTATCCACTATGATAGTCTTGTAATTTATCCATGACTTGTGCTTATATTTTAATCTTTTATTTTTCAATCATATATTTAGGATTCCATAATCTTATAACATCATTTTCTTATACCATGTTTCCATGATTAACTCACACACTTATGTCATGTTACATGTTTTTCCATTTGAGATTACATCTCCTTCCTTCATAGTTTATGGAAAATTCATATTTTTCTATGTTTTTTAATAATAAATTTCTTAATGATATTATTTTCTAATTTTCTTATGAAGTAACCCTAAATGAGTTGTTGATAAGATTCCCTTACTGATAATTTGATGTCACCCATTTCTTATGTGCACTTCCCCAGGTTACTAAGATAAGTTTAACTTATGAGAAGTCTTGAAGGGGGTATATAAGAGTTCAATTGTGGATAAATGTTCACAAATTTTGTAAAATAAGTTACCTATGTAACTGGTCCTAAAATAAACTAAACCAAAAGGTCCTATAAGATATGTGAGATTATTGTGATATGAAAAGTTTAAATTATAGAAATTATGTAAAATAAATATATATTTGTCTTCAGACTTCATAGTTGGAATCAAAGGAGGGTTTAGTTATTTGTTATGATTAGTATAGTTATTTTGGGGAATAGGACAAGAGAACATTAGTTAAATCCCTAAGGATAAGTCTATGGGATAATCCTAAGTATAGTATAACATCCTGAATTTTTGGTAAAGTAGAGATTGTGTTATTCTCTTAGAAATTGCATCCCTGACTGAATACTAGAAAGTGGATATAGTTATGGTACATATGCACTAAGAAATAATCACCCAAAAAAAGGTTAATTGATCACTCGCTCGATCTTCACTAAAGTGCATGATGGGTGGGTCTAAAACTACAAACTAAGATAGAAACTCAGGGGGGGTATGTTATTTGGTTAATCACATTTTATTTACACTCCATTTTAAAGGATTCATTGTATTATATAATTAGGTTAGGGGTATGTTAAAACCCAACAAAAAGAATCCTACATTAAACCAAGAATAATTTTGATTTAACTGGAAGTTAATGTAATGTTTTTTAAGAGTAATATATTTCTAGGTTGATTTTTTATAAGATTATTTATGATAATTCTCTTATAATGTTAATATTGATCACCCATAATTAAACATTTTGGTTTTCAAAATGGTTGTAGTTAGGATGAATCAAGATAATAATGAATGTGATATGAAATTAAATAATTATCCAAATGGGAAACCAAATGAGATATAATCTAGTGTTGAAAAACTTATGGTTATGTTTATAGAACTATATTGAGTTATGATTAACATCATGAGTATTGTTGAATATCCAAACACCCCAAAGAATAGAAAGTTGGATTCTCATGGAATTTTAAGTGACAAAGATGGTAAGGAAAAGAATGTTTAATTCCATTCATGTTAAAAATGTGAGAAGATAAACCTAGGGGAATGTACCAAAAGAAAAGGATGATTTTTTAACTATGGTAAAGAAGAAAATAAAGAAATAATATGTTGAGGAAAAAGTAATAGTTTTGTTTACACGGTGGAGAGAAATATTGTTCTTCCTAAGGATTCACTGGTAATTCAATGTTTTGGATGTGAGTAATTTTGGTACTATGAAACTCAATGTACCAATCCATGGGTTAAATAAGAAAACCAAAAACAAACACCTCCTAGATCATATTAGAAAGGAAAATTGTATACAATGACTATTGTTCAGGTAGATAGTGACTTTTCACTTTATATTTTTTGATGTATTATGTCATGTAAAATTTCACCTACAAGGTATTGAGATAAAAATAAAAAACATTTAGTGGTATAGTTTTAATATCTATGGTATATGAAACTTTACGAAGGTTTGATAAAAGATACAACCTATATATTTGTCTCTTCTTATCTTACTATGATTCTATTAACAATGGATTATCTCTCTTTATCAAGGGATCATATCAAATTATATATTGGTAAATATTAATTCATAACATAAATGAACCCATGATCAAATATCAGTGTATAGTTTGGTAGGATATCCGTATATAAATTATACCCATCATATGAGTTTCAAAATTTCTAGGACACAATTTTTCTAAGGGGGAGAATTTAATGACCTAAAATTACACAAATTATTTTAAATAAATAAACAATATGTTAATAGTTTACTCTAAAAGAAACACTAAACCGAAAAAACCATGGAACATTGTATAACCATTAAAATGTATACATTAAGTTAATGGGTATGAATATATGTAATCACTTTTGAAAATATATTTACAAATAAAGATGACTATTTTTTGTGTAGTTGGACAACAAATAAGATCACCATATTGTTAAAAAATGTATTTTTTCTAAAATTATCTTTTTCTGTGATTTATTTTAAGAAACTATATATATTATAGAAAAGGAATATTTTTTATCTTAATAATATATATTTTTATATAAAAGATATATTACCAGTAATTTTATTAGTAATTGATATAAAATAATAATAGTAATGGTTAATACTTTGAGAAGTTATGTTCCTATAAAAATAGTATTTCCATTATACTTTATAATTTTATTTAATAGTTAACTTATCAAATTTTACAATTTTAATTTGAAAAAATAGACTTCATTTTTTGGATATATTGTATCAATATTATCTTAATATTAATTTTTGGTATTTTTCAAAAATATTTGACATTTAGTTTAATAGTGGAAATTACTGATTTTGTTTAAATTGTTGCATTTATGACATTATTATAATACAAGAATTAATTACTTTATTTAGAAAAAAATTTATATAAATATATATTTATAGAGTAAAATAAATCATTTAGAATTATTATTTTGTACTTATAAACCCATTTTTACCATTTTAGAAACCTAAATAATGTTTCACTCTAAAAACAGCTTTATTCCCTTATGTTAAAAATCAGTTTTCACAACTCATATAAATTAAATCTAAAAAAATGGAATTAATATTTTAGATCAACATAATCAAATTATATAATAAGTTCAATTTTATTTTTTTCAAAAAATTATGATTACTATGATAAGAGATATTGTCTATGATAATAGTAAAACTGTTGTTTTCAAGAATTATTTTATGGACATTGTATAATTTTTATCTAATAAAATAAATTAATAAATTCAAAATAATGATTATAATATAATTTTTTAACCAATATATAAATATATTTACACTCATTAATTTAGTAATTGTTACTAAATATGATTAGGAACACATGATTTTGAAAAACTACTTTTAATGAAAAAAAACATCTTTTCTATATATTAAATGTTTTAATTTAAAAGTTAATTTTACATTATTTAGAAATTGATTTAGGTTAAATTGATATAAAATTTATATTTTTTAATTTATATTTTTTAATAAGTTTTACCTTATATTTTTAAATAAAATATAATTACATATTTAAAAACTAGTTACAAAGGTAAAAATCAAATATTAAAATGTAAAAAACTATGGTAAATCACTTGAAATGTGTTTAAAATATGTGTTGAAAGTATTGGTTGAGGAATTATTGAACCAATATAAACCAACACTCCATTATTATGAAATTTTTGAGTCATTTTCCACGTAATATTTTGATGATACCATGGAAGGGTAAAGGGTATTCGCAAAAATTCCTACTTCACTTATAAAAGGGGATCACTTTCACCCTTCCAACGATAATCTTCCTATTAAAATTTAATTTTAATATCAACTTAAACAAACTCTAATATAATTAATTTTATCATAATTAATCCCATAATCTCTATAAATTATCCTAAGGCCTTAATTTACATGGATGTCTCTATGATATGATTGAGTCTCCAACGAAGTTAGGCACAAGCGCAAAATAAATTAGGAATAAGGTAAGGGTTTGCAACTCCATCATCATTCATTGAAAATTATTATTTTTATTAAGAACCAATATTTATTTTTATGGTGTAACTAATTACTACTTGAATTATAATATCATAAATTATTTTTTGACTTGTAAACTTCACTTCCATTCATGCTCTTCCTTATCTTGGTCTACGATTGACGTCATCCCTAAAATATAGGGTTCTTTTATAACTAAATTCAGTTTATTGTGTTATAATGTCCCTCCTTGAGTTTAATATTTAATTTAATATGGTATCATATTTATATCTTTGTATAATGAATTTTTATTCAAATATTCATTATTGATGAGTTATATACCTTCTTGAAAATGCAACTATATTCGGAATAATTCATATCCTCTTAAACAATGATTTACCCTCATTTTCCATAATCCCCCCATCACGCCAATGTTATCCATTTAATTAGAAGCCTAATTTTCTTCTATCTCATGTGAATTTTATATTTCTCTTCTAATAATTTTAAAATAATGTTTTATTATCATTTTTATGATATAGTATTTCAATAATGGTATTTTAAATTATAAAAAGGTGTCTTTTGAAAAAATCCTCATTACTCTTAGATTATGCATTATATTTCATTTTATCCATTTTTTATATATTATTATATTTTATTTATTATATATATTATATATATATAATGCTTGAATATACACCTAGTTTAATATACTATTATTTTTTGGGGATAATACATGTTTTAAGTTCCCTTTAAAATTATCTCTTTTAAGTAAAACCAACTTAGGGGAACTTTGTGATTTCTAATCTCATGAAACTTTTCACCTCCATAAAATGTTTTTCAGCATGAACAGATATTGAAAACCCTAATTATTTTATTAAAACCCATACTAGTTGAATTATTGTTTTATAAAAAGTAATAAGATATGTCCTTATTTAAAAATATCCATTACTTATTTCATAAAGCATCATATAAGTAGTCCCTTTTTATTTTTTCTAATCCATATGCTTATAAATAATTTTCTATATTGGAACACCACATTGAAGACCTATGTCCCTTTATCAATTATGAATATCCAAAATAATTTAATTCATTATTATATTAGGAATACTTATGATTTTTCCTTCAATTATGCCTTGAATTAGAATTATGAAACTCACCTCCTCCTCTTAGTTTTGATTATGCATATGATTTATGTATGTTTTCTTTTCATCATGTGGAATGAATATGTGTGATTTTCATTATTTTATGGGTGGAATGGAAATTATATATCCCTATAATCCATTGAATAAACTTTATATCTCATCAGATGTTATGTAAGAGATTAGGGAGTGAACCTAATCCACCATGGGATTTTCTACACTTTGTTTATGAGAATGGGGAGTGAAACCAATCACTACTAAAAAATAGTCCTTTAATAACACTAAAAATGTTCTTTATTAGTTCTAGAGAAGCATTGAATACTGGAGTGAGATTAAAAACCTGAGACTTTTATCAGCGCTTATAGAAGCGCTGATAAAGGGGCATACTGCAGTGTGATGTAATAGCACTCTGCGGTACCAAAAACACCACGAAATAAAAAAAATAAAGAATACATAATTAAAATTAATAAAAAAACAAAGGATTGTTTTCTTAGTTTTGGAGATGTTTTGTGCATTTTAAACTAAAATGATACTTATATATTGAAAAAAAATCACTTGGAGTCATACCAGTCACACTGTGGTCAGATTGAGGGGTGGATGATTTTTACACGTCTCAAATAAATTATGGATTTTTTTCCTAAAGTATCAAAACAATATGAATGTGTTTTATTGGTTTCAAGTATGTCACTTTTCTTTTTTACTAAAATGTCATTTTTAACTAAAAATATGCACTTTGACTCATATCAGTCATATCATGAGTCGGTTTTACATTATTCCAATTTCTACATGTAACAAATTACTAATGAAAAATTTTCCTAAATTATAAAAATAATATGAGCATGTTTTCTTGGTTTTCAGTGAGTGACACTTTTTGAACTAAAATATTGATTTTAGACTGATAAAGGATACATTTTGTCACACTAGACACATCATGTATCATATTGTGGTGAGGTTGATTCTTACATATCAAAAATGCATTATAGATCATTTTTTTATTGTATCAAAACAATCTTAATTAATGCATTTGCTCAGTTTTTGGTAGGTGGGTTGTCCTTTTTACAAAAAATGATGTCAATTTTAAATAAAAAGGACACTTGGGGGTCATATTGATAACACCATGCATTGGATTAAGGTGTGTATAATTCTTACACATCTAAAATGGCTTATGGATTGTTTTCATAGAGTACCGAAACAATATGAATATGTTTACTTGTTTTTTAGGATGTCACTCGTCTTTTTTACTAAAATGTAATTTTAAACTTAAAACACAAACTTTAACTCATACTAATCACATCATGTATTGGTTTGATGTTATACTGATTCCAACATGTCACAAATAACTTATTAATCAATTTCTTGAATTTTTAAGAAAATAAAAAAATGTTTTCTCGGTTTTCAGTGAGTAAATTTTTTGAACTAAACTGTCAATTTTAAACTCATAATAGACACCTTGAGAAATAATGGGAACATCGTGTATCATATTGAGTTCTATCTGATTTATACATGTCAAAAATGACTTATATATCATTTCCATAAAGTATCAAAATAATCTGAAAGTGGTTTCTCGATCTTGAGTAGGTTAGTTTTCCTTTTTATTAAAATTGATGTCATTTTTAAATAAAAAGATGCACTTAGAGTCATACCATTCACACCGTGCATCACCTACATTTCATAATTATTTATGGATCATTTTCATAAAGTATCAAGACAATATGAATGTGTTTCCTTGGTTTTTAGTAGGTTAATTTTCTTTTTAATTAAAATTGATGTCATTTTTAAATAAAAAGATTCACTTAGAGCCATACTAGTCCACCATGCATCAGATTGAGGTAATGTGGATTCATACACATCTCAAATGAATTATGGATTATTTACCTAAAGTATCAAAACAATCTGAATTCATTTTCTCAACTTTGAGTACGTTGCTTGTTTTTTTACGAAAATGTAATTTTAAATTGGAAACAAGAACTTTGACTTATACTGATCACATTATGTATTGGTTTAATATGAAAATGATTCCTACAAATCAAAAATTAATTATGAATTGATTTCATAAATTATCAAGAAAATTTTTGCATGATTTATTTATTTTTAGTGAGTGTTATTTTTTGAACTAAACTATCAATTTTAAACTGATAATGGACACATTGAGCCATAGCGGTCACACCATGCATCGAATTAAGGTGTTTCTAACTCATAAACGTCCCAAATGACTTATGAATAATTTCACTAAAGTATCAAAATAATCAAAATATATTTTTTAGGTTTTGAATATATAAGTTTCCCTTTTTATTAAAATTCATGTCAATTTTAAATAAAAAGAAGCACTTAAAGTCATATCGGTCACACCATATGTTGGATTCAGGTGTGGTTGATTCTTACATGTCCTAAAGTCCCAAAAATTCATAACTTCCAAAGTAACCACGTTTCTATTGTCTTTTTAAGTCAAATTTCATAAACTGTATATTGAATTAATGTTCTTAGTCGAAAAAATTCTCATTGTTCAATGTCATAAGAGTATAAGAAGATCATGTGACCATTATATCATGATAATTCACCAAAATTGTCATATGATCTTCCTATAATATTCTAGATTTCAAAAACAAGAAATTTTTTCCATCTAACAACATCAAATCAATATGCAGTGTTACCAGCTTGACAAAGAAAGGCACTGAATATGAAAAACAAGGTTACATTGGTAGAAAGAATCATTTTATCTCTTTTTTGGATTGTTGTGGATAGTTGAAATTAAAATAATACTTTCCAAAACATCATTGCAAAAAACTAAATAAGTATTATTTTAAAATGATAACAAAATTAACTTAGATATATTATATAAAATAATAAAAAAAATTAATTAAATAAGTAGTAGGAACTCACCTTTTCCTGATGGTTATATACATTCTTACAGATTTCCTTATTGTCATTATCTCAGTTGCAGACTAAAATTTCAATACCTCATGAGCATGAGCATCTTCAAAAAAACCACCACAACTCGAACAAAAGTATCCATTTTTACAAGAAAACAATTATTATATGATTAATACTTAAAAGAAATAAATTAAACATAAATATTAAATAATGAAAAATTATATGGATAATAATTTTACTGTGAAAACATTATTGACCATAGGGATATGATTATGGTAAACAAATAATGGTGATAAAAAAATAGAAACAGATCTCGCCAAAAAATCAATCAATGTGTGAGGAGGAAGAAGGAGAAAATAAGATACATTGGATTGAATATTTAAATCATCCAAGAGAAAGTAAATATATATTTTTGGGTTCATAAAATATTAATTTTTTATAATAAATAAATAAATACACATAATATATTCATTATAAAGGTAAATATCTCCCATTTGTGAGAATTATAAGGATAGTAATTACAGATTTCTAAGGGTGGAACCAAAAGGTAATGTTAAAGAATTATCAATTTTTAGATGAATTAAACTGAAATATATATAGTTTTTATTAAATGGGTGATGAAATAAATGAAGTTGTTTTTAAGAAGTATTAATGAATGGGTTATCATTTCATAGATGGTTATATTTTTATCAACAGTAAGAAATACAAGAAAGGCTCAAATCAATGAATAAAATTTCATTGGTGATCGTAAGTTTTAGATGAAAACTCAAAGGAGTAATACTCTATAAAAAATCTCATTTTTTCTTAAGTAGATCCAAAATAATATATAGAGGCTGACAAGGATGATAATTAGATCAAATCAATCCATGAACAGCTTGATCTGAATAAGAACAATCCGACATGAGGAGATTGATCTGAATAAGAACAATAAAGTCTTCTTATAGAAAAATTTGTTGCACATATTGTTCCAAAAATGTCAATTAGTTTAAAAATAATTGAGTTTTTTAGTTAATTTTTTGTCCTAATATTGTAAAACTCTTAACATAAAAGTTCATGTTAATGTATTGTAATGAAACATTTTTTTATGTCATGTAATTGAGATGGTCACAAATATGAAGCATCATATTACCACTAAAATTACATAAAAATTTATTTATGTTTATGTTAGTAAACCATAATATTCAATAGAATTAAGAATCCATAATGAACATAGGATGTCATAAAATTATTAAATCCAAACTAATAAAGTTGAATTTAAGTGGGATTCTAAAGGTGTAATGATTTTATCCATGAAAAATAATTTTTATTTCAACAAAATAAATTCTATTAAAATTTATATATTAAATTTACATCAATCAGTTTTAATAATATATTTTATCAAAATTAGTAAAATCTAGTGTTATAATATTTATTCTTGAATGATTTAAAATATTCAATAAAATTTGAATAATAAATAACTTTTCTTGTAAATAAGTTACTTTTCAATGAAAATATCAAATTTAGAAAAAGTTTGATCAATCCAATAGAATTGAGATTAATAAATTCTATCAATAATGTACTCATCTTCTACATTATGTAATGAAATAGAATTTTGTTTCTTAAAACACCATGATGCTAAGTTTTTTCCTAGAAATTGACTCATTCCAATTTTTTATTTTCTGACTATATTTCCACAACCAAAATAAAAATATCAATTACATTTTATCTCAAAATTATTTTTTCCTGTATAATATAGTTTATGGATTATAGAACCTTAAACATATTTGATTTTACTTTTTATATAATTTAATTCATATTGTTTAAATTCAAATTGAAATATTTCAAAAATAGAAACTGGAAACATTGTATTTTTTAAATAATTAGTTAAATAAATAGGACAATAAATCAAACATATATAATGTTTTTTATCATATTATTTTTTAGATTCATCAGAATCATTTGACTATTAAATTTCATAAGTGACCCCTAAATCTATCCCAAGCCTCATGAAATAGTTCACAAACATCCTAAATAAATCCATTAATTTTATACCATATTTCAGTGCCCATTATACTAGGAAAAAATTTCATGAAAAATCATTATATAGTTGTTCCCATGTGTCAGATATTTCTCCATACATCTTTTGGAAAAAACTTCTAGGATTACCTTTCAAATAGAAAGGAATAAATATATATTTTATTTTCTCCTCACTCAACCCTCTCAGTACCAATTGTTGCATGAAAAAATATAAGACCCTGATGATGTTATATATTTCATCATCCAAGTGATTTGCAATGTAATATTCTAAACCAATGGAAACATCGACCGCTATATGGATGAATTTTTAAAAATTTAATGATTACAAGGAGGTATATGTCTTGGAATATAGGTATTGGGAGCCTATTATACCTCACCACAATATAACCCAACATTGGGTTTGATATATTTCAAGTCGCATAGTACCAATGTTGTCCCAAGGAGACCCTCATGATATCAGGGAAGATGATACTTCAATATATATAAAAGCAATGAATTTTGGGCTATTTTATTATAGGATAGTGCAACTAGAATTTTTGGGATACACTAATGTGGGAAGAGAAGGTTTAGTGGATAACTCAGGGAAATTATAGATACCAAAAAACTTGAATTTCATTCAAGTCATGGTTACGTTCGACCCTTGAATCACTTGAGACTTGGATTCAAGACTTATAATAGTTGGAGCCTTCATTCTAGCCAAGATTTGAGCTTGGATTAGATAATGATGGGCACTGGAAGCAGGTCACTTCTGCAGAGAGATTTGGATATCACGAACTGGTTCATGATGGTTAGAGTTATTAAAATAAATCATGGCACTTTTATCAGCACTTCAAAAAAAAGTGTTGATAAAGATACCTTTTATTAGCACTAAGTTAATAAGAATTGATAAAATGAATCTTTATCAGTGCTTTTTTTAGCACTGGTAAAGATAGAGATTTATCGTTGCTAAAAAAGTGCTTCTAAAATCAATCTTTATCAGCACTAATGTTTTAACACTAATAAAGATTCATTTTATCAATGCATTTTTACCATTGATAAATTTTTATGTTTATCACCACTAAAAAAGCACTGATAAATATTTATAATACTTTTTTTAAAAAAATAATACTTTTTTAAAAAAGTATAATTACTATATATAATTATAATACTTATAATAATACTTTTTATAAAATAATAATTTTATAATTCTTTGAATACATAAATATTTATTTATATTTATATAAATAATTTTTAAAAAACTAATATTTATATTATTATATATATTTATATAATTATATATATATATAACCATAGTAAATATATTCATTATTTAAATAGATTTATTCTAATTTTATAATTATTTATTTATAATTATATAAATAATTTTTTAACAGGTATTATTTATTTATTTATAATTATAAAAGTATAATTACAATAAATATCATTTATAAATATTTTAATTTATAAATATTTTTTAAAAATTTTATTTTTAACATTATTAATAAATATTTAAACTTAAGTTCATGAATTTTAAATATGAGTAAAATTGATTAATTAAAAATGAGTACAATATTAAAAATTTAGATAAGTTTTATTAATATAAATCATTAAAAAATCGGTTTATATTGAAATAATGACGAATACATATTGAAAATATTAAAATATAGTTAATAAATATATATAAAATAAATAATACAAATTGATTAAATTATAAAAATCTATTTTTGTGTGTGTGTTTGTGTATAAAAATGCATTAAATGCGTATTTGAAAAATAAATATAATATGTTTGATCTATGTTATAAATTGAAAAATCAAACAACATTCAATTATATCTATTACTTGATGGAATTAGTCAGTATTTTTAATTCATATTAATTTTGAATTATAAACCATTATTCACTGAATATATCACTATTTAATGTAAATAATAAATAATAGTTTGTATTATATAAATCATATTTTTATACATTAATATATATCTATATATTTAATATATATTATTTATTAACATTATCAAAAATAATCTAATTAATAAAATGTTTAATATTTTTCTCAATTCACTTATTTTTAATTTTAATTTGTTTAATTTTAATTTTTTTAATTTTAATTTGTTTAATTTTTATTTTTCATATATCTATATATTTAATATATACTATTTATTAGTTTTTATAATTTATATATAGTATAATAAATTTATTCATTTATATCAATAATTATTTAATTAATAAAAATTGTAATATTTTTTAATAAACTCATTTTTATTTTTTATTTATTTAATTATTTCATTTTATTTATTCAGATCTTTATCAGTGATAAAATATAGTGCTAATAAAGGGTTAAATTTATCAGCGCTTTCTTTAGCGCTGATAAAGATGTCATTTATTGGTGCTTTTTTAGCACTAATAAATACCAACACTGTTAAATGCCTATTTTGTAGTAGTGAATCCACCATATGGGACTTTTTACACTATGTTTCTGGGAATGGATATTGGAACCAATCCACCATGGGACTTTTTCCACTATGTTTAGGGGAATGGGGAGTGAACCCAATCCACATCGTACTTATTGCACTATATTTATGAGAATTGAGAGTGAACTCAATCCACCATGGGACTCTATCAACTATGATTGACTTGGTAGTGATCCTTGACATATGTGTATGATGTCATGTTTTCTGTTATTGACACCTATTTATGATTCCATGATATTATGATATCATTTCATTATACAATTCTTCCATTATTATCTCATATTAATATATCATGGTATATGTTTATTATTTTTAGATTACATTTCCTTCATGATTTATGGATGACTATTATTTTTTCATGTTCTTTTAATAATAAATTTCTCTATACTCTAATTTTCTAAAATTATTATGATCTAAGCCTTGATGACATGTTGATAATTTTTCCCTTACTGGGAATTTTTCTCACCCCTTTCTTATATTTCCCTTCCCCAGATTATGAAGAAAAGTATAACTTATGAGAAATATAGAGGGGGTCTAGATGAGTTCAATTATATATAAATGTTAACAAGTATTATAAAATAATTTTTCTATGTAATTGGACGTCAATTACAATAAAATAAGAGTATCTTCAATCTATGTCATTTTATTTTGAGATGTAATGTTTAAATTATGTAAATAATGTAAAATAAATATATATTTAGCTCATCTTCTCTTACTTAGTCTTTGAATTATCAATAGTTATTCCATCCTTAGAGAGAATATGGATAAGAAAAGAAAATTTTAAGACCCAAAATTCACACTTATTGAATTTCTCATATATATACTTTCCTCTAAGAGTCTCAAGAATGATTCTTGAATGATTTTTATGCTTTTTATAAATTTTAGAGTATATAAAGATATCATTAATAAATACCATAATTGAATAATCAATATAATATTTTAATACTCTATTCATTAGATCCATAAACCAATAGGGGGTTAGTTAATCCAAAGGTAATTATTTCAAACACATAATGTTTATACCTCAAACAAAATTTCATCTTTGTTATATCATCCTTCTTCACTCCTAACTGGTAATAACTAGAATAATGACCAATATTCAAAAATTATTGATATCCTTTAAGTTGATCAAATAAATCATCAATGTGGGGGAAAATACTTATTCTTTATAGAAATACTATTTATTTACCAATAATCTATGCACATCCTCATAGAACCATCCTTGTTTTTATTAAAAAGAATAGAGAATCCCTTAGGTGAAACATTAGGTCACATGAATCCCTTTGTCACAAAACTCTTGTAGTTGTTTATTTAACTCCATTAGTTTCACTGGGGATATATTATATGGAATCTTAGATATAGGTTTTTCAGTAGGGACTAGTTGAATGGAAAAGTTTGCTTCACGTTCAAGTGGATGTCTGGGTAATTCTTCTGAAAAATATTTCATTATACACATGAAAAATAGTTATAAACTTTTATTATAAGGATGTAGTTCCCATATATATATTTTTTTTTCTTCCTCTTCTCCCAGGATTTCATTAAACTATTCTACTGGAGTTACATCTAGAAAATAACCAAATAATGAAATATCTCATGTAAAAATAAGGGATTATATACCTCCCCCAAAAAAAGTAATCTCCTTCCCCTGAAAATATATTCTTACATTATACTTAGTGAGATAATCAATACCAAGGATTATGTCAAAATCAACCATAGGTATAGCAATAAAGCTTGAAGATATAGAATATTTATAAATATTGATAAATATTTCCTGATATATCCATATTGAAATAATATTCTCACTATGTGTTCTAATTGATAACCCCTTTCTCAATGTGTCAAGGGATGATTTAATATTCATAGAAAACATGAAATATATAAAAGAATATGTTGATCTATAATCGAATAGATAATTATCTAAATTTGAGTTTATAATAAAAGTATCTACTATTACATGATTTTTAAAATCAACATCAGTTATAGTGATCGAATAATATCAACTTTGATCATTTAGATTATTTTGACAAAAATTTCTCTATCACTTGGGACATCAATTCAAATAATTCCCTATCTTCTAATAATTAAATCATTTAATATTGGAAAACTTTTTTTATTCAGGATCTGGGTGTAATTTTTCACCAAACTTAAATAAAACTCATATTCCCTTCAAGCATCCCCCCATGGTGTTTTTTCTATAAATATTATATGTTAGAAGTTCCACTATTATCATTTTCTCCTTTTTTTCATTCCTCTTATTATAGTGCTCTTTCATCTTTTTTTCTCTTTCATTTATTTGAACACATAACACTTTGATAATTATTTTTTCATCTTTAAATAACTTGATAATATATCCTCACATAAAGAAAAATATTTAAGACTAAATCCCTTTAAAGACTCAGATTTAACCCATAAAGGATGATATAAACTTTACTTTCTAAATTATGAATGTAGTCTACAGAATGTCTTTCTAATATCATAAATTTAGCCTTATACTCAGTAAAAAATTTCTCCTTTTTTTCCTTAGATGAAGGAACTTTCTCTCCATTTCATCTTATTTCTCATTTCAAAAGTATTTTTCAAAAACTAACCTTAATGGTCCTTAATTCCATGCACTCTATCTATTTTATTTCCTTATTGTTTTCAATTAATGAAAACCATTAATCTTCATCTCCCTTTAGATGATAAAATTACATGATAACCTTTCACTTTTCATAACTTCCCAAGGAGATAAATATTTTCTTGAAGGACTTGATTCATTACTTATCTACCAAAGGATTAGTGGTTTCATTGAATGATAGAGGTTTTCATCACCTTAAGCGGTCCAATATAGATGCACCATGTCATGAATCAATACTTTCCTCTATAAGGGTAAGGTTATTGGTCATAAAATTAGTCATCTATCTAGATATTTTTATAATCTATTCTTCTCCAACTTCAAACTCATTGACTTGATTGGGAGGAAAATCACTACATTTATTATAGGAATTAATATGGATCCCATTTATTTCATTAGGTTCCATCTCCAAATAATGGAATATACTTAATTAGATCATAATATTATGAATATTAAATCATGATATACGAGCCCCATGAAAATAAAATATTCCTGAAAAAAATTCATGAATATCTTAATGCATTTCATAATATTCATTTTATCTAACTATATTCCTCTATATCTTGTTCCCATGGTATTTACTAAACTTTCATTGATACCCACAATAGAATCCCGGATTCAAGTATCCTAGGGATGCAGGTTATATTACTATATTGGTAAAAAATTAAAGATATAAAACTTCATAAGATCTAATAGTTTATTTGTCTAAGAATACTAGATATATACATGGCTAACACATTATATATTAAAACATAAAATACAACTTAAGTTCTCAATGATAATTATATTATTATTTCGAGAATATCTATAAAATTACTTCAAGTTCTATTTTAGGTTTACTATGGAAAGTAAAACAATATAAATATATGATCTCATATACTCAATAAGGGGTAGTGTGTAGTGGAAGTTATCACATAATTTCAAGGCATGACGTATATGATATGAATGTACAATAATCAAATATTCCATAAAATTATTATCATGAGCATGGTATCTTACCAAAGTAATATATATAATTCTATAAAAAATAATAACTAATTTTATAGTGATAGAATAAATAATTTTGAACATCTTAATCTTACCATTAAATCCTTGTTCCAAGACATCAAATATAAATGCAATCCATATTCCAAATACTCAAACTATTTTGTCTCATCAGACCTACTGATGCATTGATGGGTCATATAATTTCAAGATCTATCCATCAATAATAAGTCCAATACATTCATCAAATGAAATTATTGAATAAAAATTATACAATCATCGTGCCTTACTAATAAATAATTTTCCATAATCAAAAAACGGACATACATATTGTCAATAATTCCCCAATCAATAAACAAATATACTTCTTTGGTAAAGTCCCTTCAATTTGTAAAGTGTTCACACCATATAGAGTAATGGATATATAGTCAAGAAAATATATAGCATACACACATGATATAAAATTAAATGGATATAAAAAATAAATATATTCAAATCCTTAATTTTGGATTACAAATAAGCGGGTGAAATATCCAAACCATTTCCCCTGAGAGTCTCAAACTAGGTTTGCAGTTAGGATCACTAGTTCTACACTGAGAGAAGAATGAGTTAATACCCAACCAATATTTTTTATGGTTATTACCCCTATATCCATATTTGAAAAATATTACATTTACTTTTTATATCTAGATAGGTATTTATCTTCTATAAAACTACCACCCTTTACCTTACCAATATTTTAGGATGATCTCCTATATTTAGATTTATTCCTTGTTTTTTATCTAATATTTGTGCATTTATATGGCTTATATAAATAGTATAATGAGAAATAATATGTAATATATCATTAAAAATATTTCTAAGGGATGATAATACTATGAATTTATAATCATTTAAATATTTGAAATAAATTTCAAATGATATTACAACAAAAGAATTGTAATTTAAAAGAAAAGTGGAGGATTAAAAATCATTATATTTATTTTATTACTTTTAAAATTGAAGAATTCATAAAAATATGGGAAGACATTTTACTTTAAAAAAACATGAAAATATGTATATGAATAATATTAATTAATAATTAAAAATATATAGGTAAAAGGAATGTAATCGTAGAACATTAACAATGATCATAACTCAATGGAAGGTAATTGAGTTAATAATTCCCTTACCTCAAGTCTCAAGATTTCTATAATGTGTGTCTAACATTATGAGTAGAAAAATTAAGTTTATTAAATAATTTATTGGGATCCTTTTCCATATATATTTCATTTTTCAAGGTTCATTTTTTACCATATTTCATTCATTTATTGCATAGTTTTTACTCTCATCATCTATTTTTCTTTGTTCAGTGAATTTATTTGAAACTGCTTTGGTATGTTTACCATGGTCAAAGGAGTTATAAAATAGTTTCATAATATATATAATAGTATAATTATTTTATATTTCTCATTATAGTTATATAGTAATTATATAGTTATATATATTATCAAAATATATTCTGATTATGAAAGATGCCTTAATAGGATTAATTTTAGGCAATTAAAATTATTGTGATCAATTAATGTTAATATCATTTATATAATTCCCCATTTAACTTTTTAAAATATTAATTATGCCATAAATATTTTATTTATTCATTAAATAAATTTATTAAACTATCCATGTAATTTGGTGATAAAAATAATGTGCGTCATCCATGGGGGCAGTAGTCTACACATAACATGAGTGACATTTCCTTTATTTTAAATTGGGTAAGAGGAAGGTAGATAATGGGTATACCATTAAAAAAATATTTCAGCAAATTAATGATACTAATGTTACCATATTGAAATTTTTATGATGAATTTATATTTTATAGAAGAAGAAAATAGAAAATAATAATAATAATTAAAATTTCTCACCTTGCTTCTTGGGAGGGATCCTTTACTAAGTGATTTATAACTGTAAAGAGTGGTCCTTTGATGAGATAAAAAGATATTAGATGTTTTTTAGGGTTTTGGGTGGTTTTTTTATATAGTTTTTTTCATATTCTATTCTAAAGTTGTGTGGATAATTTAGGTGTTTAATAGATCCTTTTATAACTAAGAGGGGTGCACTTTTGTAAATACACGTAACATTAAATTAATATAAATGTCTTTCTCATGGTTAAGTGGATCCAGGGAAACCCAAATTAAAATATATGATAGGATTTGTGAAAATATAATCAAGTAATAAAATTAAAGGTAAGGTTTTGTGATATTTGAGACCTTGTCCTTTTGTTTAACCCCTCTTTAACTCTTTTAACCCTTACCATGATGAAACAATTTTACCTTAGGTAACTTATTTTTATGAATAAGAATGAATTTTCCCCAATTTGATAATTTTTTATTTCTTATTCAAAATATTAAATCTATTTTTGTGGATTAAATTTCAAAAATTGATGAATATTAACTTCAATATAAGTAATAATATAATATTTTTACAAAAAAAATAATTTTTCAGAAAAATAACAAAAATCCACCTTAATCTAATTCTGATATTATAAATCCATAAATGATGACCATTTTACAAAATTTAAATTCTAAAATTTATAAATTTTAATTTAAAAATATATTTATGAATAAAATATTAATTTTTTATACAATAATTTTGATGTAATAGAATGTTCGATGTGTAATAGTTTCAAGGATATTGTGGTTACCAACTGTAGAAGAATTTTGGGTGTTAAAACACCCATATAAACAAATTTAACCTAAAAAACATTAGTTAATACAAAATATAGACCCATAATTCTATCATTATCAATCAATGTTATGTTCATACACTTTTCCACACAATTTTTTTCAAATTTTTGAGGAACCATCTTCTCCATAGGAATTCAATTTTTTGTATAGTACTCTTTGAAAACCTAAAAATCATACCCTCCATCATTTTTAGATCTCAAACACTTATCCTGAATTTGTGTTTCATTTTCTACATGTATCTTCTATTTTTTAAATGTACAAAAAAATTAAACATAGTCTTTATAAAATAAACCAATACCTTTTGATTCGAGTCATAAACAAATGTCATGTAATATAGTGATAAACCAAGAGAATATATAGGAATGGGTCAATATACTTCAAAATGTATCAAATATAATTTTATTATCTTTGGTATTCTTCCTCATTTTTTAATGGAAATGTTTCTCTCGTTTTTAAGAAAACAATCATCACAAAATAAAATGTCCACTAATTTTATATTTGGTAGCAATCGCTTCACTCTAAGAAACTTTATTCTCTTCTCACTAATATGACCCAATTTGTAATTAAAGATTTTGGAATATATATATGAATTCAAGGAATTAAATATATTAGAATCATATTTTATGTAAAGTGTTCCATTATTCACTTCTTTTTCTATAACTATATACCCATTGATGCCTACCAAATGAGAATCTGTAAAGTTGAAAATGAAGAAATAAATGGATATGGGTATTATTTTCCCCATAAAAGAAAAGGAAAAGGAATATGGAAAATACCCATGGATCATGTGAGCCTCCAAGGGATAAGTTATCATGTAACCATCATAAGGTCACGCGTAAGAACCATGTGCAGCACATAACCTATAGAAAATCCCAGAGATCCCCTCTTTACAAGCCCTTCTGCTCTTGTAAGGTGCCCCAAACATTTGGTGGTCATGCGGTGGAATCCAATTGAGCTCCCCTAGGATATGTAAATTTTTAATCGATGGATGCCTAACAAACCATCCAAAAGTCCATTAAAAATAGAATAAAATTTTATAAAATGTGGGAGCCTCTTGCGGTCGAGAAACTCACGTGATGGATCACTGATGGGGAGAATTTTTTTCCTTGATAACATTCAAGTAAAATCATGAGACCCCAAGCCTTTGTAAAATAAAAAAAATGAAATAAAGGTGGGTGATGTGGGATCCTATTATGGTCGTAAAAGTCACACAATTCACCCTAGAGATCTGCAAGACACTGTGGGTCCCTGGTGGCTTGTCTTCCTCATCTTAGGAAATCCCTTCGGCATGTCATCCCCATAACGTGAAGTTCCTTCAGCATTTCTAGGAAATGTTGCACCCCCCATTTGTCTCTCTAATGACAGATGTATGGAATTGTCCATGAAATGATCATGAACCTCAATATGGCCTTTTTTGGTCATGAAATGCATCATTGAGAGGCAAGGTTATTGTCCTCGAAAACACCCAATAAACCTTGAAAACTCTCCAAACATTGTAACATAAACAAAGGAAATAAAAAAGGGGGAAAAGGTGGAAGCCACTTGTGATCATAGAAATCTTGATAAGCACTAAGTATGTCCATATTATGGCATCACAAGACCCCATGACTAGTTGGTATGATTTGGAAAAAGCCCTTGGACAAGGCTTTGAGTGTCACATGAACACCTCTTAGTAAGCATCTTGGTATCACAAAATCCATGTACATGTCAGTATAAAAATATAAAACTCCTATAGCATATCCACATGATTCAAAAATTCCCCATTAATTGGAAATAATATAATAAAGGATTTGTTGATGGGAGGGACTCGTGGTTTCTAAAAATCATACGACACCCTCATAGTGATCTGCAATAGAGACTCATAAAGATGTATAACACCAAATCCCTTTGCTGACTCTAGCCTAGATTTGCACGAGATACACCATGAAAAATGGAGAACAACTAGGGAGGAGAGGTCTATAAATCCCACACCCCAGCATGAAACATTCACCACTGTATACAAAGAAATACCAACCGCTACCACTACTAGATTACCATGATGTGCCAAACGAAAGGATGGCCTCTTTTCATCCAGACACACAGGCATTGAAGCATATTTCTTGGAGTGGATGATCTCATGACCGGCAAGCTTTATATCAGGTAATATAATGGAGGATAGCCAAAGAAATCATGAAATATGAATAGGTAATTCTTGTGATCACCCATAGATCATGTGAAGGACTTACGGTAGGACATTCAAAAAGCATCCCACAAACTTTCCAGATCACACGTGACTTAAAACAAAATAAAATTGAAAAAATATAATTCATTCTTGACATAAAGGCTAGAACAAAGACTAAATATGGGAGAATTAAGTAAAAAATATATATTCGGATCCTCGTATACTTCAGATGAACCACTCAGGTCATGCAACAGCACCAGGACTTGTCTCCCAAATCACACATCAATTCTTTCACATAATATTTGGATCACATGAAGTCCTATGGAAATGTCAAAGTCATATGAAACACTCCAAACATGCATCCATGGTCTTGTGAATACCTCAGGGCTCATCATACTATCCTCATGATGTCCTTAAGATGTGTCACCTGACTCATATAATGGTGCAAGCATCTGTATTCTAGGTCTCGTGGTAGTATCTAGACATGTAATATTCCCTCTAGGAATGCCAGTCAGGTCTCGTGATGCCCTCAAAACATGTCAACTAGGACATCTGACACCCTCTAAGACATGTCACATTGACTCTCATGAAACCCTCTATATGTGTCATCCAGCTCCTAAGATGAAACTTGGGAAAGTCAACAGGATCATGTGACACCCTCTGAGACATGTAACATTGACTCTTGATATTCCCTCCATATGTGTCAGCCATCTATTATGATGACACATGGGTAAGTCAGATGAATCATGTGACACCCTCTAGACAAGTTATCAAGTTCATGTGGTGGCTTTTAGGACCAACCATCTAGGTCTTCTAATGTCCTGTGGGAAAGAATGTTAAGTCATTAGGGTATCCTAGGATTTAATAACCATGTCCATCCTCAGTGTGTAAGCCCTGATTATAGGGAAATGTTAGTGTGTAAGCCCAAATCAAGGGAACTATGAGGTCTCTAATTCATACCATAACCAGGATATGTAGGATGCCTCTCCGAGGCCCAAGCTCCCTATTAACCATCCAAAGGGTTGTCTTAGTATATAAGTCTTGTATCCACAACAAATTAGACTCTTCATTTACAATCCCTTGTTTCTTACACTAATAATTACTCACATGAGCTTATGGAGCTACAATTATCATGTCATCTACATCGTAAGATTCTAAAATGACAAGGGAAACCTCAGAGTGTAGGCCCCGGTCAGTGGCATAATCTAATATGTCTCGCATATAGGTAAATGTTAGTGTGTAATCCCTAAACAAGGGAAACTTCAGTATGTAAGACCCAACCAATTGAACTATGAGAAATCTGATTCTTGAAATAACCAAGATACGTAGAATGCCTTCCTAACTTCTGATATCAAATAAACATCCATTTTTATATAGGTCCCATGTATTCGGCATTTCAACCATCAGAACCCAATTATTCCCATGGCCCGATCACGCTACCTCATCCCTTAACAGACTGAAAAATCAAGGGAACTATGAGGAATCTGATTCTTACCATACCCAAGATATGTAGGAATCCTATCTGAGGATCAAGCCCTATATTGAACATACCAAGGGAAACCTCTGTACATTATCCCCACATTTGTATGCATTGAGATTCATTACTTGTTATCCCTTGTTCCCCACACTGACCATATCTCATGTGGTCTTAGGGGTTTCTAATAGTCATATCAATCACATCATGAACCCCCACCATCCAAGGAAATCATAGTATGTAATCCCCAATGAGTGGAATGATATAAACACCCCTACACATATGGGAATCTCCCATGGGTCTAGTCCCAAGGTCCTGATCTAACTATGAAAACTCTAATTCCTTCCATAACCAGGATATGTAGGATGTCTCCTAGTGACTCTAGCTTGAACATATGGTGCCTCAATGGCCGCATGTATTTCCTCTACGCATGATGTTAAACTGCATGGGTTTAACGAACTACAAGGGTTTTTATTCCTACTATAACTAGGATATGTAGGATATCTCATAATGCCACAATCCCCTTCTGATATTATCAACTACCACCCTATGTAGAAGCAAATCATGAAGTACTTGGTTATATGGATTTATCATATAGATAAATTATCCACCACTTAGAAATGGGTGAATAACCTTAGATACATACAAATGGAGCCACTAAAGAGTTCCCATTTCTCCTTATCATTAATGAGATCCACTTTCTTTTCTTTACAAAGAGAATTAACCTATAATCATTTTGTTAAGTTAAAAGATCTTGTACCAAGATTCTAAATAGATTCAAAAACATATATTAAATCTATAATAGAGTCCTAGAGTAGGTAAAATTTTCCCCCAAAATGGTGTGACAAGCCTGACCTCTGATCCTCTCGACCAATGTGATTCCCTAAGCCTCATTGGGTCTGAACCCCCAAGTGACCACATACCTTTGAAAAGTAGGTCTCTACCCAATTATGGATGAGGTAACCTTTGGGAGTTTATGTTAAGAACAACAATGGTAACTTGATATTAATTATTGTGTAAGAGATAAAACCCCCCACATTCAACCATCGAGTAAAACTGAACCCACTTCAGTGAGGGCTTCATCGGTCATCCCTTACCCATCGAAACAAAAATTGTAAACCCGATGTGAATCACTCTAATAAAAAAATGGGTTATTTTCTATTGGGCCATTTTTTTCACACTATAGGCAAAAAAATGGTGAACCTAACATAAATATCTCAAATAAAAAAATTATTAGGAAATTTCCATTGGTCTATTTTTTTTGCCCACTATATACAAACAAAAATAGTGAACACTATGTGGAACTATCTAATAAATAAATTATCAGGTTTTAATTTGTTTGGCCATTTTTTTTCACACTACATGAAAACAAAAATAAGAAAATTCCAATGTGAAACTCTCAAATGGTGGAATTATCAGTTAATTATATGTCAGGACACTTTGTTTTGCGTTACTAAAAAAAGTAGTGTGATCGGCGTGATTGTATAGTTGATCCTCCGTAACCGGGGTTCTCATAAAATAATTTCATCCTTGTTTTGATAATTCTAAGTGAGAATAAGGGTTATATTAGGAATAAAAAGAAATTTGTGTTAACCATGCATATCTGAGTGAGAACATCATGCCTATGATATTGCGCTAATCAGAAACATTGTTCCTTGTCGTTTACATGAGTATAGATATTTCTCTCATCGACAGCATCCCAATCTAGATAATGCATTCTTCATTTAGAAATTTATCTAGTAAATCACCCACGGCTGCAACCCACATAGGTCAAAAAATTATCTCACCTACTCAAAATCTCCAATTCCAAGTGGCAAACACGATGGTCCAATAGTACCATCGATGTGGTACAATCCCAACCCTAAAATATACCCATGAGGGTCTCCAAGAATGATAAATGGAGAGTTATCATCACACAAGAAAAGATTTATAAAATATTGTGGCCCTCTTCACCACAACCAACCACTTCAAGATATTATCATTGGAGCATGACAAATTCCACCTTCAATATCTAATAAAGGTGGAATAGGAAAAAATACAACTCCTATTCAGTTTAGGTGCTACCGAGGAGGGAACCTTTTAACTACCGTTACAAGGACTATCCTACTGGTACCCACTAGTCACCTACTGAAGGCACCACCTAACACACTGCCACCTCCGATGACTGATCGTACCACGATTCACTATTTTATTCCACCCTTACACCGCAGTTTTAAACTAGTTTTGTAATAAATATTCCAAATATAATAATAAATTTCACTTCATGTTAAAATAAATCAATTAATGTTAATCAATATTATAATGGGCAATGTTACTTGTTTTTATTGTTTCAATGTAGGTGGAGGTGATTTGGAGGGCCTTTGATGAAGTGGAAGAAAAATGGGCCAAAATTGCATGGATCCATGGACATCTGTCCACTGGTTTGCATAGTACACGAACTCTGTGCATCCAAATGGGGTGAACTTTTTGGGTCCTGTCCAACATTTAGTATTCTATATTTCATATTAAGGAACCCAATGCTGATTCGGCTTCTATGGGGCCCATCCGAACTGATCTGTCCAAGCCACCGAATTTGGACCAAGTCAAATGCGGTGTTCTATATTTTATCAATATCTTGAGCTGTAGTTGTCAAAATGGTTCCAAACTTTCGGTGGAGACATCCAAGAGGTAGGGATACAAATTTTCAATTTTCTCCAAAGCGAGATAATACTGTCTGAAGTCCGAAACAAGTGGTACAAGTGGATTGAAGAAATCTGTGTGCCTAAAACAACCTTCCAATTTTCCTATAAAATGGAACCTTAGGCTCCCCATTTGGATGTTCGGACAAGAGGAAAGGTGCTGCCATTTTGGAGTCCCAAAGGAGTCTTCTCAACATCCCTAGAAGTTCTGGAGGCTATGGGAGGTGCTACTTCAACATCTTCTTCTTCTTCCCCTCCCATGGGTTTCTAAACCCCTTGTGATCACCCGGGGAGGACGTGATGTACATCCCGAGCTTCATGTTTGTAATATTTGAATGATATTTTAAATTCAAGATTGTTGTGTTGTTTTTCATCATCCTCTATTCTTATTTTATTGAGTTATGTACTGGTATTTCATGCTCAACTCATATGATCATGTTTGGGGGTACCCATTCATGTGATGTTTCACACACCGTTCACCACTTTCTTTCCCCCTTTCAATTGTGGTGTTTGTGTGGTTTATATTGGTCAATTGAACTCACACAAGCACTGTCAAGGCCATGTACATTTATTTCATGGTATCACAAAAAAATAATATACAAATCTGGACAGCGCATCGAGTTTTTCGTGTGTTTCCTTGCCGAGTTTTGGTTATGAAGTCAAACACAATTCACCCAATCATCAGCGGTGTCGGGTGAATCATTGTGTGTTTTTGACTGAACCCTAGGAGGTATCCTAGTATAAACTCAGTAAAATTATAGTTATAGGTGTTAAAAACCACGGATTAAAAGATCATAACCTTATATCATGAAGCGATGAAGGATAAACATCATGCGAGTACCCCGGGTTGATCACGCTTAATTAATTCTGTTAATCTCTACTTTGTTTTATAGCTTCTATTTTCTATTGTCATCTTTAATCATCAAACCCAAGTATTATAAAACACCATTTCCCATTTTAATTTCATAATCAAAACCTCATTTTAGAATTAATGATCTAAGGCTCCGTCGAGAGACGACCTAGGGTTGCTGCTATACTGCAGAAATTCTAGTCAAAATTAAACAACTAATTTGACGCGCTTGCCAACGCGGTCAAATTTTGGCGCCGTTTCCGGGGAGCCAAGATCATTTTTTTTCTTTATTTTATTTTTTTTATTTATTTTACTTCTTAATTAGTACTCCTTTAAATACCCCACCCCTGTTTGATTGTTTTTGTTTTGGGTTTTTTCTTTATTTTTTGGTTGTTTTGGTGTGTTCTTTATCTCTCTCTCTCTATCTATCTATCTTCTTCTCCATCTCCCTCTATAATTCTATAATATAAAATTTTATTCTTATTTCACCCTTATTAAGTTTCTATTTTATCCATATTTAATCCAAAAAAAAGAAACACAAAAAACGATTAATCAATCAAACTGGACATCATTGTTGCATGACAAGATCTGGTAAAGGAACACTACTTGAATTTGATCCTGAAATTGAAAAGTCACTTCACACACAAATCAAGGCATCTAGATAAGGTCAATCAAGTAACACTAAGTAACCCCATTGGGAACCTCAATTGGTCCTAAACCAATCCAAAATTGAACCCAATCAAACCCAATAAAACATGGCTGCAAATAATCGAACTTTAAAAGAGCTGACCACCCCTGATGTGGAGTACCAACCTGCGTACATCCAATATCCTAAGCAAGCAGCCAACTTTGAGCTTAGATCAGGTCTCATCCACCTCCTTCCAAAATTCCATGTTCTTCCTGGTGAGGACCCTCACAAACATCTAAAGGAGTTTCACATAGTGTGCTCCACCATGAAACCCCAAAATGTGTCTGAGGACCTCATTAAGTTTAGGGTCTTCCCTTTCTCCCTTGATGGTGTATCCAAATATTGGCTATACTATTTGTCTTCCACAATTGGGGGATGGAATGACCTAAAAAGATTTTTCTAGAGAAGTTCTTCCCTGCCTCCCGAACTGCTTCAATTAGGAAAGAAATATGTGGAATTAGGCAATCACAAGGAGAGACCATTCATGAATAGTGGGAGAGATTCAAAAGACTTTGCTCAAGCTTCCCCCACCACCAGATTAGTGAACAACTTTTAATTCAATACTTCTATGAGGGACTTATCCCCATGGATCATGGAATGATTGATGCTATAGCTGGTGGTGCCCTAGTTGATAAAACTCCTTCTGCCGCTCGTGACTTAATAGCCAACATGGCTCAAAATGCACAACAATTTGGTACACGAGCTATTGCACCAACCCGAGGAGTTTATGAGGTAAGTCATTCAGCCCTAGAACAAAAGGTAGATACTAAACTTGAAGATATGCATACCCTTCTAAGGAAATTATCTCAAGCACAAGGTAACTCACACTCTACTTCTATTCCATTACATTGTAGGATTTGTTCTGATAACACTCATTTTTCTGACCAGTTCCCACAACTTCAAGATTCATCTAAGTCTTGTGCAGCTGTGTTCCCAGGGTGTCCATTCCAACAAGAACCTCCCTTAAAGCAAGAACAATTCAGGCCAAATCCAAATACAGGGTGGAAAGCACAACCCCAATACCGACAAGGAGGAAACTCAAGCTACCCAAATCAGAATTGGTATCAACAAGGCCAAGGTATGAAACCTTCTTATCCTTCAACTTCTTAAAACAATCATCCTCCTCCTCCCAAATCTGAACCAAGCCTTGAGGACATGGTGAAACAAATGGCAACCCAGAACCTTCAGTTCCAACAGACCACACAATCAGCTATTCAAGACCTATGAATCCAAGTGGGGCAATTGGAAAACACCATCGGTGAGCTTAAGATGCAAGGTTCTGGACAACTACCATCCCAACCCATTGCCAATCCAAAGGACAAAGGTAATGTATGTGAAGTTACACTTCGTAGTGGTAAATAAGTTTCTCCTTCTACTGATTCTGCACAGCGGGTATGTCCCCCTCATGAAAACTCTCTTTCCCAACCCTCAAAAACTTCATGTAAAGAAAAATAAGACAAAAATGGTAATCGAATAGTCATTGATGATTCAAAAGAACAATACATTCCTCTTCCTTTCCCTCAAAGACTCTCTAAATATAAGAAAAACTTTGATAATGAGATTGACAATGAAATAATGGATACATTTAAAAAAGTTCAAGTTAATATTCCATTGTTGGATGCAGTCAAGAAAATTCCCCGTTATGCCAAATTTCTTAAAGAGCTTTGCACCCATCGACGAAGGCTGAAGGGGAATGAGAGAGTCAACCTGGGAAGGAATGTCTCGGCCTTGATTCAACCAGCAATTCCAACCAAATGCAAGGATCCCAGCACATTCACCATACCTTGTACCATAGGGGAGACCTTCTTTTCTGATGCTATTCTAGATTTAGGTGCTTCCATTAATGTAATGCCTCACTCCGTGTATACTTCTCTACAGGTTGGAGAGCTTCAACCAACAGGAATTGTTGTGCAACTTGTCAACCGGAGTACAACACATCGAAAAGGAGTGATTGAGGATGTCCTTGTTAGAGTGAAGAATCTCATCTTCCCCACTGATTTCTACATTCTTAAGATGGAAGATACCCAAACCCAAGGACATGCCCCTCTCATACTTGGGAGTCCATTCCTAAAAACAGCAAAGACGATCATCAACGTTCACAATGGTACATTGTCCATGGAATTCAGAGGAGAAAAGGTAAGTTTTAACATCCTTGAGGCTATGAAACACCCCGTTGAAGAGCACTCCACTCTTCCTGTCTATTTGATGGAAGTGCTCTCAAACGATGCACACACACACAATTCTCTCCTCAACCCAAACTCTGGTTATTATTTTTTTCTTCACCCTTGGATGATTTGAGTTTTGGTTATTCTTTTGAATGTTGTGTGGGTTCAGAAAAATGTAAATTTTAAGCTTTAATTGATGAGTGTGTTTATTCTGAGGTACCCATGACTATCGATGATTCTGAAAATCTCATTTCAATAGATTCTCTTTCCTTTGAGAATAAACATGAGCAGATAGATAGTTTCATGGACCTCACTCCCCCTAAATCCCCTCCCTCAATCCAGAAACAACCGGTGTTTGAACTTAAGCAACTTCCTTCTAATTTAAAATATGCATATCTTGAGGGTATTGACCAATTTCCCTTCATTATTGCCAATAACCTCTCTCCACAACAGGAATTGAAACTGTTCAAACTTTTGAGAGAGTGTAAAAAGGCAATAGGATGGACATTGGCTGATATTCCCGGGATTAGACCATCTATTTTTATGCACCATATACTTTTGGATGATGAGGCTAAACCCGTAATACAATCTCAACACCGGTTGAATCCCACTCTCCTTGAAGTGGTAAAATTGGAAGTCAGTAAATTACTTGCTGCAGGGATCATTTATCCTATATCGGATAGTAAATGGGTTAGTCTAGTGAAAATTGTGCCTAAAAAAACAGGAATAACAGTTGTGTCAAATGAAAGGAATGAATTGGTTCCAAAACGTGTGCAAAACAGTTGGCGAGTCTGTATTGACTACCGTCGACTGAATCAAGCCACGCGGAAGGACCACTTTCCTTTACCTTTCATTGACCAAATGTTAGAATGATTGGCTGGTAAGTCCCATTATTGTTTCCTTGATGGCTATTCGGGTTATTTCCAAATCCATATATCCCATGAGGATCAAGAAAAGACAAAATTTACTTGTCCATTTGGCACATTTGCATACAGAAGGATGTCATTCGATCTATGTAATGCTCCTAGTACTTTTTAGCGATGTATGTTGAGTATTTTTTCTGAGTACCTTGAGAGTTGTATGGAAGTCTTTATGGATGATTTCACGGTATATGGATCTTCTTTTGATGATTATTTGGAAAACCTAGGTTCTATCCTCCGTCGCTGCATTGAAAAAGATCTTGTATTAAATTATGAAAAATGACATTTTATGGTTGAGCGGGGGATAGTTCTTGGACATGTAATTTCAAATAAGGGAATTCAAGTTGATAAATCTAAAATTGAATTAATTTCCACCCTTTCATATCCAAAATGTGTTTGTGAGGTGCGATCTTTCTTGGTTCATGCTGTTTTTTACCGCCGATTAATTAAAGACTTTAGTAAGATCGCACTTCCCTTATCTCGGTTATTACAAAAGGATTCTGAGTTTGTGTTTGATAAAAATTGTGAGGATGAATTCAATTTACTAAAAAAGAGTCTCACATAACCTCCCATAATCCAACCACCTAGGTGGGATCTCCCCTTCGAGCTTATGTGTGATGCCTTTAACTTTACAGTTGGGGAAGTTTTATCACAAAGGGTTGAAAAGGCTCCTCATGTAATTGCGTATGCCTCGTGTAACCTTGACCCTGCCCAGGTAAACTACACAAACACAGAAAAATAACTCCTTTATATTATGTTTGCCTTGGAAAAATTCCGTTCATATCTTCTTGGGTCAAAAGTGATTGTGTTTTCTGACCATGATACCCTTCGTTTCCTCCTAAAGAAACCTGAAGCCAAGCCCCGCCTCATTCGGTGGATGCTCCTCCTCCAAGAGTTTGACCTTGAGATTAGAGATAAGAGAGGAGTGGAGAATGTGGTAGCTGACCACATTAGTAGAATTTCTCCACCATTGGACCATCATGTTGACTCACCCCTACCCATTGGAGAATTCTTCCCTCATGAGAACCTTTGTGATGTTGTGGACCTTACCCCCTGGTATGCGGACATTGTGAATTTTCTAGCAATATATAGGGTCCCCACTGATTTTAGCACTTCACAATCCCAGAGACTTAAACATGATTCTCGATGGTACATTTGAGATGACCCATATTTGTGGAGGATCTGTAGTGACCAGTTTGTTCGTAGGTGTGTCCCTGACCATGATTTCACCTTTGTTTTGACCTTTTGCCACACCTTGGCATGTGGGGTCCACTTTGGCTCTCAACGTACATCTCAAAAGGTCCTTGACTCAGGACTTTATTGGACAACATTTTATAGGGATGCCCATAGATTTTGCAAGTCATGTAGGCGTTGTCAATTCACAAGGAATATCTCCAAGAGGAATGAAATGCCCCAACAGCCCATGTTATTTTGGGAGATATTTGATGCATGGGGCATTGACTTCATGGGGCCTTTTCCAAATTCATTTGGCTTTGTGTACATCTTATTGTCTATTGACTATGTATCTAAATGGGTGGAAGGAAAGGCCACCAGGACCGATGACTCTCGAGTGGTTATTGATTTTGTGAGGTCCCAGATTTTCAGTAGGTTTGGTATACCAAGATTCATCATTAGTGATCAGGGTTCACATTTTTGCAATCATAACATGAAAAACTTGCTTCGTAAGTATGGGGTTGTTCATAAAGTCTCCACTGCATATCATCCCCAAACTAACGGACAAGCAGAAATTTAAAATCGGGAAGTTAAGCGAATCTTGGAGAAAATGGTACAACCCAATAGGAAAGATTGGAGTTTGCGCTTGTATGATGCACTTTGGGCGTACCGTACTGCTTTTAAAACACCGATCGGAATGTCACCATATAGGATTGTGTTTGGAAAAGCTTTTCACCTCCCGGTGGAGGTAGAACACCGTGCATATTGGGCTGTTAAACAATGTAATGTGAATCTTTCAGATGCAGGTGAGGAAAGAAAGTTGTAGATTCAAACTTGGAATAAATTCGACATGATGCATATGAAAACTCCCGAATCTATAAAGAGAAGACAAAGGATATTCATGATAGCATGATTCACCAGCGGAAGTTTCATATTGGTGAGAAGGTCCTCATGTACAATTCCAGGCTTAAGCTCCACCCAAGTAAGCTTCATTCTCGATGGCTCAGTCCTTATACTGTTACTAATGTTTACCCTTTTGGTGCAATACAGGTTTTGCATGAGCAGAGTGGACGAAGTCTTACCGTCAATGGGCAGCGACTTAAACACTTCTATGAGGATTTTCCAAATAATCCAGTGGAGGAAATCCACCTTCTCAACGCATCATACCAATAAAACACACCAGGTTTTATCCTTCCTTCTCACATTCTCAATTATTTCAGTGAGGACACTGCACATTCTAGGTGTGGGGGTGGATACATTCCTGGGTTAGTTAGGAATTTTCATCATTTTCTCCTTTTGTTTTCCCTTTTTGGCCTTATTTATGGTATTTTCATTTTTCCCCATCAACAATTTCAGAATTCCATGATGTGGCGACCATAAAGTGGGGAAAGTAAAAATACCATAATGAAGGATAAAAAGAATTTGTGTATGAGTTTACCATCAAGGAGTGATTTTTAGTGAATTGGTTTTCTGTCAATGATATAAATGGTCGTATCTATGTGAAACCTTTGAGATGATTTATGCCCTTTGTGTGAGTAGTTTTTTTGGAAAACTGTGTCACTAATATCTCCACAAATTTTTGCACCAAACCAAAAAGTGTGATTATTTCTTACTTAATATAAGGTAAATATATGTTGGGTTAATATTTTTCAACTTTAAATGATATTTCCATACGTTCGTTCCTTATCCGATCTGTTTCATTACTGTACCAGATTGACCTATGCGTGTGTACCTAATGTACGACTGTTGTACGCCCTAAAAAAAATTGTGTCTTGGGCAGGTCAAAAAACACTCCTCCTCAACCTTTGATCTTGTTATAACTATTTCAATTAGTGTCATGAGGAGATCAAACAAGGGTTGAGAGATGAGTGTGAGATTTGTTCCAATTGCAACTTCAAAAAATATATATAATAAATGAGGGGAGTGATGAAATGTGAAACATATGGGGATATCTAGGTAGGGAGCTTATGGTTTGACTTCTGGGAATGCTTAAATTAGTGGGTCTTGAAATACGATTGCAAAGGATGTAGGACAGGTTCGGTGACAAAATCATTTAAGCTGAAAAATTTTAAAATAACATATATTTATTGGATAGCAAGTGGAAAGAATAGCATGGAATGGTTTTCACCCACACACATGGAGATTTAGTGTCATGGTTTACTTCTGAATTCCTTTCTCAATTGGTTATCATGAATCTTTTTGAATTTTGCTATGATATGATTTATGAGACATCTTTTTCTATTTTCACTAGGAAGAAATCCTTGGTGTGGTTCGTGTATTGATCACTTTACTTTAAATAAAATTTCCTCAAATGATAAATATTCAGGATGTTGGAAATATATATATATGAATCATTGTATTTGGATATGTGACTTTTCCCAGGAGTGCAAATGTTTAGGTGTGGGGGTGTGATCGTACCACGATTCACTGTTTTATTTCACCCTTACACCGCAGTTTTAAACTAGTTTTTTAATGAATATTCCAAATATAATAATAAATTAAAATTCATGATTGAATAAATCAATTAATGTTAATCAATATTATAATGGGAAATGTTACTTGTTTTTATTGTTTCAATGTAGGTGGAGGTGATTTGGAGGGCCTTTGATGAAGTGGAAGAAAAATGGGCCAAAATTGCATGGATTCGTGGACATCAGTCCACTGTTTTGCATAGTACACGAACTCCGTCAATCCAAATGGGCTGAAATTTTGTGGGCCTGTCAAAAATGTAGTATTCTACATTTCATATTAAGTAACCCAATGCTGATTCGGCTTCTATGGGGCCCATCCGAACAGATCTGTCCAAGACACCGAATTTGGACCAAGTCAAATGCGGTGTTCTGTATTTTATCAATATCTAGAGCTGTAGTTGTCCAAATGGTGAGAAACATTTGGTGGATACATTCAAGAGGTAGGGATACAACGTTTCTATTTTCTCCAAAGCGATATAAGACTGTATGAAGGCTGAAACGCGTGGTACAAGTGGATTGAAGAAATCTGTGTGCCTAAAACCACCTTCCAATTTTCCTATAAAATGGAACCTTGGGCTCCCCATTTGGAAGTTCGGACAAGAGGTAAAGTTCTACCATTTTGGAGTCTCCAAGGAGTCTTCTCAACATCCCTAGAAGTTCTGGAGGCTATGGGAGGTGCTACTTCAACATATTCTTCTTCTTCCCCTCCCATGGGTTTCTAAACCCCTTGTGATCACCCAGGGAGGAACGTGATGTATATCCCGAGATTCATGTTTGTAATATTTGAATGATCTTTTAAATTCCAGATTTTTGTGTTGTTTTTCATCATCCTCTATTCTTATTTTATTGATTTATGTACTGGTATGTCATGCTCAACTCAAATGATCATGTTTGGGGGTACCCATTCATGTGATGTTTCACACACCGTTCACCACTTTCTTTCCCCCTTTCAATTGCGGTGTTTGTGTGGTTTATATTGGTCAATTGAACTCACACAATCACTGTCGAGGCAATGTACATTTATGTCATGGTATCACAAAGAAATAACATACAAATCTAGATAGCGCATCGAGTTTTTCATGTGTTGCCTTGGCGAGTTTTGGTTATGAAGTCAAACACAATTCACCCAATCATTGGTGGTGTCCAGTGAATCATTGTGTGTTTTTGACTGAACCCTAGGAGGTATCCTAGTGTAAACTCAGTAACATTCTAGTTCTAGGTGTTAAAAACCAGGGATTAAAATATCATAACCTTATATCATGAAGCAATGAAGGATAAACATCATGCGAGTACCCTTGGTTGATCACTCTTAATTAATTCTGTTAATCTCTACTTTGTTTTATAGCTTCTATTTTCTATTGTCATCTTTAATAATCAAACCCAAGTATTATAAAACGTCATTTCCCTTTTTAATTTCATAATCAAAACCACATTTTAGAATTAATGATCTAAGGCTCCGTCGAGAAACGACTTAGGGTTGCTGCTATACTGCAGAAATTCTAGTCAAAATTAAACAACTAATTTGATGCGCTCGACAACACGTTCAATGACCATGTAGGGGAAATAATGTAGGCTCATCGGGTGAGGAAGGTGTTGGATATCCAAGAGAAGGATAATATCCCCACTTCAGCTAAAGATGTATGCCGGCATATTCTGATAGCAACCAGTAAGTAGTCCCATATCCCTGCTCACTCAAAACAAGTTTGTGGGCATATTCCCATAGTAGGCATGGGGGAGGAACATATCCCTACCCCCATGCACAAATCCCACGAGCATATTTTAGTGGAACGAGGAGAAAATAATTAGGCACATATCCCATCTTCAATCGAAGACATATTCTAGTATATAGTGGAGTCCAAAAATGTGCAAGATTATATCCCAGCATAGACTTTGCTAAAATGAAAATATATTTTTACAACAATTGAAGAACTATATCGGCATATTCTATCACTATTCTAGATAAAGAGACAGGTGCATATTCTTATCCACAAAACCATGACAGTTCAACACTCTGTTCATTATGAACAAGTGGCTACACTAGAGAAAGCACACATTCTTGCTCCCACCTGAAGGATTATCGACATATTCTAATAAAGGTTGAGGCCTCGAACCAAGCCCATACTCCCATTCAAACCAGGGCTCACTAGGTGATAGTGGCACATGCCCAGGGACAGAGGAACATGTCTATCAAAAAAGTCAATCGGCATATTCCAAAGGCCCAAGATCAGGATCATATCACCATTCTGAATGGGGCTTACCAAGTGAGAGGGAAAATTCCTTAAGTAAATCTCATATTCCTATCAAATAATTCCAATGTTATACTCTAAAGGCCCAAGATCAGGCATATATCCCTATTCTAGAAGATGATAACTAGTGAGAATGGCACAAGCCTCGGGATAGGATCATATTCCTATCTATGAATATGACTATAATATCCTAGTAGATCATGGAATCTAGACACATATTCTTAATTTCTCAGAATAAATACCACACCAACATAATTTTGAGGCAATACAGGAGGAGGCACATATCCCTTCTCCCATTATAGATGTCTGTCAGCATATTCCAGTAGGGAATTCATATTCATACCAGGCTCATAATACTGCTCCAACTGAGGCTCAGCATGTAAGAGAAGCACATGCCTTAGGCCAGGCTCATACTCCTACCAAGAAACACCAATGGAATGTCCCAAAGGCTTAGGATTGGGCTCACACTCCCTTCCTGGTCAAGGATCACCAAGTGAGAATGGCACATGCCTTAGAACCAGATCATTTTCCAATAAATAATGAGATATCTCATCAACATATTTCAGTAGCTCATAAGTAGTAGGATTTTACTCTCATAGAACCAGAAGGTTATAAGCATGTTTTGAATACTGTCATATAGTAGGTTCATATTCCTACACAATTCCAATAGGCAGGTCGGCATATTCTGACTATGATGCAAGATGTGACTCATATTCCTAATCTTCTTAATTCTAGTTTTTTTGATGTCATTCAAGACACATTCTCAACACCCCAAGGGTTGGTTAACTCTTTCACAATAGCAGAATATGATCACTACCATGATAGTCCTCCTCATGGTAGTGTGGAAATGGATTATACGTATTATACTCCAAACATACATTGTGGTCAACCTCCCCATGGTGACATCTCCCACATACAAGGAAATCCTCATCTTCCCAAACATATTCATATATAGATGTGTTTAAAGCTCATAAATCTTCACATAGGGAGGTGTTAAAAGATTCTATGCCCCTCATGACTTCTGACAATGATATCCCATATGAGATATAAAAGGAGTGCATGCATAATCAATAACAAACTATATGGGATATTGATCAGTGATTGAAGGCTAGAAACCTCCCTTACCCAGGAGTCAAGGGTCACTTTTAGACCATCAATATACTATATTTTTATCTAGACTTTCCACTTATATCCATGTCTAGATATCTAAAACTTAAAAATCATAGCACAAATCTGTAACACACTTGATACCATTTCATCACAAATCTTCATAAATAGATCTCTAAATCCATGTCATGCATATGTATTCAAGGATGGGGAGAGTATGGAATGTTGTACTTTTTAGCACCCATATAATAGAAAAACCACCAAAATATGGTTTCCTATAATGTCATATCCTTCATAAAAATCAAGGGATGGGGTAACTCTCAGTCCAGTTGGCCACAATAATAGAATTCTTCCACTTCAATGATGCCCATAAATCAAGAATGGAGGGATAAGATAGAAAAAATGACTTCAAACAGGGCCCCTCAAAGTAATAATAATTCATTTTAGACATAAAGACCTAAGTTGAGATAACCCTAACAACTTCTCGTAAAGAATGGTTATCACCATGGGTTTTCATCGCACCAAGCTCCTACGTGAGCACAGCTATGCCGCATCAAACAAGCCACAGTAGGAGATTCCATATCATCCAACCTAGAGCAAACCCATACCACAAAGGTGGGGGAATATCTACCACCACCTATAACCATCATATTGTCAATTCTTGAGACAATTTAGGACATATTCACAACAGTTGAAAAAAAAACCATCCCGTTGTGCTGGGGAAATTTATATCTCAATCACCATCTCCAGGTTCATCATCCCCTGAAAGGGTTCTGGGGAAATCAATGGTGATTTCATATCAACCCCACCCCACTATGATGGGGGAATTTATATCTTCATGTCTTTCCCAGAAGTCATCCAATCACTGAATGGAATCATTGGATCCTCAAAAATAGGACCAATCAATTCCAATTATGGCCCTAAATAACCCCCACCCCACAAGGCTGGGGGAATTTTCATCATCATAATCATCACCATAGAGAGAATTAGTATTTTCTTGGTTGGGAGGGAAAAATCAATGGTCAATGTCACACTGATTCCTCTAACCACAAGACAAGCCTCTGTTAATTAGGACTTACTCAGAAACCACGAATGTCAAATTCCTCAAGGTAATTATTCATAGAACAAGACGGGAAGATAATATGATAAAGGTGATTAGACCCAACCGATGTGAAAATCCAAAACAGACCAATATGGACAAGGGTTTGAATAATGACCCTGGTTAAGAAAGTGCATAATTTTCCTGTTGCGTCGAGAGTAATGGTAGAACCACTATTTCCTGGTATGACTCTATGAATATATTCATTATCAACATGAAATAAATTGTCAATCAAGACACAAATGTAGAAGGTTGAAAGATATAAAATTTACCCTAAGAGGAGGGTGATTTGGATGCACCAAGAGAGGCTGCACACACCTAGAGCTAGAGAAGCCTCCAAAATCTAGAACCTCTAAATAACAAGTTTCCACCTATCTGGTAGAACACTACTAAATAAAAAGGGAAATGTACAGCTACATCCTAGTCATCACCTGGAAGATTTGAGGTTCCTTCCATGGAGGAACAGTTTTCACAATATGAGTGAGATAAAAATTCTTAGATGACACATCAAGGAGCTAATTAGGGGAAATATTCCAACTGGGTATTGTATTAAGGAAGAGACAAATATTCTCCCTCTTATATACGATCTTCCAGTGAGACTTTTATTTGATCATAAAAATAGTTTCGGATCCAGGAAGCTAGTCTACATAAATGAGGAAGTCAAAAATGATCGTAACTTCCCTCCGTCTCAGCAGAAACATCTCCCTCATCAGGTCAATCATTCCCTATTAGGATGAATTGAGGATCAATAAGAGACAAAGGCGGGGACACCTCATCGATCCCCACCTACACCATGTAGATAGGATGTGGCACAAACAGTAGTTCCCTTAGAGCTACTTAACATCATCAAGTCCCTTGCTACTTTAAAGGAAGCTATAGAAGGGTGATGAAAACTTTTGAAGCAAGATAGAAAGACATATCTCAAATGGTTGGATGATACTCCACCTCCACCCAATTTCTAAAATCCTACCTTCTCCACTTTTGATAATATGGGTGACCCCAAACAACATATCACACACTTTATATCTAAACGCAGGCCGATGATGGGCCCTCGATATCAAAAGGAGGTGAAAAAATGAGGTGTTTTGTATATAATTTGATAGGTCCATCCTTTGTATGGTACAACAGCATACCTGTAATATATGTTTTAGGATGGGAAAACCTTAATCTTCAGTTCATTTATTAGATTAGATCTACACTGAGGAAAAAAATGATTGTCAACCTGAAAAACTGTAAACAACATGAGAATGAGAGGGTGTCTAAATTCATATCCAGGTGGAAAGGTTTAACCTATTCACTTAGCATCCCTCTATCATATAAACAACTACTAGATATTTGTGCTAAAAATCTCTAGGATGAGTTTCAAACATCAATGAACTCAATGAAGTATCTAAGTGAGTTCCATGAGATTGCTGAAATAGTGCAACATCTTGAGGAGTCCATTCAGTGAACTTGATCTAATACATGACTCATGCCCACACCACAGGGGAAAATTTCATGCAAATAGAAAGTTTAGATATCACTTTCAAGCCAGCAGTAATACCCATCCAAGCACCTAGGAAGGTCCCAAACCTCCTAGCACCTTTTATAATGTGGAAAAAATCATAGAATTACCCTCATCTAGAAGCACATAGAAACCAGTGTTGCTCAGGATTCGAGTAGAAAATGAACGAATCATACTCCTTAAAAAATGAACAAGTCCCTGGTTATTTATTGGAATTCATGGATAATAACCTTCTCATGTAACCTCAGCCTAGGAAGCCTAATGAGTTTAACCTCACCGACCATCCCAACTATATCCCTTTACATAGATAGCTAGGTCATAATATCTAGAACTATTTCATATTTAAATAAGTCCTTTAAGGCTTGGTCAATTATAGACAGGTGGTGTTAAAAACTACTTAGATCATGTTTCTTGCATAACTATTTCCCAATCAAAAAAATAAAGTGATTGGCAAGAAGTTCTGGCCAGGTGTGCGAAGAAGTTCAACAACTGGATGACTTAGAAAACTGTTAACCAATCTCATGCCACCATGAGATCATAGCTACATAGACCCACAATAGTACCACCACCTAAGAAGGAGACCTAAAATTTACCTCCTAAATTTGGGTGAAACCATCAGATTTAGGAAGAAACAGAAGGGGAAGAGTCATATTTTTCTCTAATATAAGCTCTAACTCTTATAGATTTCTTCCCTACAGCATCTGCAGCATGGGCACCACCCCACCAAATGGAATCCTAATATCACAAAGATCTCATATTTGGTTCTATAAATATGATAAACTTGGATAACCCCTTATCCAATGATGAATATGCCTCAGAATATGAGTTAGTTGCACATAACTAGGGAACAGGAGGTTACATGCATAGGAATAGATGATACAGGGGATAGCGAGGGTGTGTACAGACCCAATATTTCTACCACATCCCCAAAAGGATATATATATATATAGCTAAGAATCATGGGAAACCACTCCAGTAGGATCAAAATAGGCACATAGGCATTCCAGAATCCTCTAGCAGTCATCCACACCTGATTGTCTTGCATTTCCTCCTAGCAAGGGTTTGGTTATTTGATCAACCTAGGAAATAAGAAAGGCTAGAATGACCTGTGCCACTGGAAATAGATACTCCCTCGACTATTGTACAGGAACTGATCCCATCCACCTCAAATTCCTCTACTCTTAATCCACATGTCTAGGAGAAACCCCACATCGGGAAGTACCTACATCTAACACAAAATTAGGACGTTCTAAAACAATTTTCAATTATCCAAGTCAAACTATTAGTCCTCAATGCACTCCATCTTTTAAAATAACTAAGTGAGGCACTTATTGAATCCCTCTATAGCCCATAAAAATTTGAGACATAATTCTCTACAGTCAAGGTTTATCGAGTGGAGACTATGTCAGCAGAATGTCATTTTTTCATCTTGTTCACTAACCAATATCAACAAGAAGTACTTCAAGGGAACACCAAGCCCATATATGTTTCAGTAAGACTCAATAATTTCAAAGTCTAGTGGGAATTGATTGATAATGGATCGAGGATCAAACTCATCCCAGTTCGAACCCTCCAACATTTGGGATATAGCGAATGGGATTTGTCTCCCACAAAGCTAACCATTCAATGGTATGATAAGTATGAGAAAAGACCTCTTAGGAAGATCAACTCATAGCTCAGTTTGGGGACCTCACATATGATGTTGAGTTTATAGTTATCTAGTAAGACACCATATATAATGTCCTACTTTGAATGCCCTGGCTCCATAACCACTTGGCAGTACCTTCAATATTTTATTTGTGTCTAAAGTACCCCATAATTGGAAAGGTTGGTATACTTCATGGTGACAGTTCCCCCTTTGAAAATTTTATATCTACATATACTAAAGTTTATTTCTATAAAAAGGGAGGAAAAACCCAAATATAAGATGATGAAGTATAGGTTGCATCCCCCAATGGTTTGGTAACCACCCTTAAAAATCCCTCAAGTATGCTCAATAGTGACTATGTTCTCCCAATAAATCTATTCAAGGAAATAAAATTGACCTTATAAGTCCAAGACCCTTTTTTCCCTAGTGACAGTACAAAAGAAAATCATCTCCAGAATCTCTCTACTATGACTCTAGTTGTAGGGGTGATAACGTCTCTTATCATGGCATCCCTCACAATCATAGTGATATAGAAACCACCAGATTACCATTATCATTTGATAATGTCTCTATAGACTCAGAATTAGGGGAAGATGTCTCTGCCACCATCGATGAGTTTCGGTAGATAAACTTGGGAATGAAAAAAGACCCACGGCCTAATATGATTAGTGCTTCCATGACTCACAAAGAGAAAGAGATGTATATTTCATTTTTGAAGTAGCATCAATATGTGTTCCCTTGGAACTACAAATAAATTCCCAGATTGAATCCATATATGGCTATGCGCCATCTCAGATTACCCGATGAGAGTAAAGGCTTCAATAAGGTGGTTAGGATGATGCACCGCTCTCATGCCACCAATGTAGACATGGAAGTTGATAAATTTATCAAATATAACTTTTTATGAGAAGTAAAATACACAATATATCTTGACAACATCATCCCTATCGAGAAAAATAATGGTAAGATTAGGGTCTGCATCAATTTTTGAGACCTTAATCATCACTTCCCAAAGGAATATTTCCCATTGTTGATCATAGAACTCTTGATCGATGAAACTAATGGATTCTAAGCCCTTTCCTTCATGGATGGGTATTCAGGGTACAATCAAATAAATATGGGCCCTAAAGATGAAGAAACCACTACCTTAAAATTAGTTTAGGGGATCTTTTTCTATTAGTTCATTCCCTTTAGCTTGAATAATGTTGGTGCTACATATCAATGCAACATGCATTATATCTTTAAGTTTTTCTTAGGAAAAATAACTGAATTTTATATCAACAAACTGATTTTCAAGTCCTAATAGCAATGTGATCACTTCATGGATCTCCAAACAGTATTTAACAAGCTACTACACCACAGCCTAAAGATGAATCCATTGAAATTCACTTTTTGGGTAACATCAGGAAAGTTTCTTAGATTTATGGTATGCCACCTTGGCATAAAGGTCGACCTAAAGAATACTAGTTCTATTCTAGAAATTTCACCCCTTAGAAATATCAAATAACTAAGGGGGTTTCAACGTCACATTGCCTACATTTGGAATTTCATAACCAACCTAGCTGGAAAAGATCTCCCCTTCATCAGGATAATGAAGAATGGAATTACCTATCAATGGGATGATGACTTACAGAAATCCTTTGAAATTATCAAGCAATATCTCCTACAACCATCATTCCTAATACCAATTGTGTAAGGGAGGCCACTCATCTTATATATGGACACCATGGAACACTCACTGGGAACCCTCCTCACATAGAATAATGATGCAGGGAGTGAGAATAGTTTCTAATAACTTATCTAGACAATGTGAGGTCTGAAGACCAGATATTATGATATTGATAAGATCTTCCTTTCACTCATCTTCATAGTGAAAAATATGAGGCATTACTTATAGCACCATGAATTCCATATGTTCTCTCATATCGATCTGCTCAAGTACATCCTTGGTCATCCCATATTGATCAGGTACTCAGCCCAATGGGTGGTCATTCTGCAATAATAAAAAATTTAGTTTTTATTGCATAAGTTAGTGAAATGGAAATTCATGGATGATTTTCTTACATTTCATCCTTACTCGTATAATATATCGGTGGACATAGATCTTATAAATGGGGATATATTTTATTCCCATGACACTCCTCAGACATGGGAGATATATTTTGATGGTGCCTCCTTAATTCCTAATGGTAAAATCATGGAAAACCCAAGATTCAATTGGGTTAGCTTAGGGATTGTATTTGTATCTTTAGAAAAAGCAGTTTTTTCGAACTCTTTCTCACTATCTAGATTTTTCATAAAAAATGAGGCAGAATATCAATCCCTCATGGTCGGCTTGGAACAAGCCCTATAGTTTCACATAGCCTACCTGAATATTAAAGGGGATTCAGAACTAATGATAAAGAAGATCAATGGAAAATATTACATTAAAAAGGAGTAATTGTCCCCTCTCACTGGCTATGTCAGGGGGCTGATGGAGTAGTTCCCTTTTGATCCCACATTGCATCATATTCCACGATCATAGAATTCTTGCATCGATGCATTGTATAATGCAGCCACAATCCTCAACGACCCTGATTAGGAGGAGAAACCTTTCATATCACACATCAAATAATGGTCTCATCGATCATCGTATGTGATATATAGGTGATATAATAGGTAAACATTAACTCATAACATGATGAACCAATGACTTCCCCTGTATGGATGGAGCTCATAATCAGTTATCTCCAAAATGGGACTCTCCTAGAAAACTGAGACAAAAGGGAATAGATTTGGTTCTGCATAGCAACCTTCACCCTGTAGGATGGTCCAAATGAGAAAAAATCCTTTTATAAGCATGGATTTGATAGAATCCTCTTTAGATGCATAGAATAAGGATATATTTTCATTGTCATGAAAGAAGTGAATTTAGGATCTTGTGGTGCCCATCAATCTAGGACCAGGATCTCCCACCAAATCAGAGGGTTGGGATATTACTGGAAAACCATGATACAGGATTGTGTGGAATTCACCAAGAAACTTCATGCTTGTATGATCCCTGAAAACTTCATCCATCAACCCCCAAAATTCATGCATATATCTAAATATTCCTAGCCATTTTCTGTTTGGGGAATAAATGTTGTGGGGTCATATCCCCCATCCACGGCTAAGAAGTTCAAGTAAATACTTACTACTACCGACTTCTTTACCAATTGTTTAGAGACAATACCCATCAAGGAAGTAGGTAAAAAGGACATCATCAAATTCGTAAATTCCCATATCATCACCCAGTTCAGGGTCCCTCACACAATATTGATAGATAATGACACTAACTTCTATTCTATATAGTTTAAGAAATTGTACCAGGAGTACAATATCAATTATAGTCACTCATCTCACTATCATACAGTATAAAATGGATAGATAGATGACTTCAATAAGACTCTATCAAATATACTCCATAAGATGGTGAACAAGGATAAGAATTCTTGGTCAGAAAAACTACTTCATGTTCTATTTTATGGGCCTACCGTACCACCACGCGTACTTATACATAATAAAAACCATAATCATTGGTGTACAGGACTAAGGTAGTGTTTCCCATAGAGGTCCATCTACCTTCACTCCGAATATCCTTTTACAGAAAGCTCTTGGATGATGATAAATCACAAAATTAGTTGTCTGAATTGGAGCGGCTCAATGAGAATAGGTTAGGCATTCTACACAGCCTATAGGTCCATTAAAATTAGATCACACGGGACTTTAATAAAAAGTTTCACCTCCATTCATTCCTCTAAGGATAACTGGTGTTGGCTCTTAGGACCCCAAAGATACTAGGGGATAATCCTCCAAATTTGGAACCCAAATGGGAAGGGCCTTACATTATATGTAAGGTCTATCACAATAGGTCTTACTCATTGTCTACAATGTATGAGGATCATGTTAAAACCCCCACAAATGAAAGATTTCTCAAGAAATACTTTTAATAGATATCATTATATGGGCATCCACATTAGTACAAGATCCTATAATTCATCCTCTTTACATGATGTTAAATTGTACGAATTAATCCTAGTTTCATGATGATAAACTTCACAAGATCATCCTAGCTGCAAGATGATAAACTATGGATCACCTGCGGCCCAAATTTCAAGACTTTAAACTATATTATACCTCAGATCCTTACCACATAACGTTAAATTTCATAGTTGAGGTCCTCACCGTGTGACATTAAACTGCACAGAAATCACTATCTCATTAACAACTCACCGAATACGAGTTAGAACTATGTAAAGAAAGGATGAGATTCCCCCATCCCCATGTGAGAGTCATCTCCACATAGGGAATTTCTCTATTCAAGAACTATGTATGGATTGATTCCTACCAGTACAGGATATGTAGCGACACCCAAACCTCTATCTTTGGGCCTAGCCACAACCTCCCTTCACATAAGGTGATCCAAGTCCTTTTGTCATGACATTAAAATGCATAGGTTTTCTAGAACTACATATGGATTCATTCTCATTATTGATGAGATACGTAGGGACACCTGAATCATATATCTTTTTCTAGCCACCACATGATGCAAAATACCCTTGTCTTATCCTTAATTACCTCTTTATAGTGAGAGGAACCCTTTTTATTCCTTCTTTATCTCACCGAGCATAGCTCACGTGAGATTAGGAATTTTAATAAGGGTTTACCATGAACAAACAAGGCATGGAATCTTATGATAGGGGCCCATCATGGTTCTGAATGCAAGACTGTAAAAGGAATACCATGAGTTCTCACTGCATGACATTAAATTGCACAGTTGATGTCCCTTTCATGACAAAAAAATGGTACATTTCAATGGAACTCACCCGATAGGACCTCCGTTGATAGTGTTGGTCTCCTACCACACTTGAATTCAATAACTAAGTGTGTATTGATTATCATTTTCATGAGTTATATAGTGATTCATGCACTTCCACCCTTGGGCCCAGCCACAACATTTCTACTATTTCACATCATTTCATCTTTTTCCTTACCACATGACATTAAACTACATGGGATTTCAGAACTATATATGGATTGATTCCTATTTCTATAATATATGTAGTGACACAAAAATTTCCATCCTTAGGTCCATCCACAATTCGCCTTTTCATGTTAGGAAACCCACGTCCTTGTCGTATAATGTTAAACTGCATGGTCCCTTAAGAATGATGTGTGGCTTGATTACTATCATCACAGGATATATAGTGACTTCCAAATCTCTAATATTAGGTCCATCTATAATAACAAACAAAAATAATTCCCACCTTTATGCATGGTTCAGACCTGTGTAGAGATTTTCCCATTCAAGAACTATATGTGGCTTGATTCCTAACATCACAAGATATGTAGTGAAGCCTAGATATTCAATCATGGGCCCGGCTACAACAACTGATAAAAATATAAAAACCAAGATACATAGGGGATCGGTTCATATAATCTCACTCTTCTTATGTGTTATTAGGATCTATGCATGGGTTGTTTTCACATATAATATCCCTCACACAATTTTTCATGTTTGTTCCCACATCCTTACTGCAAGACGTTAAACTACACGGAAAATGTCCTCACTGTTTGATAACAAACTGCATGGAATACATCCCCACTACATGATTTTACATTGTGCAGGCCACCACCCATTTTTTATCCCATATCAAAGGACTAAAAGATCCTTACCCTGGTCGACCAAAGTGTGGTGTGCTTCCTTCACCATTTAATCTCCCCCATACTTAATGTATCAAGCACCTCAAGTTTCCATAAATCATCCATGGACCTTGTAAAAGATAACCAGATTCAAGGTAACCTTTTCTTGAAAATTCATTTATGCCTATGGCTCCTGTATATGCGCCTATAGTCATCGACCAAATGAATCACTCTATAAAAAGGACATTCCAATCCTTGTGAGTCCCAACATCACCGTGGAAGAACTCAACACCTCAGTGTGATTTGAACTACTCCTGGTATGATTTTCCCATATCATTACTCATGACCTAAGAATCAAGATCCATGATTTAAAATATTCTCATCCTTTTATCAAAAATATGATGAGGTGCTCTCAGTACTGGGTATCCTCATTGATCTCTTGTGCACCATCACCCATATTAGGTCCATCTATATCATGGCCTTAAACTGCATGTGCTTTGGTCAAAGTTATATGACCTTAAACTCTATCCAATAATCGTCCAAATCAAAAGACCTTAAACTACTATCAAAAGATACACAAAACATGTCAGGTCAAAAACCCGCAAAGGGAGGCCTAGGAAAAAAATAAAGTCTTCACTCACTAAACTTTTCATCTCTAGAGTTTTGGAAAAATAAGGGCACAAATAAAGAAGGAACAAAGTTTATAGGGTTTACACTATATCTCTAGTAGAATAAAATCTATGCTAACTGGACCCTCTAGTTCCGGAAAATTTTAGAGTAATGATTTTTCACATCTCCTCACCATGAGATTATGTTCTCTAGGCGGTGACATAATTTTTAGGGTGCTCGAACCCTTCTTGGATATTACACTTTCTAAAAATAAAAATTTATGATTAGGGTGCCTCAAATCACTGTAAATCATCCATGGTTCTCAGAAAGGATATTCAGCTTCAAGGGAACCTTTTCTTGACTATGCATGTATGTTTAAGGCTCATACATATGAGTCTATGGTCATAAACCAAATGTGTCACTCTGCAAAAAGGAAATTTTGATCCTTGTGAGCCCTGACATCACTATGTCATCACTCAATACCTTAGCGTGTCTGAACTACTCCCGGTATGACTGTATCATATCATCCTCCAGATCCGATCACTTTAGACCATGACTTACCATCTCCATACCAAACTATCTAAAGGGGTTTGACATCTACGATGTTATTCCACCATGTTTTGTACCCTTTATCAAGGATAGAATGAAACACGCCATTCTCAAACCTTTGATGGCCCATGCTTCATGACTCGAAACCATAGGGCATAGGGATCGAGCTTCATGATCAAGAGCTAAAATGACCTAGGGGGAAGAACCTTTCTTGGATAGATTTCCTCCCATATCCAACCTCATCTTCTGGATGTTTCAGTCTCTATAAATATTCCTTGGACCTCAAAAAGGAGTGGAGATCATCTTTCCCTTGACCATGATTTTGATACATAAGGTCCTTGACCCACCAACAAAATTCATCTCCTCCTTTCCAGAAAGGAGCCTTAATCCTTGTGATCCTTGAAAATGATGTGGAAGAACCTAGAATCTCAAAATGTCATAGTACATACCCAGTATGTCTTCCCTATCCCATATTCATGGACCCAAAACTTTGAGTTATGACTTAAATCACCCATCTTCCAACTATATAGGAAGATCTAGCATCCCTGCTATTTTTACCTCAACTAATATTACCTCCATAAATCTTAAATATCCCTTGGAAAAGATACTTGTCTTCAAGAGACCCTTTAATTGACTATACATGTATGGATATGGATCCTACATACATTCCTATAGTCTTCGACTAAATACGTCACTCTATAAAAAGTAATTTATAATCCTTGTGAGCCTCAACAACACCATAGAAGAAACTAACACTCCAAAAGTGTTTTGGTTCATTCATGGCATGTATACACCATATTCCATGATCATTTAACAGGTCTAATCTAAAATACCCTAAACTAAGGTAATATAAGGTTCATGATAAAAGAGCCCAAACAGTAGCGATGGCAGGTCCAAGTTAAAATACCCTAAACTAAAACTATATAAGGTCTGAGATAAAATACCATAATCTACAATGATAGAAGGTTAGAGATAAAAGACCCTAAACTACAGTGATAAAAGGTTCAAGCTAAAAGACCCTAAACTACAGTGATATAAGGTCTGATATAAAAGTCACTAAACTACGGTGATATAAGGACTGAGCTAAAACATCTTAAACAATAGTGATAGAAGGTCCGATCTAAAATACCCTAAATTAAAGTGATAAAAGGTCTGAGCTAGAGGACCCAAAACTAAATTCATTGTAGCAATAAAGTCTACAAAAATTAAAAAAATTGTAAGGCACACCATATAGCCTTAGTGGAAGTAAATATTCTCTCACCAAGCCTATCATCTTTAGAAAAAGAGAGAGCACTCCCCCTATAGGACATATATCCTACCAAGTTGTCTTTTTGTGAGTCAAGTAATTTCAAGATAGCTGGAGAAAATATACCAGTAAAAAATCTCATGTTGGAGGGAATTCATGATCATTTATCAAGAAGAATCTATTAGGATTTCAACATTCAATTCCAGGAATTCAGGTTTGCTTCATATTATGCAAAGGATGGGTTGCATTGATGATTCACATAATATCAAATCACTAGAAAAGTCATGCATGTCATGAATAAAAGAAAACTGGACAATACATAAAAAGATAATAAAATGCATTCATCGATATCATGTGATGGGAGGAATATCCACATTTTAGAGTCTCTCCAAAAATATTTTTAAAAATTGGGTGTGTATCAATGATCTAATAACAAGAATATTTGGTCGGTTGAACAAGCCAATTCGGCCAGATCTTGGAAAGAAGCGTCGATTGAACACTGAAGTGCTACTCATCCCACCCTTACACTTTTCCCCTAGATTGAGAGTCTCGCCTAAATTAGTCAATTCCTCAACTCTCCTTTTAGAAGAATACAATAAGTAATATTACATTTAAATATCATCCATTAGGAGAGATATGATTTCCTCAACCCTCTTTCATCAATGGCAAAATCTTTCCAAACCAGGTTGATCTATTTCACAACTTCACACAATGATTGGAAATCAAATCCATCCACCCCTAATTCATAAAAAAGTTGGTGAAGATTCACCTCTTGATCATAGAATGTTTCCAGAGGAGTATCAGTAACTAGAGCACGAATTTGCTTCCATATTATCCTACTCTATGTTCCAGCCTCTATGATCGATGGAGCAAGTGCGGCATAAGGAGGATCCACCAGTTGAGATGATAAGTAAGCAAGAAGATAAGCCTCATATTATGTTCTCTTAATAGGTGTGTCAACCATAGCCTCTATTGGAGGGCCAACTTCCTCAATAGATTTTATTTCACTATTGGGGTAGTCATTATTAGTATGAGGTCATTTCCTTGATGTCTCACCTAGATCTTAAATAAACTCCATCATCGCCACTGAAAATGGGGTTGGAAAGGAAAAAAGGAATGTCCAAATAATGGACTAGATTTCTTATCACACCATCAGGATAAGATTCTACCCAATCCTAGGAATAATCCTGGGTAAGGAAGGTAGGGGAATCAGTAAGTGGAAGTATGATTTCAGCTTCAGTATCTTCCCATGCCAGCATCATCCAAAACTGGCAGATGACTCCAGGATGTCACTCCCCTTGAACACTATCCAAATGATGAGGGTATACCCTTTGGGTAAAACCAAACTGATGAGAAAAAAAATAGGTTTTATAAGTCTCATAGATAATTAGCTCGTCTACCCTAGCTTTAAGAACCTTGTCCCAAAGAGAGATCATATATGACCTTTCATCAATGGAACCACGGACATTATCAATAATCAGCCTAGTCAATGCATGAAAAGGGGTAAAATTAAAGCTTATAGATTGAATGAAAGAAACCTTAACCTCAATAGGGATTAGCACCATTGTTCTAACCCCCGATATATTCAGCAGTCTGGTATAGGATAAGGTGTCTGGAATCCAAGTGGCATTGTAATATTAATAACAATGGAAATTCTACCTTATCCAGCCAAAAAATGGAGAGGACCATTTATTCTATAATATGTGATTCCTTATTGAATATAGACCAGGATTTGATAAATATATACAAGGACTGATACTACCAATTTGAGGTTTTTTCCTTCCGTAAGCCGCACCACCATCACCAATGTGTTAACACAGATCCCTGAGAATCTATCCCTAATCGGGAAAATCCATAAATTCAAAAACATGTCCATAAAGCCTGCCCAGCTAAATTACAATGAGACCTTCAATTTCACTTATTATCCCCATGAGGTATAGTCCCCAACTTCCAAGATGGACCAATATGATCCATCACTATATCGGACATGCTAAGAAGGTCATCGGTGAGGGTGTATGACATTCGTCTTGACGCCTCTACGATAGAGTAAAATTTCAATCCAATCCTTGAAATAAATGGGTGAGTGAAACATAAGATCCTCCCTCAGTTTATTCATAACAATGGTAAGAATTTCCTTTTTCAAAACAAGAGTCTGCAAGGGATCATCCCAGACATCTGTGACCAAGAGGAACTCATTATACGTATCTCCGAGGGGGGAATAGTTCCTAGTTAATAGATATCCCATATGTTGATACCTATTTCACCATGTTACAAATTGAATGTCTTGATTCTAGGGAACCAACAACTGATCAATTATCAGATAATATGAGGCTGGAGATGGAAAATGAATTAGGATATACATAATGACTCAGAGAGATAGACCCTATATAAATCATTAGTGAACTTTGAACAACTTTTCCTGACCTAGAATGGCCATTCCCATTCTTCAGAAAAATTACCTCCTGGATAGAGATCCCATTTTGATCTCTATTTTCCATAAGGGTTGTCCAGAGAGGAGGAAAATATACTCGAGTATCTCTGAGAAATAGGATAAAGAGAAAAATCACTGCCATCAAGATCTAAGGGAGAGTTTTCCAATATATAAGACAAACCCTGGTATTGAGCTTCAATCAGCTGGCCATCCTTGGAAATAGTCGTATGAACATAGTTAAGAGAATATGAAACCTAAAATGATGGCGGCTTGAAGTCTGAAAGATGGATGTTAACATCATCTAGCAATTTAAACCCATATATAGTAAGTCAGTGTGATAGAGGATAATCCTAAATCTCGGGTGAGAGGAACCTCTTCAAAAACTTGTTATCAGAATCCATGTGATATCGATTATAGAGACCCTGCTTTTTCTTACATTACAATTACATCATTTTAAAGATAAACAATATAATATTGTTACAAAACAAAGATCCAAAGGTTTAGTGTCTTGGTAAAATTGGGACTATACATAACATTTACACAATAAAACATAAATTGTTTAATTCCTTTTTCTATAGATTCTTAGTGGCCTACATTTTCTCCTTAGTGCATATAGTCACCTGAGGATATACATCAAATAAAGGGGTGAGCTAAAAACCCAATAAGAGGATATATTAGAACATTAATTAATATTAAATGGGTGAGCATAATCATCATCATCATAACATATGCATTAGATCATCAACATAATCATGATAGGAAGCATTATATAAAGGTATAGAATGTGGAAATTCATAAAAATGAAACATCATGTCTTAGTGGTCAAATACCACACATAGTTGTGAACAAAGATAGAATCATGTTCATGCATAACATATGTGCATCATCATAACATCATTATTTTGAACAAAGATAGAATCATGTTCACACATATTTCATATTGTATCGTTAGATAAATCACATTACCCAATGCATTGGAGTTAAATATAATTCTAGATGCACCTGTCATATCATAACATTTACATAATCATGCATGCCACATAGAACATATAACAATATTTTCCATAAAATAACCCATGGAAAGGAAATGGGTTTAATGATAATTTCATCAAGAATACATTCATAGATAAACTTTTGGGTTCTAAAAATAAAAATGGAATAAAATACTTCATATAAGAATCATCAACCTTGAGTGAAGAAGAAAAGATCTCAAGATAAGTAAAAGATGTGTTTTTATAAGGAAGAGTTATTTTGGAAAAATAATTGAATTTATAATTAAATAAGATTGGAAACATGTATATCCAAAAAAATAAAAGGTAAGAACAATTAGATTATATTTTAGGAATATTAAAAGAACAACCACATTGAAATTTTGTATGAAAGAGGAATGACCCAAAGAAAGGAAATTGATTTTGAGAATCCCCTTACCTTATGTATGAATGCTTTGTTCACTTTAATATCTAGGAAAATAAAATTAGATTCATTAATTATTAAATCCATAACCTATTATACATTTATTTTATTCATTATAATTTTATTAAGTTCATTTATGACCATTTTTATGAGTTTTAGTGTTCAATTTTATCTTTTAGAAGTGTTTTTTTTCTTGGTTTTCATGATTGGTTCACTTGTATACATGTATGAAAGTTCATGTAAAATGAGGATAATTTTATAGAATTGGGATTATACATTATTAATGATATTATATAAGTTTAAATGGAGTTATATATTATTATTATTTAAATATTAGGATTAATCATTAGATATAATGTTAACGATAATCGCTTATATTAATTTTGGTAGTTTTCGATCACAACGAAGCCATTTTATTTTATTATTTAATATTTGGTATTTATGTTAATTAATGAACATAAAAAAGTTACAACATACATTTTAAAATATTTTTTAACCATTATAATGGTTTTATGACCATCCTTGAAGGTAGTATAGTAAAAGGAATATGCATCGTCTAGGATGGTCGTAAATCGACACATCACATATGATGTTTTCATTTTAGAATAAAAAAGAAGAAGAGGTGGGGTTTGATGATGGATTATTCCATTAACATAATAAAATTACAGAATATATAAGAAAATATAGTTATAATGAAACTTGGATAAGGGGGTATGAGTAGAGAAATAAAAGAATATAAATTAAAAGAAATTAAAAGAAAAGAATGAGGATTTTACCTCTTGAATTCTCCTCCTTGAAAACCTCCTTAAGGGGATTGTTTTTGGAATTTTTTTGAGACGAAAGGCTCATGTAATTAGTTTAGGTGATTTTAAATAGTATTGGGTTTAAATTTTACAAGATTAAAGTCTTTAGATGTGTGAGGAGAATAGGTGGTGAGGGTGGTATTTATAGGGGAGGATATGGGGTTTTTTGTTTATTTTATTAATTAGTTTATTATTTTGGCTCAAGATTATGAATAGTTATAATTAACATGACTAAATACATTTAAATTAGAAGTGGAGTTATATATTATGGTCTTATATAATCCATACATCATCTAGGATTCAATAATTCATGAATTTGTTAAATACTGTAAATTATTGCATTTCACTATTCATCAAAAATTCAACTACTTTAGAAAAATCCAAAAAAAATAACTCTAACAATTTTTCGATGTGTAGAATTAAAAAATTAACTTCTTTTTATGAAAATAATTTTCAAAATATAAGAAATTTAATTTTTAATTAAAATCACTATTTAGTTGGAAAATACCGATTTTAAAATTATAACTCATTTTATAATAATTTAATAAATTAATTAAGGTCTCATAACGTTATATTATAATAATTATACAACAAAATATTAATTTATAAATCTATTTTATGAAAATAAAATTTCTCTTAAATAATTATACTAATTATAAAATTGAAAATAGACATTTATGTCTTATAAAAATACCAACACTTAATTAGTAATTTTTAAAATATTTAATTTCATATACTATGATATGATTGTAACATATTGTCATTTATAAGATACGTAAATTTTATTTATACTTTCATAAATGATTTTACTATTCTATTGGACTAATTACTATTCCTAATTGTCGCATTACTATTCCAAAGGTCAAGTTACTATTCTATAGGTATAGGTTTTTTAACTTCTATAAATACCTATTATTTAATTCATTAATTATTTATAAATTTTGTATTGAATTATCAATGTGATTTTATGTGATTTATAATATTTATAAAAATTATAAGAAGATATTTTCCATTGATAAAATTTTGGGTTGTTACATCGAGGGCCAGCGTTGCGGTTTCTGGATATCACTTCCCTTTAATTGGTTGTAGAAGATGGTCTTTGGAGAGAACCAGAAGCCATATGCACAAAAATAAGTGGCATATGTAAGAAAAATAAGATAAAATCCTGTAAAAATAAGTAGATAAACCAGAACTAGTAGGTGTATCACATGAATAAATAAATTCATTTGTGAATTTCCTAAAGGGCTCAAAAATCTCCTAACCCCCAGAGATCTCGCAGGTTGCATAACCCCACAGGGCATTGTGAAATCGCATGACCCATTGGAGAATAGTGATCACATAACCTATACATGGTCACATGAGTTGTATGATATTTTATGGATCATATGATCAAGTAAACAGACCACGTAGGACCCTTAAGAAAATCACATTATCATGGAAAAAGTTCAAGAAATTACTGAAATGTAGTTTGTAATTGGTTTGAGTGGTCGCTTGAGAAAAATTGGTCTTGAGAAATAGTTCTTGTGAAGGTGGGATAATTATGGGGTCTCATGATCGAGTCTTGCGGGAGGTTCTTACAACAAAGGCATGCAATGGAGACAGGGCAAGGTCACTCGAGAAGAATGATTAGTCGGTGAAATAAAGGATCTCTTCTCCCATTATTTATAGGGAATCTTTCAGAATGCCAAGCATTTCCTGGTAGACCAAACATCACCCAAGACACCAATTCATGATAGCACAAAAGAATTGGGAAGGAATTTACTTTCCTCAGAATTGAGCCCTTGTCACTATGGATATCTCTCCTGAGGGGATAATTTGTTGACGTCCACCAAATGAGAATTTTTAAAGTTACAAAGGAAGAAATATCTAGATATGAGTATTATTTTTCCCAAAAAAGAAAAATAAAAATAATATATACAATATCCATGGATCACGTGAGCCTCTAAGGGATACGTGATTGTGTGACCATCATAAAGTCACATGAAGGAACCATGTTATGCACATAACCTATAGTGGATCCTGTAGAGCCCCTCTTGACAATACCTTATATTCTTTTAAAGAAACCCTATACAATTGATGGTCATGTGGAAGTAGATAGATGGGATCCCCCAGGCCATGAAAATCATTAACCAGAATATGCCTGACAAACCATCTGAAATTCCTTTGAAAATAGGAGAAAATTGTCCAAAAGGCATGATCCTCTTGCGGTTGAGAAACTCACATGATGGATCACGGATGGGGAGAATTGTTGGACTCCTCATGTATTAAACATGTTTTAATGATCACAAATCTCAATAATAATTAAAAATCTTATTAATGATCACAAATTTCACAAATCTTATCAATCATGTGTATTTATGTTTCAAGTTATCTCATACTTGATAATGTCTAAGATCAATACATTTTATGCATATTACTGTTTAAGTCTGAATACTGTTATTTTCCTAAGTATAAGACACCGTGAAGCTTGACACAGTAAGCCAGACATCGTGAGCAAGACACCGAGAACCCTGACACCGTAAAGCTTGACACAGTAATCCAGACACCGTGAGCAAGACACCGTGAACCCTGACACCGTGAAGCTTGACACAGTAAGCTAGACACAGTGAGAAAGACACTAAGAACAGACATCGTAAGCCAGGAACTTTGTTTTCCTAAGTGCCAGACACAGTTAGCAAGACATAGTCATCAAGGAACCATGACAAGGAGACACCGTGAAGGAGACACCGTGAAGGAGACATCGTGAAGGAGACACCGTGAAGGAGACACCGTGAAGGAGACACCGTGAAGGAGACACCGTGAAGGAGACACCGTGAAGGAGACACTGTGAAGGAGACACCGTGAAGGAGACACCATGAAGGAGACACTGTGAAGGAGATACCGTGAAGAATACACTGTTTCCATAACATACTGTGACATTGTTTCTTAAACTCTTTTGTCGTCTTTCAATTTAACTTTTTAATGGTCATATTTTATGTCTTTAATTCACTGACATAATTAATGTTTTCTTGTAGACATAGTACGAGGTACGAGGTACGAAATATATGGAATATGTCAGCTAAAGCTCTTGCATTGTGAAGATAAAGAGAAGAGTACCCAAGAGAAACACATGGCGCGACAACTCAAAAAACCGGGAGTGCACTGTACTAAACAGAACACCAATCTTGAGCACGACCATGAATAAGAGATTGAAAGATCTTCAGAGAAATCATTTTATCTTGCATGAAATTAGACTCTTCTGAAGAACAGATAAAGTACACTGAAATTCAGAGAACATCTTCATTCGTGAAGAACACAAGTTGAACCATGACACTCTATTTTTCAACAAAAAAACAAGAGAAGGACTCAGAAGCATTTCTGTCTTATCCATGGAGTCTAGAGCTACACTGCTAATCACTAGAGAATTATAAAGTCACATCTACTCTCTCTTATTGATTATTTTATTTACTTTCAAGAATTGTGTGTACTCTGTATATTTTACACACACACTGACTCCTGTACTGAACTGAAGGATTTATAAATCCTTACACCAAACTCCCTTATTCTTGTTTACCCATGACAACTGTGGAAGAGGTCCCTGTGTGGCCTGGTCATTATATTGTTTACCCACGAAAACTGTGGAAGAGATCCCCGTGTGGCCTAGAAAGTCTATGAACTGTTGTTAACCCCGATCCAGGGTGTGGATCAGAGTTTATTTATATAAACTTCTTGGTGGCAGGTGATCACCAAGTGGAGTGGATTAGGTCTAGGCTTCAGACTGAACCACTTGTTTTATATCTGATGTACCATTTAAATTTAGTCTACTCTGTTTTTACTGCTTTACTGCACAATCCATAAAAACACTAAATTCACTTTGATAGTTAGTCTTGTAAAGAAGTTATATCTGATTTGTCTTAGTAGGATAACTTCAAATATAATTTTAATAATACCAATTAAGACTACTGAGAATTAATCAATCTTCTAAGAAGTTGTTTAAACAGTCAAACTCTTATAACAGTATAACCTTGATTAACTGGGCTGTATATATTTTTGAGGAAATCATTATTTGTAAAACTAATATTATTTTAAACAGAAATTTTTATAGTTACTCAATTCACCCCTCCCCTCTTGAGTTAACTACTCCGACCAACATTTGGTATCAGAGGTTTCTCTATTAGGACTTTGTGTAATCTCATTAAACTGTGATTATAGTTCAACTTTAAAGATCTATAAATTTCTATTAATTATAAATTTCTAGATATTTTAAAGTAATTTTTTAGTATGGACAATAGATTGGAAGGTTCTGCAACTAACAGACCACCATTCATTAATGGAACCAACTATGCTCAATGGAAAATTAAAATGAAAATGCATCTAGAGAGTATGAGCTTTGAAATTTGGTCATCCATTATAGATGAATACAAACTTCATGTGACTGATAGAATTACATGGGATGAACCTAAAAAACATTCTTACAATAACAATTGAAAAGCTATGAATTCCTTTTATTGTTCCTTAGGAGATGAAGAATTTAATAGGATTTCTTCTTGTAAAACTGCCCATGAAATTTGGGATACCGTGTCTGTCTCACATGAAGGAACATCTAGTGTAAAGGAAATGAGACTTAATACTTATACTATAAAATATGATAATTTTAAAATGAAACCTGATGAGCCTATTTCTGATATTTATCTTAGGTTCAATGAGATTGTCAACACAATGATTTCTCTAGGGAGATAAGTCACTGCCAAAGAATAGATCATGAGAATTCTCAGATGTCTACCTGACAGATGGAGGGGAACCTCTGTCTCAATTAGAGAGTCATGCGACATAAGAAGACTACCTGTAAAGAAACTCATTGGGAAACTGATGATGTATGAGGAAGAGCTGAAAGTCAACAAAGAAGAGGAGGATAAACCAAAGAGGAAATTTGTTGCATTCAATACCTCCCTCTCGAAGCACAAAGACAAAGGAAAACTGTAAGCTTCTATAGACAGTTACACTATTGAACAATCATCACCATACAGTGATTAGGAGATGGCTCAACTGACCAGAAGATTCAAAAGATTTTACAAGAAGAAAAACTTTTTCATAAAGCCTGACTTCAAGGGAAAGTATGATCAAAAAGGAAACTGGAAAAAGGACTGGAAGAGAAGTGAAAAAACTGATGAGATTGTATGCTATGAATGTAAGCACAAAGGACATATAAAGGATGATTTTCCAAAGCTCAAATATAAGCAGAAATATGAGGACAAAGACAATAAGTACAAAAAGGCAATGAAGAAAACCTGGAGTGCCTCTGAGGATAGTTCAAGTGACTCAGAGACATCACATGATGGAAAGGCTAACAAATCCAATTGTGTTTTATGAAAAACACATCTAAGGTAACACTGAACTCTTATATACATAATTCATACTATTCTGAAGAGGAAAGTGACTCTAAAAATATGAACAATGAATAAATGTTTGAATATTGCAACAGTCTTGAAGAGACATGCAATGAATTAAAAGATAAATATAAATCATTAAAGAAATAGCATTCTATCACTATAACTGTTAAATCTGAACTTACTACTAGAAAATAGAAAAATTCTCAACTGCTCAATGAAAACAATGAACTAAAAATGTCTAATGAGCAATCAAAAAGTGACTTAGAAAAGTTTACTAATGGTAAAAATACCCTTACCCAAATGCTAGGAAAACAAATTGCTCCTAAATATAATACTGGAATTGGTTATCAACCTGGTAAAATAAACCTTGGTAGAACAAATTTTGTTTCAAAATCTAGGACATATTTTTTTGTTCCCAGTTCTGGACACAACTCATCTATCTCAAGTCATGATTCACATTCTACTGTTTCATATTTTTGTGGACCAAATAGAGTTTATTTTTTCAAATACTTTACACAATGATTATAGGAAACATATGAGACAAATATGGGTTCCTAAAGCACTTATTACTAATGTTACTAGACCCAAACAAGTATGGGTACCAAAATATGTCTTTGATTGATCATGTTATAGGAAAGATACTTAAAGAGCTCCTACACAAATCTGTGGTACTTGGACAGTGGGTGTTCAAGGCACATGACAGGAGACTACTCATGCTTCAAGAATCTGATAAAAGTAGATGTAGGATATGTCACATTTGGTGACAATGCAAAGGGGAAGATCATTGGCTTAGGCTAGATTGGTAACTCTGATTCGATTCTAATTTCTAAAGTACTGTTTGTTAATGGTTTAAAATATAATTTTCTTAGTATCTCACAATTGTGTGATGATGGATATCATGTTAAATTTGAAAATGATGCCAGTAATGTTTTTAATTCTAAAGATAAATTAGTATTTTCTATATCAAGGAATGAAAATGTTTATTCTATTAATTTAGATTCCTTAGCTTCCCAGAATGTTTCATGCTTAAGTGTATTTCATAAAGAATCTTGGCTCTGCCATAGGAGACTAGGACACTGTAATTTTCACTCCCTTAGAAATTTAACTAGAAAAGGCATAGTTAAAGACTTACCCAAACTTGAGTTTCCAAATGACAAAGTCTGTAATCCTTGTCAAAAGGGAAAACAACAGAAAATCTCTTTCAAACCAAAGAAAGAATTTTCTACTTCTCAACCTCTCGAATTGGTTCACATGGACTTGTTTGGACCATCTAGAGTTTCTAGTTTAAATGGGAAGAACTATGTTTATGTTCTAGTAGATGATTTTTCTAGATATACCTAGACCTTCTCCATGGCTCACAAAAGTGAAGCTTGCTCTTATTTTACTAAGTATGCCAATTATGTAGAAAATAATAGTGGCCTTAAAATTAAATCATTAAGAAGTGATCATGGTCATGAGTTTGAAAGTCAAGAGTTTGAATCCTTTTGCTCAAAAAATAGTTATAGTCACAATTTCTCTGCCCCTAGAACACCTCATCAGAATGGTGTTGTAGAAAGAAGAAATAGAACCTTGCAAGAAATTTCTAGAATAATTCTTAGTGAATATAACCTACTTATTTACTTTTGGGTTGAAGCTGTTAATACAGCATGCTACATAATCAATAGAGTCTTGATAAGACCAATTCTCAAAAAGAACCCATATGAACTCTGGAATAATAGGAATCCTAAGGTTAATTACTTTAGAGTTTTTGGCTGAAAAGTCTTTATTCTCAACACTAAGGATAATCTTGAAAAATTTGCATCCAAAATTGATGAAGGAATTTTCCTAGGTTATTCAATTTCAAGTAAATCTTATAGAGTATTCAATAAGAGAACTAAATGTGTGGAAGAATCTGTCCATATCAAGTTTGATGAAACAGATCCACATGAGCCTAGAATCATCCTAGAAAATCTGGAGGATGATGTATCAAATCTAAACAACAACTCAAAATCCTCAAATACCTCTATGAAAGAATCTGTGAAAACTTCACATTGTGGAAATTCTATGCAATCAAATCATAATGAACCTGAATCTGTTGATGAACCCGAATTCACTAGTCCCTCTTTTTCTAGAAAGGTTGGAACTCTTAAAAACCATCCCTTATATTCTGTTGTAGGAGACTTAGAGAAAGGAACACAAACTAGAGCTTCTCTTAGAAATCAGGTTGAACATCAAGCCTTCTTGTCACAGCTTGAACCTAAAAACATTGATGATTCCATCAACGATGAATTTTGGGTAATGGCTACACAAGAAGAACTCAATTAGTTTGAAAGAAATAAAGTTTGGAAACTTGTTGAAAGACCCAAGGACACTTTTGTCATAGGTACTAAATGGGTGTTTAGAAATAAGGTAGATGAAGATGGAAATATAGTTAGGAATAACACTATATTAGTTGCACAAGGCTATAGTCAAGAAGAAGGAATTGGCTATGAGGAGACTTTTTCTCCAGTAGCCAGACTTGAAGCAATTAGAATTCTACTTGCTTATGTTTCACATCTGAATTTCAAACTTTATCAAATGGATGTTAAGAGTGAATTCTTAAATGGGTATATAGCTGAGGATGTTTTTATTGAACAACCCCCTGGATTCACAAACCCTCATTTTCCAAATCATATTTTTAAACTATCAAAAGCTTTATATGGTTTAAAGAAAGCTCCAAGAGCTTGGTATGACAGATTGAGTACTTTTATAATTCCAAAGGTTTTACAAAAGGAATAGTTGATCCTACCCTTTTCATAAAATGAATTTCTAATGATGTTTTATTTGTTCAAATCTATGTAGATGATATTATTTTTGGATATTCAAAAAATTCATTATGTATTGATTTTTCTAAAATGATGCAAAACAAATTTTAAATGAGTTTAATGGGTGAACTAAAATTCTTTCTTGGATTTCAAATCTTTCAAAATAATGATGGAATTGTTTTAACTCAAATTAAATACACAAGAGATCCTCTAAAACGTTTTGGATTGGATAGCACAAAAAGTAGTGACACTCCCATGAGTACCATTTGTAAGTTGGATCTTGATGAAGATAGAAAATCTGTTGATCAAACCACTTATAGAGGAATGATTGGAAGTCTACTCTATTTAACTGCTAGTCATCCTGATATTATGTTTAGTGTGTGTATGTGTTCTTGATTTCAAGCAAACCCTAAGGAATCGTATTTAAATGCTGTAAAGATAATTTTCAAATACCCCAAGCATACACCCAATCTAGGACTGTTCTATGCTAAAAGAAAATCATTTGAACAAGTTAGTTATTCTGATGCTGACTTTGGTGGCTATAAGTTGGATAGAAAGAGAACCTATGGAACATGTCACTTTTTAGGAAAGTCATTAGTATCATGGTGTAGTAAGAAACAAAATTCTATTGTAGTATCTACTGCAGAAGCTGAATACATAGCTACCGGCAGTTGTTGTGCACAAATTTTGTGGATGAAACACACTTTACTAGATTATGGATATCAATTAAGACATGTACCAGTAAATTGTGACAACAAAAGTGATATTAACATTTAAAAAAATCATGTTTCACATTCTAGGACAAAACATATTGATGTAATACATCACTCTTTGAGAGATCATTATTAAAAAGGTGATATTACATTGGAATTCATTGGCACTGAATATCAACTCGCTGATATATTCACTAAACCATTAAATTCTGATAGAATAGATTACATCATACATGATATTGGCATGATAAATCACAAATACATATCTTACTGGTTTTACTTTTTAATATTTTACTACTTTTTACTTTAATGTTTCATGTTCATGGTTTCTCGGTTACTCTCTCATGTTTACGGTCTCATAGTTAGCACTTTGTATTCACGGTATGTTACTCACTGTCTCACTGTGACTGAACAAAGTTTACTTACTATCTCACCGTGATAGAACAGACCATTCACTGTCTCACCATGACGACCACTGACTGTCTCATCGTGATGACCATTTACTATGGCATTGTAATGACTATTCATGGTCTCACCGTGAAAATTATTTATGTTTTTCTTTTAATCTGTATCGCAGTAATTATTATTTCACCACTTTTTTCTTTCCCGCGTTTTTACTTTTGTGACGTTTGACATTCCCAAATGATAAAAAAAGGGTTTTCACTCGATTCTTCACCCGAACTCTCTCCCACTTGCTCCTTCCGAACCCTTTCAACCTAGAAACCCTCTCTCTATCTCTTGAACCTCCAGTGGATGCCAAGGATGAAGCGTCCGTCTTCATCTACTCCTGAGAAGTGTAGCTCGAAGAAGAAGAGAGCACCAAAGCTGGTGCCCGAAGGACCCTTGAATCCAAACCTGGTAAACTGTAGTGTTGTACCTGAAAAGTAAATTTTCCCTGAGTGGTTTTTGTCTAGAAAATCTCTGGTTTTAAAGGTTTTAAGAGAACAAGGCTGGCTTGAATGGTTCTCAAGGAAGGATAGACCTATTTACCCAAGGTTGGTAGCTCAGTTTTATCAGTATGTATAGTTTTATTTTGATGCCGGTGAAAGTTTTATTGTGAGGAGTTGGTTAAATGGACAAATATGATCCTTCTTGTCGAGGTTATGGGCTGCATGCCTTAGGATACCTCACAAAGGGATTTGTGATGATTATCAGAGAGACCCCCCACCTACAACTGATTTCTTTGACCAAGAAAATGCACTGTAAACCTGATTAGCCACTAAATGAGACTAATATTCATTGTTAATATACATAATATTCATGTTTTTTATTATTCATAAATTCCATTTTAGTGCATTTTACACTTTTAATATCATTTCACATTATGATTATAATACCTTCTTAAAATGCACTATTATGTGGTATATTTTTGAACATCATTTGAAGTACCCAATGATTCATCATATTATACATATTTTAATTTTATAATTTTGGAAATTGATCTACACTCCAATATGAACATTTTTCATTTAGGTATCAATGGATAATTCATGGAAGAAGATGGAGATATTTTTTGATGAAAGGAAGCAATTCTAGAGAAGGCAGATTGGACACCATCCCACAGATGAGACGGTGGGGCCCAACATACATGCCCAAAGAATCCCAAATTTCGTGGGATTCTAGATTACATTTATATTAACAAATAACTCTTCATGATCTAATGTTAATTCGGCCTCCATGGTGTCCATTTAGGCGGCCCAAGTTAGAAATAAAATTCTGGGCTAGATTCTGCGGCCCAGAAAAACAGACCATTACTATGATTATATCTCGGAATCCACAACTCCAAATAGGCCCAAATTTTATAGAAGGTTAAGATACATCCGGGGACCTATTTTCGTCTTCTATGGTCCACTTTGATTCGGCCCTCTAGAAGGTCTTTTAAGCGCATCTGTTAGGTACATGAAAGTTGGATGCCTTTTCGGGTCAAGGGTAGAAAGTCTTCATTCCACAAACTTTCCACCACCTATGGCCTACCAAAATTAATTGATATACTTTGTAATATTGGAGGATATACCCAAAGGCTCAAAAATTCCTATTTAAGGAAGTGGTGTTGGAGGATTTAGGAATCTTTGGATGCTTTGTTCAATTGTAATATTATGCTGCAATTTTGTTGTCTCAAATTTGTCTTTCACATGTAAGTTGTTCAATTCACTTTAGTTTCTTAATAAAAGTTCTTCTTCTACTCTTATTATATTGTTATTAATATCACTTTGATACCTTTGGATCAAGGTGTGAATTTATTCACACCAAACCTTGTGAAATTATTCACACAACGGTGGAGTGATCATTTTATTTTTGTTGTTTTCTTTACTTCTCCATTTCCTCTCTCATGAGTCTACTTTCCGCATCCATTGAAACCATGGGATCAATGTAGGGATAACACACTTATGTTTTGATCCAAGGGAGTAGCAAGGGGCTGGATTGGATTTTTTTTATCACCTCATTAATGTATAATCACTTCTTTATTTGAGATTTTTATTTGATGATTTTTAAACTCCATCGTCCTTGTTGAATTTAAGGCCACACACTTCAAGTGCTAATACGAACCTTTATCTTGAAGTGATCAAAACTTTGATTCTTCAAGTGTATAGGTGATTAGTATTAAAGGGTGTAGGCATTAAACCAGTAAGTGATGATGTTGTTTTATCTCCTTAAATGAACCCATCTCAAATATAAGAAATTGAAATCATTAAAAAGGAAATACGTCCAATCCACCCCGAGCGATAACCTAGGATCAACTAATTATTTTAAATTGAATTCACTTAAGTATCTTAGAGTTACTTTAAACCCATATAAAATCAACCCAATTTGTCCACTTCATAGCCAAAAACAGTCCATAGAATGTACGTGTCTATAGGTTACTTCTTAGGTCTTTGAGGATTCGACAACCCAAGCTAAACTACAAGGACCATCTTACCTTCTTCTCTTGGGTAAATTTGAGCGAGAATCAAATTTTGGCACCGTTTCTGGGGACCTAAGTAAGTTATCTTAGACACTATCATCATTTTTTTCTTTCTAATTCTCTTTTCTCACTCCTCACTCCTATGGAATTCAATTTTGAACAAGTCCAAATAGGGGAAGCCTATCCCTACTTTGATCACCCAACCCTGGGTGTGATGTACAATGACCATCCTAATTTATACATGTGGGATCGTCAACAACCTAATGAACCACATTGTTTTACCCCTATGATCCACAAAACAACCCAACATATAATGAGTTTCAATCACCACAAAGCCAATATGAACACCCTTCTATGAAATTCCAACAACTTAATTATCCACCTGAAATAGACCATATTTCTCAACCCCTTACCCATAATGATCCATAACCATTACTTGAAAAATTGTGTCAAAAAATAGAGATAATGAATTTTGAGGTTTCATCATTGAGGTTAGAACTACAAAGCATTAAAAATTGTGAGGAACCCATCCCTACACAAAATGTCCCTTCCATAACCTTATGTGAAGTGTCTAGTTTCCCACAAACCTCTCATGAATTTACTAAAGAGAAAATCTTTGGATTTGGGGAAGATTATGAGGATCAAGGAATTGTTGATAGGTGTTTAAATCAAGATGAAACTGATTTTTTGTATTCACAAGAGGAGAATTTGACATCATGGATTGAGTGTCCTGAATACCACTCCATTGATTCTTCTGAACAAAAAATTAATGAACCATTGGGAGAAATCAAAAACTTTGAGTCCATAAACATTCTTAACACTGATCTTTCCAATTTTTTGGTTAAATCTTCTATTCAAAAGGAACCAATTTTGTTGAGAAATTTGGAAAATGAAACTGATTTGGATTCAAAATCTCAACCTGTGTTTGAATGTACTATCCAACCTGAGCTCAAAATCATTCTCCTTACTTCCATGATCAAGTATCCCTTCATAGGATATAACCATGAACATTTAGTTGGAATTAATTCTTCTCTTGAAACCAAAAAAGTTGTAATGACTATTGATGTCTTTGGAAAAACTATAGTGGAAACTGGATCAACCATTTCTGATATTCCTTGGATTTTATCACTCATTATAGAACATAGGTATGCACACGAAAAAAATTATAAACAAATAATAAATCTCAATCTAGTGGACATGGAGAAATATGGGGTCCTTAAAATTTTGAAAATTGGTATTGGGTAAGTAAGGGGTCCATGTTGGGCTGACGATGTTAAACAAAGCACTACACGGGAGGCAACCCGTGGTTTTCATGTTTCTAATCTTTCTGAATCATGTTTATTTTTCAAATAAGATTAATTAATCATTTTGATATTTTAAAAAATAAAAATAAAAAATATAAAAAATATACTTTTGACCTGTTCTTCTATTATGAGTATGGATGGGTATGAAAGGGGAGCACCATATTCATCCGTGTCACGTGGTGTGATCCTTGATTAATACCTTACCCAGAAATTTAAAAAAGAAGACAATATATCATCAGTTTATTCTATAATATATATATAATAATATTTTACTTATATATATATATACTGTTTTTTTTTTTTCCTTTTTCCACTAGGGAACTCTGCAAGCGACATGGATATCAAAGGACTAAAAGGGAGAAGCAAGAATTTCAACTTCAACCACTAGGTGACTTCATTCCATGATCCTCATTTTCAATTTCCTTTTTGAACTTTCATTCTCTACCTCTGCCCCCTTCTAAATTTTCTTTTCTTTAAACACTGAGGACAATTTTATTTTAATTTGGGGGTGAGATAAAATAAAAAATGATTTTGTGTCAAAAATATGAATGATTTGAAAAAAAAAGTGTAAATAGAAGGAAAAATTCCTTTAACTTTGGACGTGATATTACACATTGAAAACTTTGAAACTGAATATCAAAAAATTTAGCATGCCCTGATTCTAATTTTAATCCTTGTATAATTTCATGAGCATAGATTTTGGAAAGTGTGGCTGACCAATGTGATATTTCATCGTTTATATTTTCATCCAAATAAAAAAAGATCACAATGCACGTCCTTTGGATAGTGGGGTATTAGTTTGAGTTCATGGGGTCCTCCAATTAAATAGCATAGGTTTGGTGATCATTTTAGTTTTAGTATGAGTATTCAATAAAAAGAAAATAATAATAATAAATTTGCGTGTAGAGCAATGAAATTACATAATGCGTGGCTTTCGGCACTTGGGGATCGTGACTCCAAAGTTGTTTGGACCATAGTTATTAATTTTATCTCTATTTTTGGTAATTTGAATTTTTTTTTGACTGAGTTAACTTGAGATGATGCCCGAGTATGTGGGATTCAATTGGTGCCCTAAGATCTTTGAGACTGGGAGTCATCAGCAAAGTCTCGCTACAGGGGTTGACTCTTTTGAGTGCAATTTCAATTACCGTGGAAAAATTGCAAAAAAAACAAAAAAAAACAAAAAAAATATGATACAAAAAAAATTGAATACTCATCTTAATATTGAAATGTGATTCCACCTAGCGCTTCTGTCATTTCCCCCTTGAATAAAGATGAACCTCCATGTCTATTGTGATGCACAACACATCCTCATACTTAATTGATATTGGATGAAATATGAAAATGAATTTGAACAAAGGAATGGGATTTGGATTGGGATCTTCTTATGAAACTATCTTTTATTAAAATATTTTTATGGGTTTCATGATTGTTTGGTATAAGGGTTTCTGGTGATCACTGTGTATTAAAATGTTTTTGGAAAAGGGAATTCAAATTTCATATTGTTGAGATATATTTTGCTCGGGACTAGCAAAACTCAAGTTGGGGGGTGTGATTAGACACTAAATGAGGATAATATTAATTGTTAATATACGTAATATTCATTTTCTTTATTATTCATAAACACCATTTTAGTACAGTTTACACTTTGAACATCATTTCACATTATGATTATAATACCTTCTTAAAATGCACTATTATGTGGTACATTTTTTAACATCATTTGAAGTACCCAATGATTCATCTGAATATACATATTTTAATTTGATATTTTTTCAAATTTATCTACACTCCAATATGAACATGTTTCATTCAGGAATCAATGGAGAATTCATGGAAGAAGATGGGGATATTTTTTGATGAAAGGAAGCAATTCTAGAGAAGGCAGATTGGACACCATCCCACTGATGAGATGGTGGGGCCCAACATACAAGCTCAATGAATCCCAAATTTCATGGGATGAAATAAGAAATGTTTAGGAACAAATAAATCTTCAAGATATAATTCTAATTCGGCATCTATGGTGTCCATTTAGGCAGCCCAAGTTAGAGATAAAATTTTGGGCCAGATTCTGCGGCCCAGAAAAACTTCCCAATAATATGATTATATCTCGGAATCCACAATCCAAATGGGCCCAAATTTTACAGACGGTTAGGAGACATCTGGAGCTCCATTTTTGTCTTCTATGTCCCACTCTGATTCGTCCATCTAGTAGGTCTTTTAAGCGCGTTTGTTTGGTGAATGAAAGCTGGATGCCTTTTCGGGTCAAGGGTGGAAAGTCTTCATTCCACAAACTTTCCACCACCTATGTCCTACCAAAATTAATTGAGATTCTTTGTACTGTTGTATTCTAGACCCTAGGGCTCAAAAATTCCTATTTAAGGCAGTGTTGTTGGAGGATTTAGGAATCTTTGGATGCTTTTTTCAATTGTAATGTTATGCTTCAATTTTGTTGTCTCAAATTTGTCTTTCACATGTAAGTTGTTCAATTCACTTTAGTTTCTTAATAAAAGTTCTTCTTCTACTCTTATTATGTTGTTCTTCATATCACTTTGATACCGTTGGATCAAGATGTGAATTTATTCACACCAAACCTTGTGAAATTATTCACACAATGGTGGAGTGACCATTTTATTTTTGTTGTTTTCTTTACTTCTTCATTTCCTCCCTCATGAGTCTACTTTCTGCTTCCATTGAAACCATGGGATAAATGGAGGGCTAACACATTTATGGGTTGATCAAAGGGAGTTGAAAGGGGATGGATTGGATGTTATTTATCACCTCATTAATGTATAATCACTTCTTTAATTGAGATTTTTATTTGATGATTTTTAAACTCCATCGTCCTTGTTGAATTTAAGGCCACACACTTCAAGTGCTAATACGAACCTTTACCTTGAAGTGCTCAAAACTTTGATCCTTCAAGTGTATAGGTGATTAGTATTAAATGGTGTAGGCATTAAACCAGTAAGTGATGATGTTATTTTATCTCCTTAAATCAACTCATCTCAAATATAAGAAATTGAAATCATTAAAAAGTAAATACGTCCAATCCACCCCGAGTGATAACCTAGGATCAACTCATTATTTTAAATTGAATTCACTTAATTATCTTAGAGTTCCTTTAAACCCATCTAAAATCAACCCAAGTTGGCCACTTCATAGCCAAAAACAGTCCATAGAATGTACATGTCTATAGGTTACTTCTTAGGTCTTTGAGGATTCGACAACCCAAGCTAAAATACAAGGACCGTATTACCATCTTCTCTTGGGTAAATTTGAGCGAGAATCAAAACCCTAACTGGAAATGGCACTAAGATAAGGTCCATAGATTCTGAACTTTATGGGGATACAAGGTTGTTGTTCAAATTTGTTCAAAATGTGATTATCCCAAGGAAAGGTGACTTTTCTGTCTTAAAGTATCATGATGTATTTATGATCCATCTTGTGAAGAATGGCCACAAGATAAATCTGTGCAAATATATCATTCACCATATGTGTGAATTGATTAAGGTCACATCCAAATCCACATCTCTATTTTACTCTACACTGATTTCCGCAATGCTTGTTTCCAAAGGAGTAGTTGGACCCAATGAAGAAGTACTAGTGGACTATGAATTTTGTTTATCTAAACCTACCATCAGAAGGATGAAAATAAACTAGAATCCATGGAAGAAGGAATGGGTTGAAGATAATGATAAGCTTTATGAGAAGTATAATCCTGTGGATTATCCAAAAAGGCTGAAGGACATTACTGATCCTGGTTTGGAACTAGATGAAGTTACTGAGTATCCAGAAGATGAAGAAGAAGAGGATGAGGAAGCTGAAGTACCACATAGAGAAGAGGCTGATATACCTCATAGGGAAGAAGTTGTTTTTGAGGAAGCAAGGAAAATTATTCCTCCTGCTATTCTTGAAGAAGAACCTCCTTCCCCTAGATATTATGTTAATCTAGAAATTCAATCTGAGGCTGTAAGAGAATTAATTGTACCAGAATCTGAGCAGAATTCCATGGAAGCTGTTGTAGTAGGAGAACTCCCTGCTGTGCAAGAAGCTACTCAAAAAGAACTCCCTATTATAGAAGAAACAAATCGGGAACAACTCCCTATTGTGGAAGAAGAAAATATAAAATAAATCCCTGTTAGGGAAGATGAAAATCAATAATAACTCCCTGAAGAGAAATATGTTCCTGAGATAATACCCTCTCCTGAAGAGAGGATGGAGATAGCCTTTCAGTTGGCTAGGGCAGAAATGGCTGCGGAAATTAGAGATGAACCAGTGGATTTAAATCTAGTTCCTGAGCCTCAAGGTCCTAAAAAGGAAGAACTTATTGAGGGGGAGGAACCTCAAAATCTTGAGACTAGTGAAGCTGAGTCTGTTGAAGCATCTCAACCAACTGAGTCATATTTTGTGTACAATCAGTATATATTCCCTAGCTTATATGATGTAAGTGAGTCTCAACAGGTTACAGCCACTGGGATTGATCTTTATTCTTTGTTTCAACTGAAATCTGCCACATACTTTGCACCTGAAACTGAACCTCAACCTGATCCTGCACCTGTACCACTTCATGCACCTACCCCTTTACCTGAACAACAATATTTTGTTAGCAAAGATGATTTTAAAGTCTTTGGAGACACTATCTTAGCTTGAGTTGAGAAAAATTATGTCCTCTCAACCTCGTCTTGTGACTAAACTGAGTCAGGAAGATGCCTCACTGCTTTTAGAAAAGATCATTTGGCACATTCAACCCAAGATGATCAATGAAATTAAGGAAGTAAGATTTGAGAATAATTTACTCAGTACTGAAGTTTCAACTCTAAAAATCATGGTTGAAGACCTCCAAAGAGAATTGCATTCTTGATCAGAGCCTTCACCTGTTGATGATTCTATTGAACCTGATGTTTCTCACATTTCTAGAGATATTGTGTCCTAGATTCATCAATACCTCTTATTATTTGATGAAAAGATTGGAGAAAGGCACAGGCAGATGTTTCACTGTATGAGAGAGCTTGTGGAAATCATTAATAAGCTCACAGATGAATATACTGGTTGTCTTCAAAAGGTATTGAATCAATTGAATTCTCTGACCACAGATGTCAAAGCTCCTATTCCCTCTGGTCAAACCTATACTCCTTCTTTGGATAGTTTTCTGCTCAGATCTATAGTCAAGGAAGATATTCAGAATTCCTTAAGTGGCTTTAATATGGCTCCTTTACTTGAAGTTGTTAAGAACAGTGATAGAGTGCTTGACTTGGTTCAAATTTACTCAAAGACTGCCAATGATGCTCAATAGGAGATCTCTAAAAAAGTGGACTTCTATTTCAACCGGATTGTCTCCAAGACTGATATGACCAATCACTTTAAATATCTAGTAGAGAATCTGATAATTCCTCCTATAACCCAAGCCTTCAAAAACCAAGTCTGGAAGCTAACAGAGTTTACCAGATTGTTGGACAAGTTCATGGAGAATAAAGATGATTTTTAAAAGGCTATGAAATATGGAGGAGATATTATTGCAGACTTCATTAAACTTCTAAGGTCGTATATTCATGTGCAAAGTACAACAATTCTTGCTCCAGCGGCTACTCCTCTCAGACCTAGATTACCTACTTTCACTTCTGCCTTAGCGTCCACAACCATGTCTGTTGGCTAGGCTCTTAGTCAGATCAGGCCTGTCATTCTTGACCAACAACGGCCAAGATCCTCTACATCTCCAACTTTGTCTCCCTCAGTCTTCAAAGTACTACCTTTACCTTCTTTTTCTACCACTTTTATGCCTTCTTCTACATCAACAACTGCCCCTATGGCTTCCTCTTCTGCTGTTGATAAAGGAAAAGAGAAGGCCACTTCCTGAAGAAGACCAGTAACTATTTTGTTTTATGGGGATGTCATTAGTTGTTTTTATTTCTACTATATGATGTATTCTGAACACTTTTAATGTCATATGCACTGTTTTCTCTCTATTCTCTCTACTTTTTTATAATCTCAAAAGGGGGAGAAATATGAAATCTATATTAACATATGTTATTTTTTTCTCTATAGTTTCATTTAATTTACCCTTTACCTCTATATGATTTTTGATCATCAAAACAGGGGAGATTGTTGGACTCCTCATGTATTAACCATGTTTTAATGATCACAAATCTCAATAATAATTACAAATCGTATTAATGATCACAAATTTCACAAATCTTATCAATCATGTGTATTTATGTTTCAAGTTATCTCATACTTGATAATGTCTAAGCTCAATCCATTTTATGCATATTATTGTTTAAGTATGAATACTGTTATTTTCCTAAGTATAAGACACCATGAAGATTGAAACAGTAAGCCAGACACCATGAGCAAGACACCCTGAACCCTGACACCGTGAATCTTGACACAGTAAGCCAGACACCGTGAGCAAGACACCATGAACCCTGACACTGTGAAGCTTGACACAGTAAGCCAGACACCGTGAGCAAGACACTAAGAACAGACACCGTAAGCCAAACACTCTATTTGCCTAAGTGTCAGACACAGTTAGCAAGACATAGTCATCAAGGTACCATGACAAGGAGACAACGTGAAGGAGACATTGTGAAGGAGACACCGTGAAGGAGACACCGTGAAGGAAACACCATGAAGGATACACCGTGAAGGAGACACCGTGAAGGAGACACTGTGAAGGAGACACCATGAAGGAGACACAGTGAAGGAGACACCGTGAAGGAGACACCGTGAAGGAGACACCATGAAGGAGACACCGTGAAGAAGACACCATGAAGGAGATACAGTGAAGAAGACATTGTTTTTATAACATACTGTGACACTGTTTCTTAAAATCTTTTTTCATCTTTAAATTTAACATTTTAACGGTCATATTTGACATCTTTAATGCACTAACAAAATTAATGTTTTCTTGTATACATAGTACGAGGTATGAGGTATGAAATATATGGAATCTGTCAGCTAAAGCTCATGCATTATGAATATAAAGAGAATAGTTCCCAAGAGCAACACACAAGGTGACAACTCAAATAACTGGGAGCGCACTGTGCTGAACAAAACACCAATCTTGAGCGCGACCACGAAGAAGAGATTACAAGATCTTCAGAGAAAGAATTATCTCATGCATGAAATTAGACTCTTCTGAAGAACACACGATGTACACTGAAATTTAGTGAACATTATCATTCGTGAATAACACAAGTTGAATCACGACACTCTTTTTTTCAACAGAAAAAAAAAGGGAAGGACTCAGAATAATTTCTGTCTTATCCATGGAGTCCAGAGCTGCACTGCTAATCACTAGAGAATTATAAACTCACATCTACTCTCTCTTAGTGATTATTTTTTTTACTTTAGAGAAGTTTTTGTACTCTGTATATTTTACACACACACTGACTCCTGCTCTGAACTGAAGGATTTCCAAATCCTTACACCAAAATCTCTTATTCTTGTTTACCCACGACAACTGTGGAAGAGGTCCCTGTGTGGCCTGGTCATTATATTGTTTACCCATGAAAAATGTGGAAGACGTCCCTACATGGCCTGGACAGTCTATGAACTGTTGTTAACCCCGATCCAGGGTGTGGATCAGAGTTTATTTATATAAACTTCTTGGTGGAAGGTGATCACCAAGTGGAGAGGATTAGGTCTTGGCTTGAGACTGAAACACTTTTTTTATATCTGTTGTGCCATTTAAATTTAGTCTACTCTATTTTTACTGCTTTACTGCACAATCCAGAAAAACACTAAATTCCCTTTGATAGTTAGTCTTGGAAAGAAGTTATATCTAATTTTTCTTAGTAGGATAACTTCAAAAGTAATTTTAATAATACTAATTAAGAATAATAAGAATTAATCAATCTTCTAAGAAGTTATTTAAACAGTCAAACTCTTATAACAGTATAACCTTGATTAATTGGGCTGTATATATTTTTGAGGAAATAATTATTTGTAAAACTAATATTCTTTTAAATAGAAATTTTTATAGTTTCTCAATTCACCCCTCCCCTCTTGAGTTAACTACTATGACCAATAAGAATGTTTTTCCTTAAAAATATTTGAGTAAACTCATGAGACACTTGATCCTTTGTAAAATAAAACAAAGGAAATAAAGGTGGGGGAGTTGGGAGCCTCCTGTGGTCATAAAATTTGCATGATGTGGCCCTAGAGATCTACAAGACACTGCAAGACTCTGGTGACATGTCTGTCTCATCTCATGAAAGCCCACCGACATTTCATACCCATCACATGAAGTGCCTCGGGAATATCTAGGAAATTTCACACTCCCCATTTAGCTCCCTAAGTATAGATGGATGGAATTGTTCAAGAAATTCTTGTGCACCTCCATATGGCCTTTTGTGGTCATGCGGCGCATCACTAAGAGGCCAGGTGATTATCCTCGAAAACACCCAATCAACCTCGTGAACTCTCTGACCATTGTAATATAAACAAAGGAAGGGGAAGAAGGAAGAAGACTCTCACAGTAATAGAACTTTGGTGATGTGCTAAGGCTCTCTACATCATGGCATCATAGGACCCCTTGAAAAGTTAGTATGATCTTTCGAAAGCCCCCATACAAGGCTTCGAGCTTCACGTCAATGCCTCTCAAAAGGAATTCTGATCTCGCGAAGGCTCATGGACATGTCAATATGATAATATAGAAGTCCTTCGGTATGCCCACATGATTCAACAAGACCCCGTTAGTTGGAAATAATCCAATAAAGTTGGAATTCAAAAGAGGGACTCACAGTCACTGAAAATAAGGTGTTTCCCTCTAAGTGATCCATGATAGAGACTCATAAAGACTCATGATGCTGAATACCTTCACCAAATCCATCCTAGATTCACACGAGATATTCCATACAAAGAGGCGAACAACCGGGGTGGTGAGGCCTATAAATACCCAACCCCAGCATGAAAAATACACTATTACACACATGGAAAGATCGACTAATACCGCTACCATAGGACGTGACACTCCAGACCAAAGGTTGGCTTATTTTCATCTAGACACACCAGCATTAGAGTAGATTTCTCGAAGTGTTTGATCTCATGACTGGAAATCTTTATGTCAGGTAAGATATCGGTGGATAGATGTAGAAATCATAAAATATGCATAGGGGATTCACGTGATCACCCATAGATCACACAAAGGAATTATGGAAGAACATGTGAAGAGTATACCACACACCTTCCAGATCACATGAGACTTAAAACAAGATAACATTGACCAAATTTAGGTCATTCACAATATAAAGGCTATAAAAAAGACAAAAGACATGAGACTAAAGCAAAGAGAATATATGTTGATCCTCATGCGCTATTCATGAACCACCCAAATCATGTGATGCACCAGTACATGTCACTCAGATCACCCGGCACTCATTTTCCATAATATTTGGATCATGTGAAGTCCTCTGGACATGTCAAATTAAGTCACATGGCAACCTCCAGGCATGTTTCCCTTGTCTTGAAAATCCCTATAGAGTCATCATTATAGCCTCATGATGTCCTTCATATGTGTATCATATCTCATATAACAATGCCATCATATGTATTTGGGTATCATGGTAGCATTTGAGAATGTCAACTGACTCTCATGATACCCTCTAGGCATGTCAGTTAGGTCTCACGATGCCCTCTAGATATGTCATTCAGGACATGAAACACCCTATAAGACATGTCACATTGACTCTTGTGATGCCCACCATATGTGTTATCCATATCATGCGATAACACATGGTAAATTTAGCTAGATCATGAAACACCCTCTGATAAATGTCACATTTACTCTCACGGTGCCCTCCATATGTGTCAGACATCTCTTGCGATGACACATGGTCAAGTCATCTCGATCATGAGACACCCTTTTGACAAGTTAGCCAGGTCATGTGATGGCTATTAGGACTAACCTTATAGGTCTCGCGACATCCTTTGGGAAATTAGGTCAGGTCATCAGGGCATCTTAGGATTTGATGACCTTATCCATCCTTGGTGTGTAATCCCCAAATACAAGGAAATGTCAGTGTGTAAGCCCCGATCAAAGGAACTAGGAGGAATCTGATTTCTTCTATAACCTGAATACGTGGGACTCTTATTTGAGGCTCGATCTCCATATTAACCATCCAAAGGGATGTATCGGTATATAAGTACTACATCCACAAGCAATGAGACTGATCATTTTTCATCCCTTGTTTCTCACACCGAACATAGGTCACATGATCTTAGGGAGCTAAAATGATCATATCATCTGTATCTTAAGCTTATACAGTGATAAGTAAAACCTCATAGTGTAATCCTCAAACAGTGGCACAATATGATATGTCCTGCATATAGGGAAACATCAATGTGTAAGCCCCGAACAAGGGTAACTTAAATATGTAATCCCCAACCAACTGAACTATGAGAACTCTGATTCTTGAAATAACTAGGATACATAGTATTGTTTCCTAATTATCAATATTAAATAAACATTCATTTCAATGTAGGCCCTATGTCTCCAAAATTTCAACCACTGGGACCCAATTATTCCCCAAGTCCTAATCACTCTACGTTATCCCTCAGTGGAATAAAAATCAAGGGAACTAAGGACTCTGATTCCTACCATAACCAGGATAGGTACGATGCCTCTACAAGAATAGATCCCTATATTGAACATACTAAGAGAATTCCCATCACATAAGACCCATATCTATATGCAATGATATCAATTACTTGTTATCCATTATTTTCCACACCGATCATAGCTCATGCGGGCTTAGGGAGTTGTAATAGTCATATCACTCACATCAAGAACCCCCCCCCCCCCCCACCACCACCACCACCAGCCAGGGAAATACCAATATGTAAGACCAAATGAGTGTAATGATATAAAAACCCCTACATATATGGGAATCTAACTTGGGGTCAATCCCAAAGGCATGATCGAACTACAATAACTCTACTTCCTACCATAACTAGGATATGTAGGAAATCTCCATGAGACTCGAGCTCAAACATTTGGTGCCTCAATTCCCTCACGTATGTCCTCTCCGCTTGACATTAAATTGCATGGGTTTAAAAAACTACATGGGTTTTGATTTCTTCCATTACCAGGATATGTAGGACACCTCATAATGGCTCAATCCCCTCCTCGAAATATCATCGGCCTCCCTATATGGTTGTGAATCCTGAAGTACTTGGTAATATGGCTTCAGTATATAGAGTTGTTATCCACCACTCAAAAACTAATGAATAACCTCGGATACATAAATATGGATTCACTAAAGAGTTCCACTTTATCATGTTCATTAATGGCATCCCATTTCTTTTGTATACAAAGAGAATTAACCTATATTTTTTTTTAGGGTAACTGGTCCTGTACTAGGATTAGGAAGAGATTAAACGACATATCATAAATCTATAATAGATTCCCATAGTAGGAAATAATTCCCCCCAAAAAGGTATGATGATCCCAACCTCCCATCTTCTCGACCAATGTGAGTCACTAAGCATCATTGGGTCTGAAACCCCAAGTGACCACCTTCTTTTGGAAATTAGGTTTGTACCTAGTTATGGATGAGGTAAAGTAAATTAATGTAAGATTAAAATATAGATAAGAGTAAAGTAAATTAATTAAGAGTAAAAAAAGTTAAGTAAGGGTAAAATAAATTTAATCAAGTGTAGAATAAATTTATGTAAGGGTAAAACAAAGTTATGTAAGGATAAACAAAAACTTTTGTAGGTTAATTAAGGGTAAAATAAAGTTAAATAAGGGTAAAAAAAATTTAAGAGTAAACTAAATTTAAGGGTAAACTAAAGCTAAGTTAGGGTAAACTAAATTTCTGTAAGGGTAAAAAAAAGATAACGGAAAATTAAATTAAATTTAGGGTAAACTAATGTTATGTTAGGGTAAAAAATTTAATTAAGGGTAAAGTAATGTTAAGTAAGGGTACAATAAAATCAATTAAGGGTATGATTTAGTTAATTAAGGGTAAAATAATGTTATATGAGGGTAAAATAAAGTTAATTAAGGATAAAATAAATTTATCTAAGCATAAAAAAATTTATGTAAGTGTAAAAAAAACTTTTATAGGTTAAATAAGTGTAAAATAAAGAAAACTAAGGGTAAAAAAAGTAAATTAAGGGTAAAATAAAGTTATGTAAGGATAAACTAAAGTTTCATTAGGGAAAAAAAGTTATGTAAGTATAAACAAAAACTTATACTGGTTAAGTAAGGGTAATATAAAGTTAATTAAGGGTAAAAAAAGTTAAATAAGGGTAAATTAATTCTATGTAAGGGTATACTAAAGTTAAGGGTAAACAAAAGTTAAGTAAGGGTAAAATAATTTATTAAATTAATTTTAATTACTTGTTAAATTTTATATTTTTTATTATTTAACGGGACTCTAAGAAAACACCCCAAGAGATATAGTCTTAAAATTTATACCCTCATACATTGTCGTGAAGATGGTATCCATTATTTGAGTGTCAAATGTTTACTGAAAAATTTAGTGAATCAAGAGCCCAGTCAAGTAGCGGTTCTGAAGAGGTTACACTCGACCCTAAATCTCATCTTCATCATTATGAAAAATAGAAAAGGTAGTGAATGAAAAGAAGGGTATGTATATTATTGATCCAATAAAGGATGAAGTTGATGATATTGTAAGTAATTAATTGTTAATTTTCATAAATATTACTATTTAGTAAATTTATCTCCCTAATATTTCATTTGAAAATATTAATTCATGATGATATTTATTAGAAAATGGTATAGGTTACCTCTATCCCAAAGGTTAGGGTGAATATTATTTCCAATACTTTAAGAAATATGAAACACCTAAGCTGCATCAGATGGTAAAAAGAGGGTATCAGTTTTTAAAAAGTTTTTGGCCGCTCCCCTAATTTGACATTGATGGGGGAAGAATATTTGAGAGAAATATATTCTTTGAAGGTTGAGCTATTAAAATTGAATGAGTCGATAAGGGATAGAATTAAATCATCTATATTGGATATTCTTACAGAAGTGATGAGACATATGAAACTAGAATAACCTACCAACCCAGATCCATCTCCTCCCCATTCACATATAACCATGTACTATAAGTTGCATGATGGGGATCCCCATATGTGTATTACAGTATAAAAAAATTATACATCATCTGTGGGATTATGTACATCATCATATTATATAGTTGAGTTTGGTAATAGTATCAGTACATTATATTATTGATCTGATGACTCCAGTGTTTCTTCTTATTGAGGAGGTGTCCATAATTGGATAACATATTAGTCATTTTTTAATTTGGACAGCTAATCCTTTATTTCAGTTACATATAAGGTATTAATTGTTTTAAATTTATTATTTATCATTAAATTCAGAATTACTTATATTATTTTATTACACTCACTTTATATAATAGAAAATGAAATCTATGAAATCAATGTTAAGAAAAGGAAACTTTTATGTTCCATCACCTTCAGATACTCCTCAGGAAGATGACGGGGTAACAAATTCATCAAATGTTTTTTCTATATTAGATAATTATTATACTTTTATGATGAGTGGTGATATATGTAGAAGATATTATATGTTTAATATTTTTAAACTGATATCATGAATTTTTTAAAGGGAGATCAACTCAATGTATTAATTTGTAGTTGTTTTACATGTAAGTAAATTTCAATTATTAATTAATTTTCATTGAGTAAACATATGTTATATTGAATTAATTAATTAATTTTCTAATTAGGTATATCAAAAATATTTACATAAAATATTATTTCACTTTTTTATGGTCTTATAGACCCATAATACATTTCAATATATTTTCAATACATGAATCAAGAATCTAGAATTGAATATGAATCTGAAGGATTACGAAACACAAAAAATACATATTGTTTTTTTATATTCCAAGAATAATAAGAACAAAAATATAATTATGAACCAATACTCATTATACTATTATTAATTATGATTTTTTTTTATTTTAGCAGACATTTGATGTTATGAATATTTTTGGAAAGGAATGTAAAACATATTGGTTATGCTCTTTATTAGGTGGTATTCAAAGATGATTTATCGAGTTATTAAAGAAGTAAGTTTTATTCTATTATTTTAGTTATTTAATCATAATTATTTCATTTTACAATGGTTTTGATAATTAATATTTGAAATTACAATAGTTTGTGGATTGAGTTCAAAAGGGATCACTATTCAACAGTGGAATTATAAAAAAATTAATATGTGATAGTTTCAGTAGATAACTTTTATCTTAGTGAATACTTATTTTTTCTTATATAATTAGTGTTTTTATTTATAAAATATTATTCCATAAATGTAGTGTCATATACAACAAGGTAATATTGAATTTTTATATTATGTTTTATAATTAATTTATGAGATAATCACGACTAGAATAACAATAATTTTTAAAAAGGTTAGTATCATTATAATAATTATAATTTAAAAAATCTTTTATTTTTTAAATTCATAAAATGATATTTTGTAGGTTTTTGATGATTTTTATTCATATTAATTAAAAAAATTAAAACACCTTAAAATTTTATTTTCATAATATTTTATAAGTTTGACTAATTTGGTAATTTATATCCATTTAGATGTATATTTGTAAAAAAGATTGTAAAATATATCAATGAGTTTTACTACTATTGCTCTATTTATAATGTTTTTACTTAATTTGGTATTTCATTTTGATTTTATAGGTGCGGGATTATGTAATTTTGTATTTTTTTTTAATTTCAACTTTAAATGTCAGTTTTACTAAAAACTAATGTTGAAATCCAGTTATGAAATCTTTTAATGTTGATTTTGAAAAAAAAAACATCGATTTTTTTTATTTCTCCTTTTATAATGGTTTTCAATATAAAATGAATTAATATCACTTTATAATAGTTATTAAAAGATAAAAAATGATTTTAAATGTGTTTTTTCACTAGTGTGGACATAAAACATCAAACAAGAAACATATATGCATATTAGATAGTAGATGGTCATCTCAAATAATAGGATATTTGAAGCACTTAAAGGATGTTAAATATTTCAAGAACAATTTGTCGACCATTGATAATGGTGGGTCACTTAAAATTTAAGGAATTAGTTAAGAAATCATCGGAGAAGAGAATATAGGGTTGAACAAAATATTATTTAGTGATGGTTTAAACATAAATTTAAATTTTTTTCTCTAAATGTTAATTAAAAACATGAAGTGGAATTTTAGAAGAAGGATTTTTTATGAATAATTTGAAATATGGATGTGTTTTGATGAGAGGGAAGTGTACTCAGTGTAACTTATTTTAATTTAGTGAAACTATGAAGAATAAGATGCCTTTTAATAATAATATAGAAGATATTGAGAATCACTTCGATATTTCTGACCACAAAATCAGTGAAAAACTTGTCCAATAAAAACTATGGATGAAAGTGTGGTTTTAAAAAAAATACAATATAAAGCTTAAAGATTATAGGTTCTTCTATTTTAGGATAATAATACCAATGTTCTAAAATTATAGAAATCAAGATAAGTAAGGAGAAATAATACTTAACATGTCACTTTGTTGAAGTTCAATATTAGATGATTACTTAATATTTAAAATGGGAGTTGAATAGAAACATAACTAAACAAATTGGTTATAAGTCATAGGGTGTGTTTAGTACCATGAAATTGGGTTCAGAGAATAATTATCATCCTTCATTCATAAAAGTATAAGGTATGAAAAATTGGTCCCCTATCATATCCGTTCATTGGATTTTTATGTTCAATGCGAGAGAAAGAAAACATAAATATATTTATGTTTATTCCTTTATGTATTTAAAAAATTTATTTGCAAAGGGGGAACTATTTTAGAGAGAATAATTTGATATGTTTTTTACCTATTATGGAGATATCTATTATTGTGGGGGGAATATCTTTATAGAGAGTTATTTAAAGGGAAATTTAGGAGGTAATCATGTTGGTTTATGTGTCATTGTAAACTATTCAAATAGTTTTATTGATTATATTTATAGTAATTACTTTTATATATATATATATTGTATGGATGGATTTATTAAGTTGAAAAAGTATAAATTAATATCCATTGATTTTATCAATTGGTTCAGGTTTTAAGATATTAAAATTTTTTAATTGGTATCTAGAAGATTAATAGATACATAGATAAGGATTTAAGTTAGTGTTTTATGGAAACAAGGTATCTTAGAACAATTTTATTGTGCCTTACACTAAGTTCCCTCATGTAGTCTTAAAATTATCAAATAATTATTCATTTATAATTCTGATAAGTTTTAAAGTGATTTATAATCCTTGGTTTCCAATAAAATCCAAATGGGAATATTGTTAATCCCTAGAGATACTTTAGGAATATTGTTGTGCCCATGAATAAAATAGTGATAAGTGAAGTAGTGTTTGAGTGGATATGATTTTTTTATTTCTTTTTTTTCAATAGATCTATTAAGTTCAAAATCAGGTATTTTATGATGTTTTACATGATAAGAATTTTATTTCAAGGTTTTGGAGTTTTTAGAATAATATTAAAGGGTTTTGAGGTAAAATATTTGTACTTAATGATTTTTGACATGAAGGTTTCATCATAATTTCATGTCTATTCATAAAATTACCAATTATATTTTATAATAATTGAAAACAGTCTGTTTCATAAGACATGGGTATTTTGATATACCATGGCCCAAGAATAGTGATTCGACCATACCCTGGTGTAGTGGACAGTATGATATAATAATAAAATTTGGTAGATGATTTTATGAAATGGATGGTTTTGTGAATGACTCAATTGAGAATGTTCTTTTTAAGAAATGATAAGGTCAATAAAAATAATAGATATAGATTTGGTGACATGATTTGATTTTTGGAATTTTTGATAAGTCCCCATTTAAGGGTGATATGTGAGATATATTGAATTTTCAAAAAGAAGAGTAATATTCTAGAAATAAAAAGAGTGAATAAAATGCCATAGTCCATTCTAGGTGAACATTTTTTGAACATATTTAAATTTTTAGGAGATTTGTACCCACGGAAGTGAAATGACATGGTAGTTGTCATAATATTGGAACAAGGATACCCATGTCATCATACATTCCAAGATGTAAATTAAAATTTCATGTCCAAAATAGTTAGTGGAGATCATTTCATGGTGCTGGGTTTGATAAGATAAGTTGAAAAGTAGTTATGAATAATTGGACTAGAATGACATACAATATGTTGTGGTAAATTTCATAGCTGGAGAAATGTTTTTAAAATGTCATAAAACACGTCAAAATAAAATAAGATAAACACATTCATAGAAGAGCTCCAAATTTAGAGAGGATCAGATGATATGGCTCAATTAAAGACTCAAGGCCTATTCACACTCAATATCTAATGACTTTATTCATAAAAACGGTGTCCAAGAGATCCTGAATGATCTAAAGGTTAAAAAATAAGTAGGTTTAGTTATGAAATGTTTTAAGGTAGTTATTATTTTGGATTTGAAATTTGAATTTGAACTTTATGAATGATTCTGCTACTATGTAATGTAGATGATGTTTTAAGAATATAAAATATTTTTTTTCTAAAGGATATAGAGAAACTAGAGAGAAATTACTATCAGGAAGATAGAATAAGAAGAATATGATGATGACGATGAGGAAAGAAGTGTGAATAAGTAGACAAGTTGATGAATGATGTTAAATGTAGTTATCTATTTTGAATATGAATATAAAATTTAAATTCAAATTTAATGAAATTGTTGTTTTCATGAAAGATATATTCAAATAGGGTCTTGTATAGAATGAATGAAAAAAATTGTGTGTTTTCTGAAGAACTATAGTTAACCAGTGTTGAGTGGAATAATCAAGACTATTATTCTTGAGATAGAATAAGTGTTCTATTTAATTCAATTTGCATGGAATAGAAATAAGACTTGTAGTAGAGATAGTCAAAGAAGAATTAGAGAAAGAGTAGTTTAATTAAGTGTGTAAAAAAGAAAAAAATGGATCACACCTTTTCCATTAATTAATGAAGTATATGAGTACAATTTATTATCAGGATACAATTATCATAACATAATTATAATCCCCACTTTAACAGAATACAATATAATAGTGGATATTGGTTGAGATACTTTTCAAGAGATGGTAGTGATGATTTTCTAGTATAGATGAGTTCATTGATATTACCTACTTGTTATGATATACAATGGTGATTGTATTGTATCACATGGTCTTGGGTGAGTTTGGATCATTTCATGGATTAATTACTCATTTTGAGCAGTGAAACTTGTATATTGAGTGCTTATTTTTAATTGTATACTCAGTGTGTGTGTGTGTAATGAAATTAGATTGATTAATATAACATGTTATAGAAGTTTATTTTGAATGAAAAAAATTGAAAACTATACACTATTTATTGATTCGTCCCCCAACCCTCTCAGTAAACATTCAATGCATGGGGCTGCCACACATATCTCAAGATATCAGGATGTCGATAGCTATAAGCATATGTTAAAAAGGTTTATAACCCTATATGGTTGATAAATTTTTCCATTGTGTAGTATTTACAAGAATATATTTATCAAGGTATACTAAAACCCCAACTGACAACCTTCAATATTTATATAGATTCTAGATAATTTTCTGGATTCTATTTTGTGAATGTATTCTCTGAGGATTAGATTATGAACTTTATTTAATTTTAATTTATAAGTTAAATAGGAACTACTCACCACTATGATCATCTCATCCAAGTTTTCCTACTGTGATTATAGGAGAAGTGATGCATTGATTTTTTTCCATGAAACCAATATGTATAAAACATGAATGGATTAAAGAAATATTAAATTCATTAGTATGATTTTTTATTGACTTACCTTAATCCATATTCATGTTGTATATTATATGCTTTAAGAACACCTTGTTTTATATAGAAGGATTTTCATAGATGTTTGACAAATAATTCATCAGTATCATAGTTTCCTAATCTACCTTGATATTGAATGTATCATTCCTCTCCAACATTGGGCATATAATTACCAGGTCATGTCTATATAACAATTCCCAATCCAAAACTAACATAATTGATGGTTTTTTCCCCATTGGGGGTAGGTGAATCTTCTTCCCGTATACATAATCTCTAATCAATATCTTCTAGAAGCCAAAGTTATTTCCATTATAGTGGTATATATTCACCTTTCCATCTTTGGGTACTATTTTTCTTATATAGTATTCATCCCTATAACCTAAAAGTTGGATATCATACCACTTGTTATGGAAATTAAATAACAAGAATATGAAAAAAATTTGAACACAATGATTTACATAGTTCGAGAAGGACACCCAACATCCATGGAGGAGAGTAAAATTCACTATTATATGAGAGAGATAAATGGATATTGGTATAATATAGTAACTAACAAAATTATATCATCCAGGTACATTTTAATGATCGAAAATTAGCTTGTAATAAATTTTATGAGTTGAAAGCACCATATGTGTGAAATAAATTATGATACTTTATATGAGAATCAATATGAAAATTTGACCTTTATGTGTCTAGGTTCATCACATGTGAAATATTTATTTCTATGAACTCTATTTAAACCCACATGAAACTATAAATTCTTAATTAGCATTCTGTATGAACCCCATATTAAATTTATAAGAAAAACTATATGTGTATAATGTGTTCTTTTCCAAAACAATATGAGGCATCCAACAATAAAACTCTCATCCTTCTGAGTAGGGGGACACTTCCCCCCTATAATACCCCATAACCTCATAACCATGGTTGAATAGGGATTTGGGGCATGATATATAACTAAATCTGCATCAAATCGTGCTCTACATATCTCTACAACCCCTAGTCTCACCTTTGGTGATTCATGGCCCCAATTACCTTGGGGACTCCATTACACCTCACTGAGATTCTATGGTATTCCATTATTACCCATTTCATTATAATCACCTTAAACTATCAAAAACCATACCTTAAACCTTGTCAATAATTCCATATCATACCACATCCCCCTGATTAGTGGGAATGTAGATATGTTAGAGAATGGTGATTTGTGAAAATTCCAACCACCCAAAAATGTGATTATAATGATATTATTTCAAGAACATAGTTTCATTAGAGGGAGGGTTTATCTGGAAAATCAATGAAAATAATATCCATATAAAAATCATAAGAAATTAATTATCTAAAATAATAATAATAATAATAAATCATAAAACAACTAAAATCACAATAATAGTCAACCTTCAACCATGAAAATTTCATTAGTAGAAATCCATAATTAAATTTTTAAAAAAATTAATAATTAATAATATGTTATATATTGAATGGATTATTCATAAAATGATCAATAATTCATAAACAAGTGGACAATTGTATAATTAATCTTTATTTTCAAGATAACCAATTATATATAAATTTTTTAATTTATCACCGTTTAATCCCATTATATATTTTGGAAGAAAATATTTATCAAATAATCTGAAATGTGTAATTTAAATAATTGAATTGTGAAATAAAATTATTCATGTGTCATGAGAAATAATTTTAAAAAAAATAATACAATTATATCTCTAAATATTTTTCTATTAAATATGCATATTTTTATCATCATTAAATATTAATCATGTTCATTATAGGGAAGTCACCTTTATGGGAAGAGAATTTGTTCATAGGAAGAACAAATTGAATACGAATATCAAAATATCATTTATAATAAATGGATTATAAAAAAATTATACTCTATGGAATAATTAATCATTTAAAATTAAGAGCAAGTAAACATGGATATTCTAAGATCAGAATATTTATCAAATTTCAATTTTAAGGAAATATCTAAATTTTTATACTGTAATTATCAAAATAATTTCAGTTGTTTGATTTTGAGGGGAGATAAATAAAACCAACTGTAAAATGAGGTAAATAAATATCAAAATTCATGCCTTAGGGGTGTTTACATTGAATCTCTAATGATCACAACTTGATTCTCAATCATTGTTACCACCATTGTGAAGAATGGACCTCCATTATGTGAAGGCTCAAAAGGAATCCTATAGGTATTTTCTTCCATAAAAATATAATGATTTTTTATTAGGAATAAAAAAGTACATAATTATTTTCCTAAATTACACCATTAACTCCCATAATTATATTCTCTCATTAATTCCCATTATCAAGTCTTAGCGTGCCACATAAAAATATCCAGAACAAATTCTTCTAACAAGACAGGTCATCACCACCCAATCTTACCAATGCCACATCCCCAAATTAAAATAAATAAAAATAATAAATTATTATATTTGGATATTTTGGTGATTCTAATAAAGACCCACCAGCACTCAGTATAAAACCTAAAACCAGAACATATAAATTATACCTTTCCAAGGAAAAACACTCTATACTAGACATGACTATGATGTTAAAATTTTTATCTAAGGTTTTGTCCTAGAGTTATACCTATTAACACAAGTAGTAAAAAGATTCATTTCATAAATAAATATTAAATATCCCTTAAAAATAAACATCTCAAAAAGACACCAAGATACACCTCGAGGGTAAACACCATGTTTTGATACCAATTATAAGGCCCCAGCCTTAAACCTTACTTAATCTTGAGTTATTACAAGATTACACATTGAGGATCTTTTCGGGTTTAGAGTTTTAGAGAATTAGATCATAAAACTTGCATTACATTCCACATATAAACAAATTGGTTACATAAAGATAGTAATCTTCATTCCCATCAATGGAAACACATTTAAAATAAAACATGGATTATTTCTTGACACATCCTTGACTCTATCATCTTATCATGTACCTTTCCCTTGACCTGTGAAAAACATTTCAAAAACTTGGGATGAACATAAAAACTCAGTATGGGTTATATAAAAAAACATGGAAAGGAAACATGAGTTCATATATACATAAGAATGAAATCATACTTTACCCATAAAACATAGGCACTTTAACATACCTCATAAAATCATGAATAAATCATAGAAATCATAATACATAAAGGTAACTTGAGGCATTCATAACATTCTTACGTAGGGAGTAACCCTCTTGGTTACGTTTGGAATACCCATCACAGTATATTCCCTAAAATCTCTTCGGATAAACCTTAACGTTTCACTCCTTCGCATTACCCAATGCATTGGAGAGCTATAACGGGCTCACTCGCGCTTAGTTTATCACGGAACCACCCGTCTTCATAATAATGCCCAAGAACCATAACATAATCATATCACATAAAACATGCATAAAGGAAACATAAAATTTCCACATTTCAATCACGAGATATCAATACAACACATTGATATAAAAACATTATGAAAACCATTTTCAATACCAAAACAAAATAAATGTAAAACATGGTATTTATTTTTCTTTTAAAAAGAAGGTATGGTTTGTAGAGGAAGCCGAAACTCAAATAACGGTCACGACGGCGGAGAAGTCATTGTCGCCGCATACGTACGACAAAAACATTCCCTTTTGTTGTTTAGTAAACGCTTCGTATAAAAAAGATTCCTTTTGAATAAACGTAAAAGTCAAAGGGGTTCATACACCATATAAAATAAAGTTGTGTATAAAATAAAATATGCCTCAACGAAAGAAGATTGAGATGAAGTCCCATACCTCGTATCCGACTTGACCCGACCGTTCTTTAATCTCCTGAATAATAAACTTGAGTTAATATCTATTGCTTATGAACCTTTCTCAAGTTCATTATTCCTTTTATACCATGTTATGAACATCATGTAATCATTTAAGTTAATAATGTTCATTTTGTCGGTATTTGGTTCTTAAGTCAAAAATGGACTTCTTACACTTACATGTTGTTATTTTGGTCAAAGTTTCGTTATATCCAGAATGATGTTAATGATTTGGATAACATATATATCATATATATTCATCATATACATGTATTTATAATATTACATCACATTTAGAAGTAAGAAATGAAATGCACCGTTCATGGAGACGGTAAGCCCTACGTACGCATGAACGCTACTTCCATTTCTATTTCGTATTTTATGGAATGGAATCATAATGATATATAAGTATATTATAATTCCAGTATAATAACATATATAATATCATTAACTTTATCATTTACACATCCCACATATGGTATTAACGAATCAAATCACTTTTAGGGGGCGGTAGTCCGCACTTCCTAAAGTGAAGATATCGTGTTTACCCATAATGGGAACCATAAAGTTATGCCCAAAATGAAAAAAACAGAAGAATAAGGAAAAAATAAACATATTATATATCATATATAAAAATAGTGACATCATAATGGCCACCTTTGAAGGTGTTAAATGAGTGTTGAACAATCATCGTTTCGGGAGGCAGAATTTCGCCATCCACGGAAAACATATGTTCTTTAACCATTTGATGTAGTTGTGTGAGAGTGTAGCTCAAATAAATCTTATAACAACATCCTAGAATATTTAGGATACTGGTGTTGTTACAAAAGAAGTAAATAAAAAGAGTTTAGGGGGTTGGAGAAGCAAAATAAAACAAATGAACATGAGAGAATGAATTACCTTAAAAAGTGTAACTCCTTTTGATTTGAGCCTAAAGGATTCCTTTGAAAGGATTCTTCCCAAAGGTAATCCTATATGATGAGGAGAGGGATGTGGAGAGAGTAAATGGTCAGGTGTTGGCCGAGAAAAGGCTTGAGTAGTGTGTGAAATGAGGTAGATGTGGGGGCCTTTTATAAGAGGAGAGGAGGGGCACTTTTGGAAAGTAAAGAAATATTACATTATTTGAAAATGTGTTTCGGTTTTAAAAGGTCCCACATTGATATAATTCGTGGATAAGGTGATAAGGGTTCGAAATCCACTCATCCAATTGGTTTTGGACATGTGTAGTTCATAGATTTTACATTATCTTTCTATTTTATTTAAATCGTCAAATAATGATGTCATCACTGCATCATTATTATGTCATAAATAATTTAATTTATTTAATGTCTAAAAATTATAAAAAAAATACTATGATTTAGGAAATCTATTTATCTTTCCAATGACTATTTATAATCAAAATATGGACTTGTATAACCCCACTTAAAAATTGTTTTCATAAAACATATTATGTTTGTGTCATTTTCACTTTAACATTAAATAAAAAGTAATTTATGTCATTTCCCAACAAAAGTGGATCCATGGGGTCCCCAAGTTGACCCATGGCATGTAATGGTCGGCCATGACACAACCAATGAGGTTGGGACATGTGTCTAGGTCATTTCATTTTATTAAAGTATTATTTATACCTTAAACTACCCTAATTACCACTAATCGTGATTAAGAACTTAATAAGTTACTATTCACCAAAAAATTATTATAATCTCATTGAACCACATTTTACTTCTTAATGACAACCATGTATGTCGGATTTTCAAAATTCAGTACACATTAGTGGTAAACTTTCATTTAACTGAAAAATCAGTTTGCTTGATTACCACTTAGTGGTTTCACTATTCATCAAAAATTGAAGTTTTTCAGAAAATTACCAAAAATTCACCCTAAGCTATATTTGATATTCCGAATTCAAAAATGAAGTCTATTTTACAAAATTCAAATCATATAAGTCACATTAATTAATTTAATAATTAATTCCCGCTGCCAGAGCAAATAGCGTGTTTTTACAAAACAATAAGTATCAAAAGTTTGATACTAGTTTAAGTCCAATTTCAAAGTGAAATTGATTCCAATGACCACCATTGGATTAAATGGTAAAAATATATTCATATTACACATTAATACCAATTCAAAAGATAATCTAATCATATAAATAAATTAGATTAAAAAGCAGTTTTGATGTAAAATGCAGTATTTTTCACTATTCATTAAAAAATGAACATTGTCAGAAAAATACCAAAAATTCACACAAGGTAAATTTTGATGTCCCAATAATAAATAATAAGGTTATTTTGACAAACATAGTTTATAAAATTGTCAAAATATAGATTCAAAAATGGTTTGCCATCAAAAGGCACTAAAACAATCTTTTAAGAATATTAGTGTATTCCATGCATAAGATTGTATTTATTTTCATTTTAAGCCTCTATAACACTATCTTAATCATTAATAGACATAGTTAAAAATATATATTATTAATTACTTACTTGGGATGTTACATCCTTCCCCCCTTTAGAAAATTGCATCCCCGCAATTTATTTACTTATCGAACAAATGGGGGTACTTATCACTCATTGAATTTTCAGATTCCCATGTTGCCTCTTCAATCATGTGGTTTTTCCACAAAACCTTTACCTGGTGAATCACTTTATTCCGTAACACTTGCTCCCTGTGGTCAGGAATCTGGACCGGTTGTTCCTCATAAGATAGGTTCTCTTCCAGTTGAACTACCTCTGGACTCAAAACATGAGATGGATCTGGCATATACTTTCTCAACATCGAAACGTGAAAAACATTGTGTACCTGAGATAAACTCGGAGGTAAAGCCACTCGGTATGCAACTGATCCAACTCTTTCCAGAATTTCATATGGTCCAATAAACCTTGGACTCAACTTTCCTTTATTACCAAATCTCATCACGCTTTTCCAAGGAGAAACCTTGAGAAAAACATGATCACCTACCTCGAACGATAGATCCTTCCTCCGGTTATCCGCATAACTCTTCTGCCTGCTCTGAGCTGTTCTCATGTGTTTCTGAATCAGCTGAACTTTTTCTGCCATCTCTTCTACCAATTCTTGTCCCATCAACTTCCTTTCACCCACTTCATCCCAGAAAGTTGGAGTTCGACACCGCTTCCCATATAATGCCTGAAATGGTGCCATCTATATACTGGAATGAAAGCTGTTATTATAAGAAAACTCAACCAAAGAAAGATGTTGGTCCCAAATTCCCTGATAATCCATAGAACAAGCTCATAGCATATCCTCCAATGTCTGAATTGTTCGTTCTGACTGCCCATCTGATTGAGGATGAAAAGTTGTACTAAAATTTAATTCAGTACCCAACGACTTCTGAAGGCCTTTCCAAAAGTTAGAAGTAAACCTGGGATCACGATATGATACAATGGAGATAGGAACTCCATGTAACCTGACTATCTCTTTAAGATACAAACGGGAAAGTTGATCAAGAGATAAAGTATCTCGTATAGCAAGTAAATGAGCAGATTTGGTCAAGCGATCAACAATAACCCAGATTGCATTATTACCTCGAGATGTCTTCGGTAATCCAACAACAAAGTCCATGGATATATTCTCCCATTTCCACTCTGGCACTAGTAAAGGCTGAAGCATCCCTTTCAGTAACTGCCGCTCTGCTTTAACCTGCTGACAAGTCAAACACTTCACAGTAAAATCAGCAATGTCTCTTTTCATTCCATCCCACCAGTAATACTCCCGCAGATCTCTATACATCTTAGTACTGCCCGGATGAAATGAAAACGGAGAACTATGAGCTTCACATAACAACTCTCTCTTCAAATGTGAATCACAAGGCACACAAAATCTCTTCCCACATCTCAAAACGCAATCATTATCAATGTTGAATTCAGGCAACTTACCTTTCTGAACCAGCTCTACCTTTTTCTGCAACTCACTATCTTGCTTCTGTGCTTGCTTGATTCTATCTGATAGAGAAGATCTCACTGATACCTGAAACAAAACAGAAGGACTTCCTGCACCAACAACTTCTATGCCAAAGTTCATCAAATCCTTAACCAAAGGATCACGTTCCAAACGCAACATTGTTAATGAAGCATTACTTTTTCGACTCAAAGCATCAGCCATTTTATTTGCTTTTATCGGATGGTAATGAATTGTACAATCATAATCCTTGATTAATTCTAGCCATCTCCTTTGTCTCATGTTTAACTCTTTCTGAGTGAATATATACTTTAAACTTTTGTGATCGGTATATATTTCACACTTTACTCCATACAAATGATGCCTCCAAATTTTTAAAGCAAAAACAACAGCAGCTAATTCCAAATCATGTATAGGGTAATTTACCTCATGAGTTTTCAACTGTCGTGAAGCATAAGCAATTACCTGATCATTCTGCATTAGGACGCAACCAAGTCCTTTCAATGAAGCATCACTGTATATAACAAACTCACCATTCCTGGAAGGTAGTGCCAAAACTGGATCATTCACCAATCTTCTTTTCAATTCCTGAAAACAATCATCACATTCTTTTGTCCAGATAAACTTAACACCCTTCCGAGTTAGCTTAGTCATTGGACTAGATAACCGTGAAAAATTTCTAACAAACCTTCGGTAATAGCCCGCCAAACCAAGGAAGCTACGAATCTCGGTTACATTTGTGGGTCTTGGCCATTCTTCCACAACTTTTGTTTTTGCAGGATCAACAGTTATTCCATCTTTAGAAACAATGTGACCAAGGAAAGAAATTTGTTGCAACCAAAACTCACACTTGCTGAATTTCCCATACAGTTTCTTTTCTTTTAAGGTTTGCAAGATGACCCTTAAATGTTTTTCATTCTCCTCTTTACTTTTAGAAAACACCAAAATATCATCAATGAAAACCACCACAAACTTATCCAAGAACTCATGGAAAATTCTATTCATTAAGTCCATGAATACAGCATGTGAATTGGTTAGCCCAAAAGGCATTACTACAAATTCATAATGGCCATATCTCGTACGGAACACGGTCTTCGGAATATCTGCCTCCTTTACCTTCAGCTGATGGTACCCCGATCTCAAGTCAATCTTTGAAAAAAACTGAGCTCCCTGGAGCTGATCAAACAAATCATCGATATGAGGCAAAGGATATATGTTCTTAATAGTGATATTATTCAAGGCTCTATAATCAATGAAAAGTCTCATAGAACCATCTTTCTTTTTAACAAATAAAACAGGAGCACCCCATGGTGATGTGCTAGGTCTAATGAAACCTTTATCTAATAAATCTTGCAATTGCTCATTCAACTCTAAAAGTTCAATTTGTGCCATTCGATAAGGGGGTTTTGAAATTGGCTTAGCATCAGGAACTAAGTCAACAGTAAACTCAACTTCCCGATCTGGTATTATTCCAGGCAACTCATCAGGAAAAATATCAGGATACTCATTTACCACTGGCACATCATTAATCTGAACAGTTCCTTTATTTTCAACGACGTGTGAAAGGTAACATTCATTTCCATCTTTTACAAGTTTCTCGGCCTCTTGATATGTTATCAAAATTAAGGGTTCATTCCTGTAAACAAACTGAAAGTCTTTCTGAAAAGAAACTTCTTTAGCTCTACAGTCAATCTTAGCATGGTAAATAGAGAGCCAATCCATACCCAGGATAACATCAAACTCTACTAGAGGTAGAACAATAAGGTTTGCAAGTAGGTTCTTTCCACAGATAAGGATAGGAAGATTCTTATAAATTCTTTTTGAATCGACACTTCCCCCAGGTGTTTTTACCAAAAGTTCAGGAGTCATTTCTTGAGATGGTATTCCCATTTTACTAGAAAAGGTTTCAGAGATGAAAGAATGTGTAGACCCCGAATCAAACAACACACTAGCATAATCTGAAAAAACAAACAAAGTACCTGATACAACTTCATTTGATGGCCCGACATCAGCTGAAGTAGTTGCAAAGGATTTCACCACCCCTTCCTGCTTGTAGTCTAACTGCTTCCCATCACTCAAGCTCTTTGTCGGACACTCGTTTGCATAGTGACCCATCTCATTGCACTTATAACATTTCACTAACTGTAAATCAAATTTGTTCTTACCTTCACCTTGATCCTTTTCAGTGCAATCACGAGCCTTATGTCCCATCTTACCACATCGGTAGCACTTCCCAGAATTCAGAAGACATTCCCCAGCATGCCTTTTGCCACATTTATCACAAACTGGAAACTTAGTTCTCTTACCATCAGACTTTTTTGAAGAATTCTTACCTTTCTCCTGCCACCTCGGTCTCTTATTCTGCTGGTTGTTATAGAACACTTGGTCATCGGCAAACTCCATTTCCACCTTCTCAGCACATCGAACAAGCTTTTCATAACTTTTAAACTCACGAGAAGCTAATGCCCTTCGATATTTTGGCTTTAATCCTGAGTAAAAACGATTGATTTTACTATCAAGGTCCCGGATAAAATTTGGAGCATACCTTGCCAATCGAGTGAACCTTTCCTCATAGGCAGCCACTGAGTCTTGCTCTTGCCTCAATTCCAAGAATTGTTTTTCCATCCTAAGTCGAACAGCCTTAGGAAAATACTTCTCAAGAAACATACCTTTGAATTCATCCCAGTCAAGAGCATCAATCTCATCGGCATCCCTGATATTTTTAACCATAGACCACCACTGATCTGCTTCACCCTCCAAACGGTAAATAGAAAGACTAACCTTTTGATTTTCTGAACACCCCATGACATCAAAAATCTTCTCCAGTGCTTTAATCCACCCTTCAGCTAGCACAGGGTCAGATGATCCTCTGAATGATGGTGGATGTTGCCTCATGAAATGTTCCACCACTGACATGTTCCTCTACGGTTGATCTGGATGATCTCGTGCATGGATACCACCGCCATTTATCACTTGAGTCAACTGCGCCATTACTGCAACAAACTGTTCAGTTCCAATTCCGACCATTCTTGGATGCTGATTCGGAAGGTTATTTCCTTCTGTATTCCTTCTTAGCACTGCTTCCCTGTTTCCTCTGCGGAAAACCATTCTGAACAAACATGTCTTAGATGAAGCAACATGGTAATCTTTAAATGCTATATCATTTTGAAAAAAAATATTTTTGGATAATCATTTAATATAATTCTAACTCCTAAAGTTATCTAAACCGACCTTTGATACCAACTATAAGGCCCCAGCCTTAAACCTTACTTAATCTTGAGTTATTACAAGATTACACATTGAGGATCTTTTCGGGTTTAGAGTTTTAGAGAATTAGATCATAAAACTTGCATTACATTCCACATATAAACAAAGTGGTTACATAAAGATAGTAATCTTCATTCCCATCAATGGAAACACATTTAAAATAAAACATGGATTATTTCTTGACACATCCTTGACTCTATCACCTTATCATGTACCTTTCCCTTGACCTGTGAAAAACATTTCAAAAACTTGGGATGAGCATAAAAACTCAGTATGGGTTATATAAAAAAACATGGAAAGGAAACATGAGTTCATATATACATAAGAATGAAATCATACTTTACCCATAAAACATAGGCACTTTAACATACCTCATAAAATCATGAATAAATCATAGAAATCATAAGACATAAAGGTAACTTGAGGCATTCATAACATTCTTACGTAGGGAGTAACCCTCTTGGTTACGTTTGGAATACCCATCACAGTATATTCCCTAAAATATCTTCGGAGAAACCTTAACGTTTCACTCCTTCGCGTTACCCAATGCATTAGAGAGCTATAACGGGCTCACCCGCCCTTAGTTTATCACGGAACCACCCATCTTCATAATAATGCCCAAGAACCATAACATAATCATATCACATAAAACATGCATAAAGGAAACATAAAATTTCCACATTTCAATCACGAGATATCAATACAAAACATTGATATAAAAACATTATGAAAACCATTTTCAATACCAAAACAAAAGAAATGTAAAACATGGTATTTATTTTTCTTTTAAAAAGAAGGTATGGCTTGTAGAGGAAGCCAAAACTCAAATAACGGTCACGACGGCGGAGAAGTCATTGTCGCCGCATACGTACGACAAAAACATTCCCTTTTGTCGTTTAGTAAACGCTTCGTATAAAAAAGATTCCTTTTGAATAAACGTAAAAGTCAAAGGGGTTCATACACCGTATAAAAGAAAGTTGTGTATAAAATAAAATATGCCTCAACGAAAGAATATTGAGACGAAGTCCCATACCTCGTATCCGACTTGACCCGACCGTTCTTTAATCTCCTGAATAATAAACTTGAGTTAATATCTATTGCTTATGAACCTTTCTCAAGTTCATTATTCCTTTTATACCATGTTATGAACATCATGTAATCATTTAAGTTAATAATGTTCATTTTGTCGGTATTTGGTTCTTAAGTCAAAAATGGACTTCTTACACTTACATGTTGTTATTTTGGTCAAAGTTTCGTTATATCCAGAATGATATTAATGATTTGTATAACATATATATCATATATATTCATCATATACATGTATTTATAATATTACATCACATTTAGAAGTAAGAAATGAAATGCACCGTTCATGGAGACGGTAAGCCGTACGTACGCATGAACGCTACTTCCATTTCTATTTCGTATTTTATGGAATGGAATCATAATGATATATAAGTATATTATAATTCCAGTATAATAACATATATAATATCATTAACTTTATCCTTTACACATCCCACATATGGTATTAACGAATCAAATCACTTTTAGGGGGCGGTAGTCCGCACTTCCTAAAGTGAAGATATCGTGTTTACCCATAATGGGAACCATAAAGGTATGCCCAAAATGAAAAAAACAGAAGCATAAGGAAAACATAAACATATTATATATCATATATAAAAATAGTGACATCATAATGGCCACCTTTGAAGGTGTTAAATAAGTGTTGAACAATCATCGTTTTGGGAGGCAGAATTTCGCCATCCACGGAAAACATATGTTCTTTAACCATTTGATGTAGTTGTGTGAGAGTTTAGCTCAAATAAATCTTATAACAACATCCTAGTATATTTAAGATACTGGTGTTGTTACAAAAGAAGTAAATAAAAAGAGTTTAGGGGGTTGGAGAAGCAAAATAAAACAAATGAACATGAGAGAATGAATTACCTTAAAAAGTGTAACTCCTTTTGATTTGAGCCTAAAGGCTTCCTTTGAAAGGATTCTGCCCAAAGGTAATCCTATAGGATGAGGAGAGGGATGTGGAGAGAGTAAATGGGCAGGGGTTGGCCGAGACAAAGGCTTGAGTAGTGTGTGAAATGAGGTAGAGGTGGGGGCCTTTTATAAGAGGAGAGGAGGGGCACTTTTGGAAAGTAAAGAAATATTACATTATTTGAAAATGTGTTTCGGTTTTAAAAGGTCCCACATTGATATAATTCGTGTATAAGGTGATAAGGGTTCGAAATCCACTCATCCAATTGGTTTTGGACATGTGTAGTTCATAGATTTTACATTATCTTTCTATTTTATTTAAATCGTCAAATAATGATGTCATCACTGCATCATTATTATGTCATAAATAATTTAATTTATTTAATGTCTAAAAATTATAAAAAAAATACTATGATATAAGAAATCTTTTTAGCTTTCCAATTACTATTTATAATCAAAATTTGTACTTGTATAACCCCACTTCTAAATTGTTTTCATAAAACATATTATGTTTGTGTCATTTTCACTTTAACATTAAATAAAAAGTAATTTATGTCATTTCCCAACAAAAGTGGATCCATGGGGTCCCTAAGTTGACCCATGGCATTTCATGGTCGGCCATGACACAACCAATGAGGTTGGGACATGTTTCTAGGTCATTTCATTTTATTAAAGTATTATTTATACCTTAAACTACCCTAATTACCACTAATCGTGATTAAGAACTTAATAAGTTACTATTCACCAAAAAATTATTATAATCTCATTGAACCAAATTTTACTTCTTAATGAAAACCATGTATGTCGGATTTTCAAAATTCAGTACACATTAGTGGTAAACTTTCATTTAACTGAAAAATCAGTTTGCTTGATTACCACTTAGTGGTTTCACTATTCATCAAAAATTGAAGTTTTTCAGAAAATTACCAAAAATTCACCCTAAGCTATATTTGATATTCTGAATTCAAAAATGAAGTCTATTTTACAAAATTCAAATCATATAAGTCACATTAATTAATTTAATAATTAATTCCCGCTGCCAGAGAAAATAGCGTGTTTTTACAAAACAATAACTATCAAAAGATTGATACTAGTTTAAGTCCAATTTCAAAGTGAAATTGATTCCAATGACCACCATTGGATTAAATGGTAAAAATATATTCATATTACACATTAATAACAATTCAAAAGATAATCTAATCATATAAATAAATTAGATTAAAAATCAGTTTTGATGTAAAATGCAGTATTTTTCACTATTCATTAAAAAATGAACATTGTCAGAAAAATACCAAAAATTCACACAAGGTAAATTTTGATTTCCCAATCATAAAGAATAAGTTTATTTTGACAAACATAGTTTATAAAATTGTCAAAATATAGATTCAAAAATGGTTTGCCATCAAAAGGCACTAAAACAATCTTTTAAGAATATTAGTGTATTCCATGCATAAGATTGTATTTATTTTCATTTTAAGCCTCTATAAAACTATCTTAATCATTAATAGACATAGTTAAAAATATCTATTATTCATTACTTACTTGGGATGTTACATCCTTCCCCCCTTTAGAAAATTGCGTCCCCGCAATTTATTTACTTATCGAACAAATGGGGGTACTTATCCCTCATTGCATTTTCAGATTCCCATGTTGCCTCTTCAATCATGTGGTTTTTCCACAAAACCTTTACCTGGTGAATCACTTTATTCCGTAACACTTGCTCCCTGTGGTCAATAATCTGGACCGGTTGTTCCTCATAAGATAGGTTCTCTTCCAGCTGAACTACCTCTGGACTCAAAACATGAGATGGATCTGGCATATACTTTCTCAACATCGAAACGTGAAAAACATTGTGTACCTGAGATAAACTCGGAGTAAAGCCACTCGGTATGCAACTGATCCAACTCTTTCCAGAATTTCATATGGTCCAATAAACCTTGGACTCAACTTTCCTTTATTACCAAATCTCATCACTCTTTTCCAAGGAGAAACCTTGAGAAAAACATGATCACCTACCTCGAACGATAGATCCTTCCTCCGGTTATCCGCATAACTCTTCTGCCTGCTCTGAGCTGTTCTCATGTGTTTCTAAATCAGCTGAACTTTTTCTGCCATCTCTTCTACCAATTCTGGTCCCATCAACTTCCTTTCACCCACTTCATCCCAGAAAGCTGGAGTTCGACACCGCTTCCCATATAATGCATGAAATGGTGCCATCTGTATACTGGAATGAAAGCTGTTAATATAAGAAAACTCAACCAAAGAAAGATGTTGGTCCCAACTTCCCTGATAATCCATAGAACAAGCTCGTAGCATATCCTCCAATGTCTGAATTGTTCGTTCTGACTGCCCATCTGATTGAGGATGAAAAGCTGTACTAAAATTTAATTCAGTACCCAACGACTTCTGAAGGCCTTTCCAAAAGTTAGAAGTAAACCTGAGATCACGATCTGATACAATGGAGAGAGGAACTCCATGTAACCTGACTATCTCTTTAAGATACAAACGGGAAAGTTGATCAAGAGAGAAAGTATCTCGTATAGCAAGGAAATGAGCAGATTTGGTCAAGCGATCAACAATAACCCAGATTGCATTATTACCTCGAGATTTCTTCGGTAATCCAACAACAAAGTCCATGGATATATTCTCCCATTTCCACTATGGCACTGGTAAAGGCTGAAGCATCCCTTTCGGTAACTGCCGCTCTGCTTTAACCTGCTGACAAGTCAAACACTTCACAGTAAAATCAGCAATGTCTCTTTTCATTCCATCCCACCAGTAATACTCCCGCAGATCTCTATACATCTTAGTACTGCCCGGATGAACTAAAAACGGAGAACTATGAGCTTCACATAACAACTCTCTCTTCAACTGTGAATCACAAGGCACACACAATCTCTTCCCACATCTCAAAACGCAATCATTATCAATGTTGAATTCAGGCAACTTACCTTTCTGAACCAGCTCTACCTTTTTCTGCAACTCACTATCTTGCTTCTGTGCTTGCTTGATTCTATCTGATAGAGAAGATCTCACTGATACCTGAAACAAAACAGAAGGACTTCCTGCACCAACAACTTCTATGCCAAAGTTCATCAAATCCCTAACCAAAGGATCACGTTCCAAACGCAACATTGTTAATGAAGCATTACTTTTTCGACTCAAAGCATCAGCCACTTTATTTGCTTTTCCCGGATGGTAATGAATTGTACAATCATAATCCTTGATTAATTCTAGCCATCTCCTTTGTCTCATGTTTAACTCTTTCTGAGTGAATATATACTTTAAAATTTTGTAATCGGTATACGTTTCACACTTTACTCCACACAAATGATGCCTCCAAATTTTTAAAGCAAAAACAACAGCAGCTAATTCCAAATCATGTGTAGGGTAATTTACCTCATGAGTTTTCAACTGTCGTGAAGCATAAGCAATTACCTGATCATTCTGCATTAGGACGCAACCAATTCCTTTCAATGAAGCATCACTGTATATAACAAACTCACCATTCCTGGAAGGTAGTGCCAAAACTGGAGCATTCACCAATCTTCTTTTCAATTCCTGAAAACAATCATCACATTCTTTTGTCCAGATAAACTTAACACCCTTCCGAGTTAGCTTAGTCATTGGACTAGATAACCGTGAAAAATTTCTAACAAACCTTCGGTAATAGCCCGCCAAACCAAGGAAGCTACGAATCTCGGTTACATTTTTGGGTCTTGGTCATTCTTCCACAACTTTTGTTTTTGCAGGATCAACAGTTATTCCATCTTTAGAAACAATGTGACCAAGGAAAGAAATTTGTTGCAACCAAAACTCACACTTTCTGAATTTCCCATACAGTTTCTTTTCTTTTAAGGTTTGCAAGATAACCCTTAAATGTTTTTCATTCTCCTCTTTACTTTTAGAAAACACCAAAATATCATCAATGAAAACCACCACAAACTTATCCAAGAACTCATGGAAAATTCTATTCATTAAGTCCATGAATACAGCAGGTGCATTGGTTATCCCAAAAGGCATTACTACAAATTAATAATGGCCATATCTCGTACGGAACACGGTCTTCGGAATATCTGCCTCCTTTACCTTCAGCTGATGGTACCCCGATCTCAAGTCAATCTTTGAAAAAAACTGAGCTCCCTGGAGCTGATCAAAAAAATCATCGATATGAGTCAAAGGATATATGTTCTTAACAGTGATATTATTCAAGGCTCTATAATCAATGAAAAGTCTCATAGAACCATCTTTCTTTTTAACAAATAAAACAGGAGCACCCCATGGTGATGTGCTAGGTCTAATGAAACCTTTATCTAATAAATCTTGCAATTGATCCTTCAACTCTAAAAGTTCAATTTGTGACATTCGATAAGGGGGTTTTGAAATTGGCTTAGCATCCAGAACTAAGTCAACAGTAAACTCAACTTCCCGATCTGGTATTATTCCAGGCAACTCATCAGGAAAAACATCAGGATACTCATTTACCACTGGCACATCATTAATCTGAACAGTTCCTTTATTTTCAACGACGTGTGCAAGGTAACATTCATTTCCATCTTTTACAAGTTTCTCGGCCTATTGATATGTTATCAAAAGTAAGGGTTCATTCCTGTAAACAAACTGAAAGTCTTTCTGAAAAGAAACTTCTTTAGCTCTACAGTCAATCTTAGCATGGTAAATAGAGAGTTAATCCATACCCAGGATAACATCAAACTCTACTAGAGGTAGAACAATAAGGTTTGCAAGTAGGTTCTTTCCACAGATAAGGATAGGAAGATTCTTATAAATTCTTTTTGAATCGACACTTCCCCCAGGTGTTTTTACCAAAAGTTCAGGAGTCATTTCTTGAGATGGTATTCCCATTTTACTAGAAAAGGTTTCAGAGATGAAAGAATGTGTAGACCCTGAATCAAACAACACACTGGAATAATCTGAAAAAACAAACAAAGTACCTGATACAACTTCATTTGATGGCCCGACATCTGCTGAAGTAGTTGCAAAGGATTTCACCACCCCTTCCTGCTTGTAGTCTAACTGCTTCCCATCACTCAAGCTCTTTTTCGGACACTCGTTTGCATAGTGACCCATCTCATTGCACTTATAACATTTCACTAACTGTAAATCAAATTTCTTCTTACCTTCACCTTGATCCTTTTCAGTGCAATCACGAGCCTTATGTCTCATCTTACCACATCGGTAGCACTTCCCAGAATTCAGAAGACATTCCCCAGCATGCCTTTTGCCACATTTATCACAAACTGGAAACTTAGTTCTCTTACCATCAGACTTTTTTGAAAAATTCTTACCTTTCTCCTGCCACCTCGGTCTCTTCTTCTGCTGGTTGTTATAGAACACTTGGTCATCGACAAACTCCATTTCCACCTTCTCAGCACATCGAACAATCTTTTCATAACTTTTAAACTCACGAGAAGCTAATGCCCTTCGATATTTTGGCTTTAATCCTGAGTAAAAACGATAGATTTTACTATCAAGGTCCCGGATAAAATTTGGAGCATACCTTGCCAATCGAGTGAACCTTTCCTCATAGGCAGCCACTGAGTCTTCCTCTTGCCTCAATTCCAAGAATTGTTTTTCCATCCTAAGTCGAACAGCCTTAGGAAAATACTTCTCAAGAAACATACCTTTGAATTCATCCCAGTCAAGAGCATCAATCTCATCGGCGTCCCTGATATTTTTAACCATAGACCACCACTGATCTGCTTCACCCTCCAAACGGTAAATAGCAAGACTAAACTTTTGATTGTCTGAACACCCCATGACATCAAAAATCTTCTCCAGTGCTTTAATCCACCCTTCAGCTAGCACAGGGTCAGATGATTTTCTGAATGATGGTGGATGTTGCCTCATGAAATGTTCCACCACTGACATGTTCTTCTGTGGTTGATCTGGATGATCTCGTGCATGGATACCACCGCCATTTATCTCCTGAGTCAACTGCGCCATTACTGCAACAAACTGTTCAGTTCCAATTCTGACCATTCTTGGATGCTGATTCGGAAGGTTATTTCCTTCTGTATGCCTTCCTAGCACTGCTTCCCTGTTTCCTCTGAGGAAAACCATTCTGAACAAACATGTCTTAGATGAAGCAACATGGTAAACTTTAAATGCTATATCATTTTGAAAAAAAATATTTTTGGATAATCATTTAATATAATTCTAACTCTTAAAGTTATCTAAACCGACCTTTGATACCAACTATAAGGCCCCATCCTTAAACCTTACTTAATCTTGAGTTATTACAAGATTACACATTGAGGATCTTTTCGGGTTTAGAGTTTTAGAGAATTAGATCATAAAACTTGCATTACATTCCACATATAAACAAAGTGGTTACATAATGATAGTAATATTCATTCCCATCAATGGAAACACATTTAAAATAAAACATGGATTATTTCTTGACACATCCTTGACTCTATCATCTTATCATGTACCTTTCCCTTGACCTGTGAAAAACATTTCAAAAACTTGGGATGAGCATAAAAACTCAGTATGGGTTATATAAAAAAACATGGAAAGGAAACATGAGTTCATATATACATAAGAATGAAATCATACTTTACCCATAAAACATAGGCACTTTAACATACCTCATAAAATCATGAATAAATCATAGAAATCATAAGACATAAAGGTAACTTGAGGCATTCATAACATTCTTACGTAGGGAGTAACCCTCTTGGTTACGTTTGGAATACCCATCACAGTATATTCCCTAAAATCTCTTCGGAGAAACCTTAACGTTTCACTCCTTCGCGTTACCCAATGCATTGGAGAGCTATAACGGGCTCACCCGCCCTTAGTTTATCACGGAACCCCCCGTCTTCATAATAATGCCCAAGAACCATAACATAATCATATCACATAAAACATGCATAAAGGAAACATAAAATTTCCACATTTCAATCACGAGATATCAATACAACACATTGATGTAAAAACATTATGAAAACCATTTTCAATACCAAAACAAAAGAAATGTAAAACATGGTATTTATTTTTCTTTTAAAAAGAAGGTATGGCTTGTAGAGGAAGTCGAAACTCAAATAACGGTCACGACGGCGGAGAAGTCATTGTCGCCGCATACGTACGACAAAAACATTCCCTTTTGTCGTTTAGTAAACGCTTAGTATAAAAAATATTCCTTTTGAATAAATGTAAAAGTCAAAGGGGTTCATACACCGTATAAAAGAAAGTTGTGTATAAAATAAAATATGCCTCAACGAAAGAAGATTGAGACGAAGTCCCATACCTCGTATCCGACTTGACCCGACCGTTCTTTAATCTCCTGAATAATAAACTTGAGTTAATATCTATTTCTTATGAACCTTTCTCAAGTTCATTATTCCTTTTATACCATGTTATGAACATCATGTAATCATTTAAGTTAATAATGTTCATTTTGTCGGTATTTGGTTCTTAAGTCAAAAATGGACTTCTTACACTTACATGTTGTTATTTTGGTCAAAGTTTCGTTATATCCAGAATGATATTAATGATTTGGATAACATATATATCATATATATTCATCATATACATGTATTTATAATATTACATCACATTTAGAAGTAATAAATGAAATGCACCGTTCATGGAGACGGTAAGCCGTACGTACGCATGAACGCTACTTCCATTTCTATTTCGTATTTTATGGAATGGAATCATAATGATATATAAGTATATTATAATTACAGTATAATAACATATATAATATCATTAACTTTATCCTTTACACATCCCACGTATGGTATTAACGAATCAAATCACTTTTAGGGGGCGGTAGTCCGCACTTCCTAAAGTGAAGATATCGTGTTTACCCATAATGGGAACCATAAAGGTATGCCCAAAATGAAAAAAACAGAAGCATAAGGAAAACATAAATATATTATATATCATATATAAAAATAGTGACATCATAATGGCCACCTTTGAAGGTGTTAAATGAGTGTTGAACAATCATCGTTTCGGGAGGCAGAATTTCTCCATCCACGGAAAACATATGTTCTTTAACCATTTGATGTAGTTGTGTGAGAGTGTAGCTCAAATAAATCTTATAACAACATCCTATTATATTTAAGATACTGGTTTTGTTACAGAAGATGTAAATAAAAAGAGTTTAGGGGGTTGGAGAAGCAAAATAAAACAAATGAACATGAGAGAATGAATTACCTTAAAAAGTGTAACTCCTTTTGATTTGAGCCTAAAGGCTTCCTTTGAAAGGATTCTGCCCAAAGGGAATCCTATAGGATGAGGAGAGGGATGTGGAGAGAGTAAATGGGCAGGGGTTGGCCGATCCAAAGGCTTGAGTAGTGTGTGAAATGAGGTAGAGGTGGGGGCCTTTTATAAGAGGAGAGGAGGGGCACTTTTGGAAAGTAAAGAAATATTACATTATTTGAAAATGTTTTTCGGTTTTAAAAGGTCCCACATTAATATAATTCGTGTATAAGGTGATAATGGTTCGAAATCCACTCATCCAATTGGTTTTGGACATGTTTAGGTTATAGATTTTACATTATCTTTCTATTTTATTTAAATCGTCAAATAATGATGTCATCACTGCATCATTATTATGTCATAAATAATTTAATTTATTTAATGTCTAAAAATTATAAAAAAACTACTATGATATAGGAAATCTTTTTAGCTTTCCAATGACTATTTATAATCAAAATTTGGACTTGTATAACCCCACTTAAAAATTGTTTTCATAAAACATATTATGTTTGTGTCATTTTCACTTTAACATTAAATAAAAAGTAATTTATGTCATTTCCCAACAAAAGTGGATCCATGGGGTCCCCAAGTTGACCCATGGCATGTCATGGTCGGCCATGACACAACCAATGAGGTTGGGACATGTGGCTAGGTCATTTCATTTTATTAAAGTATTATTTATACCTTAAACTACCCTAATTACCACTAATCGTGATTAAGAACTTAATAAGTTACTATTCACCAAAAAATTATTATAATCTCATTGAACCACATTTTACTTCTTAATGACAACCATGTATGTCGGATTTTCAAAATTCAGTACACATTAGTGGTAAACTTTCATTTAACTGAAAAATCAGTTTGCTTGATTACCACTTAGTGGTTTCACTATTCATCAAAAATTGAAGTTTTTCAGAAAATTACCAAAAATTCACCCTAAGCTATATTTGATATTCCAAATTCAAAAATGAAGTCTATTTTACAAAATTCAAATCATATAAGTCACATTAATTAATTTAATAATTAATTCCCGCTGCCAGAGCAAATAGCGTGTTTTTACAAAACAATAAGTATCAAAAGATTGATACTAGTTTAAGTCCAATTTCAAAGTGAAATTGATTCCAATGACCACCATTGGATTAAATGGTAAAAATATATTCATATTACACATTAATACCAATTAAAAAGATAATCTAATCATATAAATAAATTAGATTAAAAAGCAGTTTTGATGTAAAATGCAGTATTTTTCACTATTCATTAAAAAATGAACATTGTCAGAAAAATACCAAAAATTCACACAAGGTAAATTTTGATGTCCCAATCATAAATAATAAGTTTATTTTGACAAACATAGTTTATAAAATTTTCAAAATATAGATTCAAAAATGGTTTTCCATCAAAAGGCACTAAAACAATCTTTTTAGAATATTAGTGTATTCCATGCATAAGATTGTATTTATTTTAATTTTAAGCCTCTATAACACTGTCTTAATCATTAATAGACATAGTTAAAAATATCTATTATTCATTACTTACTTGGGATGTTACACCAATGATGTAATAATAAAATATTTACAAGGTCTCTTACTATGGTGAAATTACCGTTTTACCTTTTTTAGGGATCTAAGATTTCAAACTCAAAAATGGGCTAAGTCTCACTTAACTAAAAAATATGGGTTTCTAAAAATAGAATTTATGTGATAATGAGGTGGTGGTTTTTTAGTTAATAAGAAAGTATTGTCTTTGTTGATGTTATATTATGGAATTGCACTAACCTTGTCTGGAAAGTTATTATGTGATTATTAGAGGGGTTTGGAATTCCCTTATATTAATGTGGCATGATGGATATGGGATTCTCTATGAATGTTGCAGTGGAGGGACGATGTATTCCCACCATAGGTACAATTGTTGTAATTGTATATGTACTACTATGAAATTGTTTTTTTTTTGAGTTTTATGGTCCTCGCATATAACAACCTTTATTTCTTTCTATTTCATCTATGTTAACATTAGAGTTGTGGTAAAATAGAGGAGTTGGATGATGTGTTGGTGGTGGTGATGATGTTTTAGTGATAGTTATAGTTAGGTAAATGACTTGATATGGTGATTTGATGATGTGGAATTTACTAATTACTTCTATGTTAAAATAAATTATACATATATATGTTATCACTGAGCCTCTATTATGAACATTTATTTGACATAGGATAGGTTTGAGGAGGAAAATACTAATTATACTCATGTACATGCCCTATTATTATCAGTTTTTTCATACATATAATATCATGTTGTTTATGATGTTGAGCATCATTAATTTAGTCCCATGATCACTATTATGGGAGTTGGAGGAGTGATCTGTTTAAATTTTCCATTATAGTAAATGTATATTGTTTTGGTTTTCTTTGGTTGATGACATGCTCATGTATGAGTTCATTCAATTATATGGAAGTTAATTATTGTATTTTAAATTGTTGTTTTCTATTTTGGATTGTATATTTAAACATAAAATGGGAAATGCCTCTCATATTATTTTTCTATACCTTTAGTGTTAATTTCCACCTTGTTTCCTATTAGAGACAAACTTCTAGGGATCCAACACTGGAGGAGTCTTAACCGGGTCAGGCCATGACGTGGTAGAATTATATAAGGAAATATTTATCCAAGACCAATACCCACCACAAATACAAGGGAAAGGAACTGATGTCCAATCATTCTATGACAATAACTTATGGAGATATAGCTATGGGAATATACCATGTATATAGCCAATGGATATAGGTATTTCTACATGAAACCTAGTCCATGTAGGGACCCTATTTCCATAGGTGCGTGCTCGTGGCTATAGGTGGGTTAACATATTTCCATGGGTACCTTTACCATTAATGAATTTTCATTGGATCCAATAAATTATTTATTTATTTATTTCTAAGAACTAGTACAATAATTTATAGGTTTAAATCCATAGGGAAGTTGAAGTGTGTGGTGAACAATGAAACTAGAAAAAAGTAAATAAATTCAAATATAAATAATGATAGTAAAAAACAAGAGTAATGAATAATGAAGTCTTGATTGTAGGTAGCAGTTAAATAAAAAAATATACCATAGATAGTAAAGTAATGATAACAAATTAATAATGATTAACTAGCTTAGGAAATAATTTCATTCATTAATGAAATAAAATAAAAACTAAAATAAAAGAAAAGAAGGTGAACAATATTTTTGTTTAGATAACTAGTGACTACTTAGATCCTATAGTTTTCCAACTATAGAAACTTTTCATTCAAAAAATTGATGAAATCAATTTTCACTAAGAACAAATTTTTATTTAAACTTATTTTTTTACACTACAAATTAATTTTCAAAATGATTAAGAAGTTCAATTGAATTGTATCAATTTTAATTATCATTAAATCTCGATATTTTGTAAAAGTAACTGCCAATGAGTAAAGATGAGAGTAACATATTGCAATAGAATCATGAATTAAGTAAAAGAGATACCGGTAAAATAATATTCCCCCAAATATGTTTAGTAGAATAAAATTATATAATTAAAAGTATCCAAGGATTTTATTACAGGTAGAAACAAAAATCAAAGAGAAGGGAAGAGGAATGTTTTCTATTGAGGAGCTCTACTTAGAGATCAGGTTACCACCTAATCACCTGGTACTTTCTCAATAATCCCTAGTAGTCATGATATGAGTTATACCTTAATCTTATGAAGATTATCCCTTAAAATAATGATGTTCAACTTAGTGAAAAAAAACCCCAATATCATTTCCCACAAACATCTTCTCTAAAACACATCTCCTCAATCCCCACATGGAATTCCTATAACTATTCGTCATCTTCCTCATGTGAATAAAGAAAGACTCTCTAGCTGATTTTCCCCCATATCAAATTTTCTTTAGTACTAATTCTGATAAACATGAATAAGTTCCCGGGTTGGTTCATTATCCATTGGCTTCACGTGGTTATCTATAGATGCTTCCTCGGCACACTTCATCATCAAGAATGGCTTCCCCTTGTCTTTTATTTCTCATTTTTTAATTTTAGGTCTTGAATGAAAATTATGAAAAAAAAAATTGTTAGTAAATTCATATGGAAATATTATCAAAATCCTTATGAAAATAAGTCTCAGTAGACTCATAGAAATTAATGCATTTGAATTCCTAATAAATAATTCCCAAGAATTGATTTAAATTTTAAATATCAATAATTATCTCACCAAAATAAATAAAAATTTATGATATTAATATGATTAAAAAATAAACATAATAATAATTTAATCAATTATGTCCAAGAAAATCATCATTTCCATCAACATATTCAAATAATAGTGATTACAACTCGGAAAAAACATTATACAGGAATTCACTAATTAAAGAAAATTTTGTCTTTGAAAACAAAATTAATTACCAATTTATATGTTGAAAAATGTATTCAAAATAGTACACATAACTTGTGTCTGTAGGGTGTGCAAAAAAATCATTCATCATTGTGTTTGAAACTTGAATCTTGTGAATATATATCAACATACTCTTCTACTTCACTGTGTCCCCTATTATGTATACATATAAGAATATATATATTTAAATTTATATATATTTGTAATAATTTTTAAATATATAGTTTTATTATTATTAATTTAATTATAATGTTCATTTGACCATAGGTTCGAAGCTATATAGCCATGGGCATATATGACCATAATTATAGGATCCTAATATAAAGGTTATAGCCATTGAGAATATATCCCTATGGTTATAGGGTCCAAGTATGAATCTTTATAGCCACAAGAATGTATATCTATGGTTACGGGGTCTTGGTATGATGCTCTATAGACATGGGCATAAATTCCCATAACTATAGGGTCCCTGTAAAAAAATTATTTCCACAGGCATATGTGTCTGTGCCTATAGGATCATGATACGAAGGCTATAGCCATGGGAATTTATACTCATGGATATATCTCTATGATATGAAGGATATAACAAAAATAATTTTTGCCTATGGATATAGGTTTATTATATGAAGGTTATATCCATGAGAAAATATGCATGTGGTTATAGGGTCCTAGTAAGAAGGTTATAGCCATGAGAAGAAATTATTGTAGCTATAGAATAATTATATAAAGGTGTTTATCCATAGGTATATATGATTGTAGTTTTAGGTTATTTCTTAATCCCTATATGTGATAAAAATATATTCCCACCTTGTTCAAAAACAAAATATTAGTTCATGAATCAACATATTTTCCCAAGCACATGTTCCCATGGAAATATTCCCCTTTTATCCACATGCATTTTTACATGGTTATAAGATGTCATGTGACCTTTGGCATCCCACTTGTGGATATATCCCCATTATCATAGGTTTATTTTTTATTATAGTATGTTAAATGAAGTAAAATTTGAAGTAAATAAAAATTATATGAAAGGTGGTAAGAAACCTATGTGTAAAAACTGAAGATCCTGTTTGATGTTTTCATAAAAAAGTTTTGTATTAGTTGATGACACATATTTTTAAGAATTATTTTGTTAAACTGTTGAGAAATAAGTTTCTAGAATTTTGTTAAGAAAGTTTTTTTATAAAGTTATTGGAGGAAGTTAGGAAGTTTCCTTAACATTGTTAAGAAAATTTCTTACTAAATCATACGATGCTTAGACATTCTTAAAAGTTTCCAACATTATGAAATCTCGGGATTCAAGTGATTATACAAAAGAAATAGAGTTATATCTTTGTTACTGGATAAATTCTTTCAGACACAAAGTTCCATAAATATAAATCTGAATGCAATTTACCAGATATAAGTTGATTGGATAAATAAGTTTCTAAAGTGTAGTAATATAAAACTTATTTACCATATAGAGATCATCAGATGCATTTCGTCATATAGATGGAAGCGTAAAGAGATGTAGTAGTATATGAAGTCCATGGAGAGAAATGTACAACAAGTTTTCTAAACAGGGTTTTTCATGAGCCACTGAATACAGATAACTAGACCAAAGTTCTAGATAAATAATTTCAAGAAATAAATTTTCTGATTTTTGTATGGGTATGTATAAAAAGATAAAAATGTATAATGAATTAAAATGGAGAAAATTTTAAAAAATGAGAACTCATCATTTGAGTTTTATTTATAAAAACTCAAAGGGGAGAAAATAAAATGACATGAGAATTTTAATTTTTGAGAATAAGAATAAAAGGTAAAGTTTCTATCAGATAAAGTAGGTCACTGGACAGAGAAGTTACATGTGACTGAAGTTTATAAAATCTGTAACAATATAGTCAACCATATTCAGTGGGTGAAGATCAATGGAAAAAGGTAGATGGAGTTTCCGAATAGATAGTTTGTATAATGTTGAAATGGACAAAAGTTGTTACGAGATGTATTAATTTTGATGGTGAGAAGTTATAAAGTGCACTATTGAAGGAAAGCCAATGGAATGATTCCATTAGTCGAAGAAGATCATGCAAACAAAACCATATGGAATGCTCTTAATAATTTCTTTGAACAATGATTTTTTGAAAACTTTTACTAATAAAATTTATATAAATTTGTAAATTATGAAATAATGATGATTCTTTGTTGTTTATTCATTGTATTTTTGTCGATCTAAGATAAAGAAGTTTGAATGAATTCCCCAAGAATTTGAGGTCAAGGAATTTCAAATAAGGTTAGAATTTTTGGATTCTTCTTGAGGGTTCAAGAATATTCAAGAATACTCAAGAATTATCAATAAGCTTCAAGAAAATTTTAGATGAGTATGAAAATTAAATTGAGTTCCCACCTTTTATATTTTTGGAGAACCTATATAAAGGGGGTAAAAAGTACAATTGGACTTAACACTATTCACCTGTAAAAAAATATGAAAGGCTGCAAACTTTTTTTAGTTCATGTTTCTGACTAAGTTAATATTTTAGTTAGAGAATATTTATCAGAAAAAGACTTTGATCGGACTATTAGACATAGCTTTTAGTACATAGAAAGAAGACAGTGAATATCAAACATAGTATCTAAAAATAGTTTGAGGTGTGGTAGTTTTTTTAGAGAATAAAACTCGTGTAAAAATATTAGGTATAGTTTTAGAGAGGTGTACTGGATGGAGTTTCACCTAATCGAGGAGGAGCACACTAAATAAACATTACCAGATAGAGGAAATCAGATAGATCATTCAAGATGAACTTTTGGGATCTATGTTATAAATGTTCACATCATTTTTTTTCTTTAGTTTTTATAAGAAAAACTTTGTAAACTAATGGGATTCAATATAATAATTCCTATATTGAAATAGAAGAAGTATAATGGGAGTTAGATCAAAGTTGTATTCACTTCTTACACATAGTGAATTTCTATGGAGGGACGGAAGTCTCTATGGAAAGGATGTAGGTTCTCACATAGAGGCTGAACCTTGTAAATATTGTGTGCCTTGAATTAATTTCATATAATTTCATGCTTATGAGTTTGTTATAAAAGGTTTATAAGAATAAAACTCTAGCAAGTTTCATGGTTTAATTTTATAGAATTTTAAATTGTATAAGTTCACCACGGATTCATCCCCCACCCCTTTTCAGTGGTTCAATGATCCTAAGGAACTTAAATTGCTAATAGACTGAAGGTTTCCCTATTATATCCTTATCATATAAAATATCAATTCATTGAACATAATAGTTATTCCGACATTTTATGTCAAAAATTATCATGGATGGAAAAATATAATTATATTGTATCTTCTATCACTTGGTCACCCATTGAGAAAAATTCTCCTATGACTTCTGTGGACAAAAGAAACATTGAGATTTATGGGAAAACTAGAAATGATATTATTATGTCCTTGTCAGAAAATGTTTTCATAAATTTGATAGATCTTAAAAATATCCAAAGAAATTTGGGATAAAATAAAAATTATCTTTGAGGATAACACAAAATTGAAGGAATAAAAGTTACAAATATGGAAAAGTAAGTTTCAAAATATCAAAATGGATGATAAAGAAACTATTAATGAGTACTTCAGTAAAGTTAATTAATTCACTTTAAATGTCATTGGGTTCAGATATGTCTTGGAAGATTCTTTCATTTTTAAGAAACTCATAAGAAACTTCCTTGGTATGTTTTATTCTAAAATATCTACCTTAAAAGATAAATATGATTTATCTCTTCATGAATTTCATAACTTTATTTTTTTTTCTTATGAGTTATGGAAAGAAACATCATTATAAAAGAATATAAAGGATATATATTTTGAATCTTTGAGAAAGATAAAAATATATGATTCTTATATTTTTGAACTCAGTGATTCACAAGATAGAGAAGGTGATGAAATGAATGAAAATATTATTCTTCTTATCTCCAAAAATTACCAAAGAGGTAGAGGAAAGTATGAAGTAAAAATCCCAAAAAAATATTTCAAGTGTGGAGTAATTGGACACCTTTCCATGAATTTCCCTAAGAAGATATTTGGAGAATATGAAGATCGTTTTGAAAAAAAATCTTAGTTGAAAAATTGGAAAAAACATCTATGTAAGATAAGAAATCCATTGGTGTTAAGAAATAGCTCACTGGAAAAATAATAATTATATTGAGTAATAAATTTGAATCTGAATCTAATGAAAACAATTCCATAGAATATAAGAATCCAAATAATTTCAAAACCTTCTTTGAAAATTCTGAGAAAAATAAAGATTCTTAAATAGTAAAGGATAAGTAGCATGTGAATAAACTTGCAAATAATATTAGTTGAGATTAGATCTTGTGGAATGTATTGAGAAAAAAACTCAAGAAAGAAATCATAATGATGAAGAAAAAAATTAAAAAAATAATAATTAAGGAAGTAAATATTCCCATAAATAGGAATATAAGTATATCTAGGAGATCATAACCTCAAACTAAAAGGTACTGAATAAGGAAATATGGTGGAAGATTTTAGTAATAAACTTAATACTAAGGAATATGAGTTTTTTAAAAGTCAATAAAAAAATTTTGAGGTGAAAACTAACTTAATATATATGAATAAAAATTTCAACACAGATTCAGAGGTAAAATCTGAATCACCTCAAGCTATTGAGAAAACTCATAACAAGAATCTAGTGAAATCTTTACCCACAAAACATAAGAGTTCATCTGATTATCCTAACCATTCTAGTGTTATGAAAAATATTGGGAAATTGTGTGTTAAGAAAGGATTTTAAAAATATATCACATTAATAAAAGTATAAAATAACCTTTTTAAGAAAGTTTCCCCAAACTTGGAGGTAACAAAAAAATATAATATTATTATGAACCTCGGTAAACTTTCTATAAGGAAAGACCCTACTTCTACAAAATACTGAGATTAAATTGTTTTTGTTTATTTTTTGAAATATATTAGAATTAATCTTATAACTATTTTCATAAAATTTATCTCCCTTAAAATAATCATGAACTTAGGGGGATAAATAGTGGAAGAAAATAAAGAAACTTTCCTAAGTCCTGGAAAGAAAGACCAGTTAAATCACAAGATGCTAGAAAATTTCAATTGAAAAATTAGTTTGATTTTTTGGAGGATGTTTTTGGAATATGTGACCAACCAAGTCACATTGTTGAAGTATGTATGACTACTCTTCCTAGATAAATTTCTTATTCTAGAAATGAAAAAGAGGTCCGAAAGAAGAAATTTGAGGAAAGAACTTTTGTTGTTGAGACAACACTAAAATCTAGAAGATAGAACAAACCTTGGATTTTTTATATTGGGTTTTCCTCAAATATATTAGGTGATATAAAGATCTTAAAAGATATTTAAAATCATGAATAATGAGTTTTTACCTTTGGAAATGATAGTTCCATAAAATTGTAGGAATAAGAGCTACTTAGATTAAATCTTGGAAACTAAAATATAAGGAGGTTTTATATATTAGTGGGATCAAAAAAAATTTATTGAGTTTTATCCAAAATTTTGATGATTTAAAGGAAGTTTTATTCAATAAATATTCTTATATCATTAAAATTTTAAAATATAGAAAATTTATTATAAAAGGAAAAAGCTGGAGGAAATATTTTTCTGATTGTACAAATTTATAACTCGTGTTACTTGAGTATTAAGGATGAAAATAAGTTATGGCATAAATGACTCGGTTATCCTGACCAGACAATTATGAACACACTTTCTAATGAAAATAAAGTAACAAACTTACTGAAAATGAAGAGGAAAGGTTGTTTTATTCGTAAAACTTTTTAAAAATGGAAAATGAATAGTAAAATATATTAGAAAGTTAAAATGAAATATAATAGACCTCTTGATCTCATACACTCAGTTCCCTATGGTCTTATGAGACATAAATCAAAAAATAGTATTTTTACTTTATTACTTTTATTTATTACTTCACTCAGATGACCAACATAATATTTATGAGGCATAAATCAGAGGATTTAGAAATGTTTAGATTTTTTAAAATGGGGTTGAAAGAGATATGGGTGTTTATATACTAATGTTGATAATTGATACCGTAAATTAGTACACATGCAATGATTTCAAATACTACCTAACAAAATTGAATCAATCATCAATATAGTGATTCATACACCCCCCAACAAAACGGAGTGGTGGAAAGTAAAAATGAATATTTAATGGAAATAGAAAGAAGTATATTGGATTAGTATAAACTTTATATGTTTTTCTAAATATAATCTATTCATACTATTATACATATATATAAAAATATATATTTTCTATGGATGAAATCCAAAATTACTTCCTAAAAATATTTTATAAGAAAAAATAATCCATTAAACATTTCAAGGTTTTTGGGAGTCCTTTTTTTCTTTAAATAAAAAATCCAGATCAAGGAAAATTTGATTAAAAGGATGAGGAAGAAATTTTAATGGGTTATTCACCTAATGGATGAAGTTACAAATATTGTAACAAATGTTTATAATTTAAAAGTTATAGAAAATACAACATCCTTAACAAAAGTTTTTAAAAATGTTACGAAGCAAAAATTGAAGACTCCCAATGAGAATATTGAATATGAATGTGAACCAAAATATGTACATAAAGATTCAGATAAAATGTGTGATAGATAAAGTAATACTGGAAGAAAATATCTAAAGTTTCATATGATATAAAAATAGGTTGAATCTGAAAACATTATTGGAAATTAGAAATCTCTAGTTCAAACTAGAAAAAAGTTGAGATTATAAAATCAAACATCACTTATCTCACAATTCAAACAAGAATCATTTTCAGGTGTAGTTGAGCATAAATATTTGGTTGATTATATGAATAAAGAGCTAGATTGGATATATAAAAATGACACCTTGGAACATCTTCCATGACTAAAAAGAAGCAATGTTATATGGAAAATGTGGGTGTGTAGAAACAAGATAAATGAATGTGGAGAAATTTCAAGAAATGAATCTCGATTTGTTTCTAAAGGTTACTCACTGGTGGAAATTTTTGATTTTGAAGAAACTTTTTCCCTTATTATGAGATTGTAAATTATAAGAATGTTCTAATTAGTTTTTTCACATTGATGTTACAAAGTTTATTATATGGATAAAAATTCATATTTCTTAAATGGAGAGACTGAGGAATAAGTTTACATTGAGTAACCTTATGTGTTATTACTTGATAAAGATGGAACCAAGGTTTGTAAGTTGAATAAATATATATGTTGTTTAAAATAAGCTCCATGTTCTTGGTACTAAAAGATTGATATTTTCCTGAGAAAATTTAAATTTTCTAAAGTAAAAGTTAAGAGAAACTTATATGTAAAGAAGATGAGCTCAAGTACCCTGATTGTTATTTTTTATATTAATGAAAAAAATTACAGGGGATACAGATAAATATTTTAAAGAGATCTTTGAATCAGTGAAGATAAATTTTTAAATGAAAATGATTGGAGAATTAACTTTTCTTTTGGGATTATACATTCAGAAAAAATAAATATATATTATATATCTCAAGAAATGTATTCTAGGGAGTTGTTATAAAAGTTTGTCATGGTGGATTCCAAATAAGTTTCTACTCCTATTTTTGTTGGAATGAATATGCTAAAATATGAATCTTGGTAAAGTGTGAATCAAAAAGATTTCAAAAAGTTTATAGGAAGTTTTCTCAATCTTACAACTTCAAGGATAAACATTGTATGTGTTTTTACTTTTTATTCAAGATATCATAGTGATCCAAAGGAATCACATATACTGGCAGAAAAAATAATTCTCAGAAATGTTAAAGGAACATCTTCTTATGGGTTATTATATAAAAGAAGTTTTTATATAAACCTTCTTGAATACATTGATATTTATTGGGCTAGATGATTCAATGATATAAAATCAACATCAAGAGGAACATTTTTCTTAGTATAATGTTTTGAGAGTTGGAATAGTAAGAAACAAAGTTCAGTTACTTTGAGTACAATGGAAACAAAATATTTCACCGCCACCAATTCTTGGACACAAATGGTTTGGATGAAAGTTCAGTTAGAAGATTTGAGTGTGGTTTTTTCTACACCATTGAAGATTCATAATGATACTCAAAGTGAAATTAATCTTCCTAAAAATCTTGTACATCATTCAATAAAAAACAAATTGATGTCAAATATCACTTTATAAAAGAAGAAGTTACTAATCAATATGTTATTCTTGAGTATATTTCTAAAAAATATCAAATTAATGATTTTTTCACCAAATCTATGCCAAAATAAATATTTTTGGAACTAAGGCTGCAACTAAAACTTTATCCTCTACTAATGAATTTATAAAGTTATTATGGAACAATCACCCACTATGATTTAAATTACATTATCAAAGGGGGAGATATGATGTAAAAAAATTTAAGAATTTGTAAAACTCTTTCTTATATTAATCTGAAATTGTGGTTATCATAAAATGGAAGATAGAATATTTTGAGAGTGAAAATTAATAGGGAGTTTATCTTAACATGGCCACAAAATTACTTATCACCAAGGGATGGAATTCCTTTAAAAGTGTGTTGTCATATAATTCTCTTTGAGAAAGGCTATGATTTTATAAAATTTTAAAAAGTTGAGTGAAAAAGTTTTTTTAAAAAATGATTTGTGGAAAATTTATATTAGTTAAAAGTTTTGAAGATTGTTTCCAAAAAATATATAGGGGGATATTGAACATCCTTTGTGATGTTTTCATAAAAAATTATTTTTATTTGTTGAGAAAACTTTTTTTAAGAATTATTTTCTTAAACGGGTGAGAAAGAAGTTGTTAAATGTTTGTTTAGAAAATTATATTATGAAGTTTCTAGAGGAAGTTAGTAACTTTTCATAACATTATTAAGAAACTTTATTTTTAATTAAGATGATTCTTATTAGTTCTTAAAAGTTTCCAATATCATGAAAATATCTTGATTCAAGCTATTGTACAAAGAGATGGAAGTACATAATGGTTACTGGATGAATTATTCATGACACAATATTCTAAACATATAAATACAGACACAGTTTACCAGAAATAAGTTGTTTGGATAAAGAAGTTTTTAAATTTGAGAGATATAAAACTTCTTTACTAGATATAGTGATCCAGATAGATGGAAGAAGATAGAGATGCAATGATATATAAATTCCATGTAGATAAATGTACAACAACCTTTCTGGATAAAGTTTTCTATGAGACACCAGATATAGATGATCAGATATAAGTTCTAGAGAAAGAATTTAAATAAATCAATATAATGGGTTTTTCAGTGGTATGTACCAAGGGATAAAATGTTTAATGAAGTACAAATGGATAAAAATAAAAAAATGAGAACTCAATATTTTAGATTTATTTTTTCAATATCAAAGGGGAGAAAATAAAATGAAATGATAAGTTTAATTTTCAAGAAGAAGAATAAAAGTTGAAGTTGATACCAGAAAGAGTTGGATCAAGATAGATAAGTTTCGAGTGATTAAAGTCTTTAGAAGTAGAAAAAATTTAGTTATCTATATTGATGGATTCAAGAGTGATAGACAAAGATAGATAGAGTTTCCAAAAATATAGTTTATACAATGTTAAAATGGAAATGTTTTTTACGAGTTGTATGAAGTTTGATAATGAAAATTTATGAAGTGAAATGTTGAAGGAAGGACAATAGATCAAGTTCATCAAAAGAACAAGATTAGACAGACATATTTTGATATAATTTTCTTAACAATGTCATCAGACAAACATTTTAAGGCAAATTTTTACTAATAAACATTACATAACTTTTTAATGTCTTCAATAATGATGAAGTTGTGTTGTTTATTCATTGGTTTTTTGTCTAGATGAGATAATGAATATTGAATGAGTTCCTTAAACATTGTAAGTCAAGGAAGTTCAAAGAATGTTAGAATTTCTAGAGTCATCATAAAGGCTCTAGAATATTCAGGAATAATCTATAAGGGTCAAGAAGCTTCAAGAAAATTTTAGATAAGCATGAAAACGAAATTGAGTTCCCGCATTTTCAATTTTGGTAGCACATATATAAAGGTGTTGAAATTTAAAATTGTACTTAACACTATTCACCTATACCAAAAGATGAAATGTTTTAGGTTTTTTATCAGTGTTTATTTTCAATCGAGTTAATATTCTGGTTAAAGATGAGTTTCCAGATAGAAACTTCAATCAAAGCATCTGACAGAGCATTTAGTTCAAAGAAAATTGATAGAGAATATCAGATAGAGTATCCTAATAGAGTTTGAGACACATTAGTTTTGTTTACCAGATAGAACACAGGTTAAAATATTAGGCATAGTTTCAGTGAGGTGTATTGGAAGGTGTTTCACTGGATAGAGAGTCATCACACCATGTGGACATTAGTGGATGGTGGAAATCAGAAAAATCATTCTATATGAACTTTTGGGAGCTGTGTTACAAAGTTTCACATCTTTTTTGTGGCTCCATTTTTATAATAAAAACTTTATTAACTGAATGGGGTTAATATAATCATTAATATCGAGATATAGAATGAGTCTAATGGGAGTTAGCTCAAAGATTTATTCACTTATTACTAATATTTAATTTCCATGGACTTATGGGAGTATCCATAGAATGTATGTAGGTTCTCACACTGAGGCTGAACCTTATAAATCTTGTGTGTCTTGTATTAATTTCATATCATTGCATTCTTGTCAGTTTTTTATAAAATATTGATAAGGATAAAACTCAAACAAATTATAGGGGTTAATTTTAGAGAATTTTAAATTTTAAATTTTCACTAATGATTCATCCCCCCTTCTATGTGGTTCAACAATCCTAAGGAAATTCTAAAAAAGTAAAGACATTGGAAGTTAAACCATTGAAAATTATGATCTCCAAACCACTAGAGGTTCACACTTAGAACTTCACACATAGTGGTAGGCCACACATTCCTGACTAAATGCTATGAAACTTAGGATGTTTGAAATCTCCCTAAATCACCATGTATAAATTCTTCCAAAAAAATAGGAAGACACACAATCATACAAGAAAAGGAACAGTAAAGAATAATTTAGTTTACATTCTTCAGATTTTATCCTATATCCATGGGAGAATACTAAAAGATTTTATTTCTTAAAGAATACAAAGTTAAAAACACAATAACTATTACACCATGTAGAATACTAAATCAAATGATCACTCGACTCATCATCTAATTATTCCCACCCACCCACCCACCCCATTTTATAGAGGACCTCTCCTATTAATCCAATAACACTAATTCCTAAAAGCATAGATGTCCATTTGTTACACTATAAAACTACTGATCCCCTATAGATTTCTCTAGTTTGATTACCAATCACCGACAGTCAAATAGTGTTCCATAGCTTACTCTTTTCATGTACATCTTCATGAAAAGATTACTAAAAATGAAGACTATTTAATCCTCTGATAAACTGAAAAAATAAGCTTTTAATGATCTAATGTCCTTCCATCGATGAAGTCTTACTGCCAATACCTTCTTTTGGTGAACTGATTCAAGAAAAAGTGAACTTCACTTACTCCTTATCAATACTTCATTCTCTACTTGTATGATCATATTCACTCCATCCCCATTGAGGAACTATTTAGCCTCAAATTTTCTTGGGAGAACACTTTAGTGAACATTTTTTTGGATTTTTTCTCCAGCAATCTTACACCATCCAAATTTAAATTTTTATTATTATGCAATTTTTAAGGAAAAATGGGAAAACAAATGTTCAAAACCAAGCACCACTACATGCAAAAAGAGCTCACAAAAATTATTAAACACAAGACTAAGATTACTTGACTTAGCTACTCTATATAGTTCCCAGTGCAGCGTACTAAACTGGGTATCTAGATCCTCTCTGATAAGATCTTAAAAGTGAGTAATCATATATTCCATTGTCTGAATAAATTCCTCTAAGATGATTTTACTCTTATTGAAGACCCCAGCCAGTATTCAATCTTTTTTATCAAACCACACTTCTTTAACCTCATTGGAATCCACTTGCAACCTTTATTCATAAATTCTTTTAATCTTCTCTTTTGAGACATTGGGTCGTATATCTTGTTCAAGCATTTCTTCCTTGTAGTGCAGGATAAACTTCAAGCACTCCCCATCCTATTCATCCCTGACTCTAGTATTCCTTCTTGATTCTTCACTTTCCACCTTTTGTAGATCTATGATTTCCTTGTTTCTACCCTTCTTGGACGACCTTTTCTCCATTGGTTTTGGAAAGTGGGATTAATCCTTGTGTTCCATTGGTTTTTTCCCCTGAACCACAATACATTCCCCTGGGTCTCAAATGCCTTTTTCCCCTTCTTTCTTCTAATGTTGTGAAGTCCTTTCCCTTGAAATCGGTCCATGCTATCCATTGAAGGGTGACTGAAGCTATCATAACATAAAGAATCCTCTTCTTTAGACAATAGAGGTTCTTGAGCTTCCAAACCATCAAAATAGTTCCCCAACTTTATCATTGTTCCTTCTTTGAGGGGCCTCTGCTTACATAGTGACCCCCCCTTACCTGAATTTTTCTCTAAGATTATTTTCTTCCCCCCAGACTCAGCCTTCATATAGAATACAGAGTTGGCACCGAGGATGTTTGGGTCTAAGGGCCCCAAGACACTCACTATATCTAGTCTCCCTTATCCACAATGAGATTTTGTTGCATCCCACAAGAAGGACTTCCCCTGCACCATGTCTGATCCTTCAAGCTTCTCATATCCACAACCCATGAACTATAGATGCTTGTTAGTTTCCTCCCAGCCTCTACCTTGAGATCCACTGGGATCTTGAACATATCTCCCTGTCAATCTTACCACACCTTCCTCGATTGAGCTGGATGTAACTGGTAGATCTACCATAGGCACTACTAAGGGACCCTCCTCTTATGCTCTATTTAGACCCAAATCATGTTTTAAATCGGAAAAAATGTCCACAAACTACGACTCTACTTCCTTAGTATTCACACTCTTTACTTCCACTATAGAAACCAAGGAACTCCACTGTTGTAGGTAAGTCTCTCGAATGCTGGACTCAGTGACTGGAAATTCCTCATGTTCTATCGCCTTTGGAGTAGCCCCGCGCACCTCCTCATACTCTCCCCAACTAGCACTATCCATAATCTGGTGGTTTACTATGGGATCAACCTGCACCTTAAATCCCTCAATAGTACTGATCAAAGTTTTTCTAACCCAGATCTCACAACGGAAACCAGAAACCAAATGGACTAGCCTGAGGCATCCCAAGTAGAACACTGGCTACGATTCAAACACCAGCCTTTGTTTCCATCTAAACTCTTATCCTACCAAAATCCACAGCCAATCCATTGGAGGTATTGCAACATCAACCTCAACACATGCACGAGGTAATATGGGGTGACAAACCACTATCGTGCAATCATCATAACACAAAAATATTCCAACCATATTCCCTAGCATACATATAATAGAAGGGTTCTAGAAAGGGAGTTGTAAATTTGGAAAATTTACCCACACTAATGATGAAGGAGGATCATGATTCGTGATGAACTTAGAAGACCATAGAAGGAGATAAAAATAGCATCCATTGAAGACACAAGGAGCGCTAGACCAGATGGAAATCAGGTCGTCCTCCGAGGAGAAGCAGATCATCAATTGGTGTCAATCAAGAAGACCCACCACCGCTCAATCTTGAAGACCCCATGAATTGAATAAAAATATGTTAAACACATCAACTGAGGTATGGAGACCCCTAAATTGATCCACCAACATTGATTTGTGAAGGTATGATGATTTGTTAAACTCTTTTGTAGAAATCGTGAGCTGGGGTGAGCCTTCATGAAGGTCGAGAACCTTATAGAAAAGAGGGATCGACAGGAAAGGGGGAAGTTAAGTCAGATTAGTGAAAGGGGTTAAAGGATGATCCATTACGGATAAAGGGAGGTCATTCCCCCCTCCCCCCACTAGGGAGGAGGGGGAAAGATCCATGGACATATCTACTAGGGAATCACCACCGAAGGTGCAAACTCTGCAGCCAATGACCCTTAATGTCGATTCTAAGTAATCTTACACAACTCAAGATCCCCATCTTCTAAAAACTTCTAGATATAATGGTTATTTTTCTCAATATGTTTTATTTATGTATGAAAAATAATATTTTTCACCAAGTGAATGGAAATTTTACTATCATAGTAAATTTTCTCACTTTCTTAACACATTCTATGTTCCTCAAGAAAATTACTCAACCACACCATTTATTTTTATACTTCCATTTCGGTAACATAATATACATTTTTTGATAAGAGAGAAACAACTGGATACAAAATTAACATCTAACTGATAGTCATTTTTATATAATTAAATACATAAATAGAAGTAATATTTTGAGTATTGGAATCCCCCTCTAAATTCAACATAAACATATTTGTAAAATTTTTATTTCAGACTATAACACAAGGTATTTTCTTATGTTTCTTTAATATAATAGAGATTTCAATTCATAGATTCCCAATGTTCTTATCCTGGATTTTCCATGAACTCAATAACAAATTTCACTATATGATAAATTTCTAAATGAGGGCATGCCATAGAATACATCAAAATTACAATGTAATATGTGAATTAAACTTTATTTATGTGATTCTATTCATCTTCAATTTGAGTTTTTTTCACCTTGGATAACTTTAAATGCCCATAAAATTGAGTAGAAATAGATTAACATCCAACCATCCCAAAACATTAAATGAATTTCTAGGTGTACTCCTTCTAAGATAGAACCAAACATCTAAAACTCCTATCTATTTCAATATACATGCCCAAAATCTTCTTTTTTTTACAAAACCCAAAACCATTCTTAATATCACCAGGATCCTTCATTTTAATACTTCTATAAAAATATTTCTTGATCTTTGGAATCTATATGAAACCAAGACCAACCAGAATTATATCATTTATATAGAGAAAAAAATGATGAAACTTTTATCCTCAAACATCTTTCAATAGAATAAATTATTCTTGTTTCTTTATAAGAAACCTTTCTTTAAAATAATGGAATCAAATTTCAAGTCCCACTACCTTGATTCTCATTTAAACACATAAATACTCCTGTTGAATTTACACACCAAGTCATGATTTCATTTTTCTATGAAACCATCATATTTCTTTATATAGATTTACTCCTCTAGAAAACCATGAAGAAATACCAAATTTATGTCTATTTTTTCAGATGTAGATCTCTAGAAGAAACTATACTTAGAAAAATTTTGATAGTAGAATACTTAACTACTGGTGAGAATATTTCTGAAAATTAAATTCTTTCCTTCTATTAGAAACCTTTAACCACTAGCCTAGACTTATACCTCTTACTTATGTTTGCTTATTCCTTTAACCAAAAACCCTTTTATTATCTAGTTACCTCTTTCCATGAAGAAATTATTCTAGCTTCAAGGTTTTATTCGTATACAAAAAATCCAACACTTCCTTCATAACTAACTCTTACTTAGAATAATAAATGAGATTGTTCACCTATTCTATAATTTTAGGTTCCCCTCTATCTAGTGAAGATCAACACCATACCTTTGTACTATTCATATAATATTTCATGACCTTGTAAAATCTTTACACATTTCATCTCTTTCATATCCTGATACTTTCATAAATTCCATATCCAGTTCTCTGACTCAATTTTCGCCAGTCACCGAGCTTTCATATAGAACTTCAACTGGTCTACTATCTAAATGTATAATGCTACTACCTGAACTTTCCTCCAAAATTTGAAAACTTTTGATAGACTCAATATCACCTTCACTTTTTTGAATTTGAATTCCTACATAACTTCCACCCATGTAAAGATGGGCTTGATATGATTATTTGTTCTCATCTTATTTTGTCAACATGTTATGTTCCTTATAAAGAACCTAATCATTAAAAAGAATATTTCTACTTCTTATGATTTTCCTTTTTCTATCATCCCAAATTTGAAATCCAAATTCTTCATTTCCATACCCAAAAAAGAAACATGTGTGAGACTTTACTTCAAGTTTTCCTCAGTCCTTAGGATCCACAAGAATATAAGAAACATGAATAAAGATCCTAAGATGATGAAGTTTTTGTGTTTTACCAGACCATCATGTTTCTAATAACTATTTCCCTACTATTGAAGAAGGTAATTAGTTGATTATATATGAGATTATGAACACAGCTTCTGCCCAAAAATCCTTAGTCTTTCTAGATTGAATTCTCATGCTCTGTGACTTTTCTATAAGCATTTTATTCATCCTCTCCACAACATCAATTTGATCAAGCATTATAGGAACCATTTTATTATGCATGATTCCCTTATGTCTAAAGTAGTTTTAGAAAATCCTTTAGGTGAACTCACCTTTACTATTAAATCATACACTTTATCTTATATATAGCTTCTATTTACACTATTTCTTTCCACTAAGAAAAGATTCTAAACACGTCTAAATTGTGATTTAGGAAATAAACCCACACTTTCCTCATGGAATCATTAATGAAAGTCACAAAGTCTTATAACCCAGCATAAGATTTGATTGGAGTTGGTCCATAGAACTCAGTATGTAAAAGTTATAGATTCTAATTATTGGGACTTATTCTTATAATATTGAAAGACATATTTTTATACTTTATAAGTATGTAACTTTTACAAATTCTTATGTTTTCCTAAACTAACTTCAACATTCCTATTTTAGTTAGAATATTCATACTCTTCTCACTAAGATGACCCAACCAATAGTTCCACAAATTTGAGTTTTCAAAAGATGACACTCTCATAATTATAACTAATTCTATTATTTCGATAAGGTATAGAGTCCCATATTTCACCCCTCTAGAAATGACTAGGGAATCAAGAGTGATATTCTACACTACATTAGAAAATCATGTACCAAACCCAGCTTCATCCAACTCTCCAATAGAAATAAGATTCATATAAAGACTTGGAATATAGAAAAAACCTTCAAATCAAGAATACTTTCATTATACATTCAAACCTTTACATCTCCCTTTCCTACAATCTATAAAGCTGCATCCTATCTAGATTCACTTTACCAAAATTTCTAAAAACAAAATTTGGTGTGTGTCCTCTTTCTCATATGGAATGAAACTATGTGCTTGAATTTATGATACAGGATTCTATTATAATATTAATACAAATTATCACTATTATACCTTCTTCCAATGAAGTATTTTTTGAATCCTATGATTCTATTAGAATGTTAATCCTGATAATCTTTTTGAAGTTCCCCCTATTTCTACAATACTAACAAGCAAGGCTAAGTCCGGTTGATTTACCTTGACTCCTACCACTAGATTTATCTACTCGACATCTCAAATTCTAAAAATGAGGTGACCATTTTACTCTATAAACATTAATTAAAGTACTGGAAGATCTCTATATTTCCTTACTCTATACAGCTTCATTCAGAATCAAGTTTTAAACATCTCCAATCACCAAATCAATTTTACTGGAAGAACTGATCATTTTAATCAACATTACTTCCCACAATTCTAGAAAATATTAAATCAAAAACAAATTCCCAAATGTCATCAGAAAATGTTATCTTTATTGTCCTAAGTTTATTCTAGATCATGTTAAATTCATTAACTGAAGGTTCTAGTTGTAGTGGAATCACCTTTGGGTTATATCCAACTCGGCTTTTTCTATAATTAATGAATAATTAAAGACATACATAGTGAAGAAAGTCATGAACAATGTAATTAAATCAAAGATTAATTGACTATTACACTAAAACCAAGAAAATTGGATCATCATATATAATTTATAATTAATATATTTGGATAAATAATTACCTTACGTTGAAATTTTTTCTTCATTGGTGAATCGGTATACCACTTCTTATCATTCCATCATTGTGGTAAGAGGATTCAATTATATAATCCCTCTAGTAGTGATCCACATGTGCATCATGAACCTCTGAACATCATCTTAAAAATACTCTATTTCTAGCATAGAATATTCTGATTCTTTAATTATTCACTACTGATTTCCCTAAAAATAGCTTCAAGTGGAAAGAATATTCCTTATCTCTATAGTCTTAAGAGGTTGGTAGATAAGGATCTCTCTCCATTATTGAAAGCATTATAAAAGTGAAGATATCTAGGTATTGAGATAATTCTCTATATACCATTTTTGTGCACAATGATGATTATATTTAAAAATGATGTAATTAGGTTTATAAAGATCTAGGGTTAGAAAAATTATAATTGCACTTAGGACCTTACTATTTTTCTGAATCCCTATAAAACCCGATGTAAATATAATAATATTGTTATTTTTTACTTGACATGTTTCAATCTCATAGATAAAATTAATATTATTTTTCCTTAATAAATAAATAACTATTTATTCAAATAATATTTAATATATCTTTTCTCATCAGACTATTAACTCAGTCTGTATCCTCCTCAATATTTATCAAACCTTAAATAGTGAAATTTTAAATAAATAAACATCATTTAATTATTTATCAAAAAATAAATAATATTATATAACCTAAATAGAAAATAAATATTTATTAAATATTCAACTCAAGTATAGATTCTCTAAAATAACTTGTGACTAAATATTTGCAATCAACTAAAAATGAATAATTATTAAACTATATATGGGAATGATATTTATTCAACATGTTAAATTCAAATAAAATTTAGATGAGGATTTAAATACACGTATTTTGTGATATTCTATTCTCTTTTCTCAACATCATTAGGTTGTTACACCTAAATTATAAGGTTAGTATCTAGCAACATGCCAAGGAATCCATGCAAAAAGAAGTTAAATATTGCAAAAACAATAATCACATATGAATGTACACTATGTAATATAATCCAATTCTCATGATATCTCTAATCAAGTAAATTGCATGTCAGTGTCATCAACTTATATGGTCAATGTATCTTTTTTTGACTTTATAAAAATAAACTTCCCTATAATACACTATATCCATAAAACTAATCTGGTAGTTTAATTTTTATTTAAGTTACTTAGATATCAAAATCAACTAAACTAGGAGGGTAAAAATCCTTTCTCATTTTATTCATTAATGCATTATCACTCATGACGCACCCAATGTATCTTACCTCAATTTGAGAATATTCCATCATGGTTGTAATCAATACATCAAAGTATGTGATGAATGATATGTATTAAAAATAATCTTAAAGTATAAGGAAAAGTACACACATCCATGTATAGTAAAACCTAATGACACATAAAAATTTGGATTTCCTAAAAGAAAGTCATGTTCTCATAATCTCTTAATTTAAATTTTATTAATGGTGTAGACCATGAGAATGTGTCTTGAAGTCCTATGAGTCTCTACCCCTGATATCCTATATCATATTCATCCCATCAAATGATATCATATAGATATATAATATATATTTAAGAATATTTTCATGTCACTTTTAGGTCCTTATCTTAGTAAAGACATATTATAACCTTTCAATACGAAAGTTACCCTTAAGACATTATCACATACTATGTCATGTAGAAGAACAATAATGATGTGATAAGAAAGTTATTAATATTAAAAACAATGAATACATGTAATCATAAATTATATTGAAGTTATTTCTAGGGAACCAACTCTAACTGACTCCCACTTACATTAGAGACAATTATTAACTACCTTCAGTCCGCTAACTCTCACATGAAATTCATGATTCTACTAAGATAAGGCTTTAGTCAAGGGGTTTTCCACATTATCATTTATGAAAACTATTATCACCATAACTTTACCCCTCTAAAAAAATTGATCAAGAATTTATACTTCCAAAGTATGTTATACTTCTGTTGGTATGGCCTTAGCTCATTTGAGAGAGTCACTATTGTAGTATTATCATAATATAATGTGATGGGGTCTTTAATTCTAAGAACAATATCAAGATCATAGAAAATTTTATGTATCCAAATTGATTTTTTGGTTGTATTTAATGTTGTCATATACTCATACTTCACTATAGATTTGGTGATAATTGGCTTATTTGAACTCTAATAGCTCACAACTCCTTTGTTGAGGCTGAAAACATATCCTGACTATAATTTTAGATCATTCTAATATATTTGAAAGCTAACATTTGTATAACTTTGATAAATAATTTCATATATTCTCCATATACTATGAACATATCCTTAGTTCACCTCATATTCTTATGGATAAAATTAATGGCAAACCAATGATTTTCACGTAGATCAAATTGATATCTACCTATAGTTCTCAAAGAAAAGGCAACATTAAGCCTAGTATATAAAATGGTATACATGATTGATCCTATTATAAAATTTTATGGTATCTTACTCATTATATCAGCGCTAAAAAACCCCTTTTATCAGCGCTAAAAAAGCGTTGTTAAAGTCAGTGAAGATAAGGGGGTCCCCTTTATCAGCGCTCCAAAACGCGCTGATAAAAGGGTCCTTTATCAGCGCTTTGTTTTAGCGCTGATAAAAGGGTCCTTTATTAGTGATTCCTTTATCAGTGCTTCCTTTTTAGCACTGATAAAAGTTAAAAAATAATAATAAAATAATAATAAAAATTTAAAAAATTAAAAAAAAATTAAAAAAATCATTCCAATCGGGGGGATTTTATAGCGCTTGAGCCCCCCCCCCTTTTACAGCGCTTTTCTGCCCCCCTCCAGCGCCCCCACGCACCCCCTCCACCCTTTATCAGCACTAGCTCCCATATTACCTCATGTGCGCACGCCCCTGCCTCCACCAGGTTTTGAACTCGAGACCTCCCCCCTGCGCGCCTAAGCCCTTACCACTCCTCTATTTTGATTTTTTTTCCATTTCATGATATCTATATATATATATATAGTTATATTTATTTATATAGTAATATATATTTATATTAATATATATATATATAGTTATATTAATATATATATATAGTTATATTAATATATATCTCTATTTATATATATATATATATATATATATTTAGTTATATTTATTCGTATAGTAATATATATTTATATTAATATATATATAGTTATATTAATATATATATTTATAGTGATATTAATATATATATTTATAGTGATATTAATATATATATTTATAGTGATATTAATATATGTATTTATAGTAATATTAATATATATATATGTAGTTATATAAATATATATATATAGTTAGATTAATATATATATATATGGTTAGATTAATATATAGGTATATAAATATTCATATATTTGAATTTTAAATAAAATAGATATTAGTTATTATTTAGATAAATCTAATATATTTTATATGTAAATATATTTTATTATTTATATTTATAATTAAATTCTTATGTGTGAATATATAAAAAAATACGTATATATATTATTATATATTTGATTATAAATAGCAGTGCATTATAAAAAACGATAAAATTTCAAAGACATAATATCAATATAAATGTAATACCTTGGAATAAATTCATTCCCCACCAAAAAAAAATCCAATAATACCCCCTTAAACGAAGCTGAAAACCCACAAAATGTTAAAAAATTGGAGTACCCCGACTAAAAACACAGTTTTGGAGGCCTTCTGGGCCTATTTTGGCCTCAAAAAAACCTTGACCAAGGCTCTCCTAAATACATTGATGTAGAGCTCGTCGCAGGATTTGATTTGATATGTGGTAGAGCTCAAACGGACACCCGGATCAAAATTTATGGCCGTTTGAAGTTCGAGTTGCGTTTTCAACATATTTTGGATCTTTTTTTAATTTTTTTTATTTTTTTAGTCTTCAAATTGTTATTAAATGACTATTACTCCATAATAATTAGAAAATTATTAATTAAAAAGATTTTTTTAATTTTTTTATAAGCCATTTTCACTAAATATCTTATATATTAATTGTAAATGTATATTTATACTTATCTAAAATATATTTAAAATTATATTTAAAAAATATATAGTATATTTATATCAATATAACTATATCTATATATTTAAATATTAAAACATTTTTTTAATGAATTTTTTTTTAAGCAGACCCTTTATCGGCGCTTTTAAAAAAAAGCGCTGATAAAGACCCCTCTTTATCAGCGCTAACGAAAAAGCACTGATAAAGGGGGGTACCTTTAACAGTGCTAAAAAAAGCACTGTTAAAGGGGGTACCTTTCTCAGCGCTAAAAAAAAGCACTGATAAAGTTGTATTTGTATCAGTGTTTTTTTAGGGCTGATAAAGGTACCCTTTATCAGCACTTTTTTTAGCACTGATAAAGGTACCCCCCCCCCCCATCAGCGCTTTTTCATTAGCGCTGATAAAAGTGTGGTGCTGGGAAAAACTATTTTTGTGGTAGTGAATATTGTTCTATACTAAATCTATTTAGTATCTGATCAAAGTATGTTCCTTGACTTAGCCCATGTAACCTCATGGATCTATCACAAATGATCTTGATATCAAGGATATGGTCTTTTTCAACAAAGTACTTCATAGAGAATCACTTGTTCAACTAGTCCTTTATTGATTGTAAGACTGGTATTTTATTTTCAAATCATAATAACTGATCGACATATACTACTGGGATAAAAATTGTGCTCCCACTAAACAACTTGTAAACACACAGATCACGTTCATTCTTAATAAAACCAAATTCTCTTATGGATTCATCGAACTGAATGTCCCATGACTTGGATTCCTGCATCAATCTATAAATGGACCTCTATAAATTTCATACCATTTTGGCATTACCTGGAGTCACAAACCCTTTTGGTTGTTTCTTATAGACATATTCCTGAAGGTTCCCATTAAGGAAGGATATTTTGACATCAATTTTCCAAATCACATAATCATATATAGTTTCTAAAAAAATAGTATTTTATGGATTTCAACATGGATACTATAAAAAAAGTTTCATTATAGTCAATGCCTTAACATTGTTTAAACCCTTTAGCCACTAATTTTTCTTTAAAGGTACTCACTTTACCTTCAATGTCTATCTTTATCTTGAATATCCATTTTTACCCAACAATATTTCCATCAACTAGTGGATCGACTAGAACCCAAACTTCATTTTGATGCATGGAATCCATCTCAAAATTTATCTATTTTTTCCATATTGCAGCTTCTAAGTTCATTAATTCCTCTTTGTAAGAAAGAGGACCATTATTATTAATCAATAATGATTCACCATCCTCAGTGACTAAAAAAACATATTTTTCTAGTTCTCTAACCTCTTTCGTACTCCTATATAGTACTTGTGTTTTAATAACAAAGTCTTCCTCAGGGACCTATGGAATATGTTCTTTTACCAACACTTGTGTATCTTGAGTATCAACTTTATCAAAGTCATTCTTTCTCCTACTATTCTTATTGAGGATGTACTCCTTAACAAAAATGGAATATATTACAACTATTGATTTATTATATAAGGGTTCGTATAGATGATATCCTCTAGTGTCTTTGGGATATCTTATAAAGGTACACTTTATGCTCTTGAGTGCCAATTTGTTTCCATAGAATGCCTTAACAAACACTTTGCGACCCCATGCATGAATATTTGACAACACAAATTTATTTCTGTATATTAAAAATGTAATATCTTACAACTATTGATTTATTATATAAGGGTTCTAATAGATGATATCCTCTAGTGTCTTTGGGATATCTTATAAAGGTACACTTCATGCCCTTGAGTGCCAATTTTTTTCCATATAATGCCTTAACAAACACTTTGCGACCCCATGCATGAATATTTGACAACACAAATTTCTTTCTGTATATTAATTCATATGGAATTTTATTTTCCTCCTTAGTTACTACTTGGTTTAGAATGTGTTCTATAGTGTATAATTCATATCCCCAAAAGTATAATGAAATAACTTCACAACTAATCATCAACCTCACTATGTCACAAAAGGTAGGGTTCCTCCTTTCACTAACACCATTCCATTGTGGTGTATAAAGAGGAGTGAGTGGGGATAGAATCTCATACTCCCATATAAATTCAACAAAATCTTGGTTAAGATACTCACCACCTCAATTAAATTAAAACTTCTTTATCTACTTACTAATTTGATTCTCTACTTCATTCTTGAACTCATTGAATTTCTTAAAAGATTTGAACTTATACCTCATTAAGTAAACATTACCATATCTAATCAAGTTATCATTAAAAGTTAGGAATTAAAAACACCCACCTCTATATGTTTTTGGAAATGGTCTACACACATCAGTGTGTGTGAATTGTAAAATCTATATGTCCATTTCACCGTGTCCACTAAATGGTGGTTTGGTCATCTTTCCTTATAAAAAAAGCATGACATTTATCAAGTTTTTTGATTCTAGAAGAGTCTAAATGGCCATATTGATAGAGTTTTGTCAAATGCTTCCTATTTACATGAACATGGTGGCAATGCCAAAACTAGGTGTGAAATAATTCATATGAATTTGATTCATTGTCAATTTCCAATATTTGTCTTTCATAATCTAATACATGAATACCTTTATTTAAATGATCCATAGCATAACATATATTTTCTTTATAAGATAAACCACTATTATTTCCAAATTCAAAATAAAACCATCTATATCTAGAAAAGATATATAAATAATGTTTTTTCTTATAGTTTCTACATAATAACAATATTTTAAAACCAATATAATTCTTTTTGTCAATGGAAGGTGTTAGTATCATATATCCAAAGCAGAAAGTTTTTCCATATTGGCTGCTTGAATATCTACATATCCTCTAAAAAAATTCAAAATCTACTTGTTTCCTACATTTTAATATAGATTTGGGAACCATAAGCTCCATCTAATAACCAATATGTAGATATAGAAATATTTAACTTGATAGTGAATGCACCTTGAGCTTCCCCTTTCTTTTTAACTGGGCACAATTTTTCTTACTATGGCCTTACTTTCTATATGAAAAACACATTACATATTTTTTCTTCCCCTGTATTTGGATCTCCCCTTTCTTGAATGGATGGTGATCATCCTTAGACATAGATCAAGTCTTGGGGATATATGCATTGTTCTTACTCTTATTCACCATAAGTATTGGAGGATTTTCACTCTTTGTGTATTTATTAACATGGAGAATAAAAGTAATGAGTTTTGAAAGAGTCTCCATATTATTACTCATATTTTAATTCACAATAAATCTGGAGAGTACTTTGGACAGTGGGGATAAAATGAGAACTATGTGCAGCTAATCAGGGATCCTAAATCCCAAGATGTCTAAGTACTCTATGTATTCAATCATTTTGACTATATGAGGCCCATCTGGCATCGACTCTCCAAGCTTACATGTGAATAGTTCATTGGATATCTCATATATCTCTTAGTTTTCTTTCTATTCATAAAGATCATGAAGGTGGGACATCATGTTATATGCATCCATCTCTTAGTGTTGCTTCATAAGCTCACTAGACATAGACAACATCATGAAACATTGGAAATATGTGGCATCGTCTGCATGTTTAAGGTAGAGATCCTTCTTCCATGCTATCCACTTTAGCTAGAAACTTGGGAATAGGGGTTTCAAACATGTATAATTTCCACTCACGGCATAGTCTTACGTGAAAATTCATATACCATTCTTGGAAATTTGAATCGGTGAGAAGGTTATCTTTCTCTAGTATGGATCACGGTGATATAATTAAAGTCGTGTGGCTTAGAATTTCTACAATAAATAAGAGTATAATTTTACTAATTTATTTGGATTATAAAAATTAGATAATATATTTAAAATTGATTAATATCCCAATATTTTATTGAAAACACAATATCTCTCACCATTGGTTTCGTAATATCCTATTACGTAGATATTCTAGTGGAAATGATCCATATTCCCCTTCACATAACCCAAATGGAGTCCTGGAAATTTATTTGAAGGTATTTAGGTAGATGTAACTTTTCAAATACATTAACTCATAGGTATACAATTTATTAAGTGGACTCCCAATCCTGAAATCCTAGTCTCTGATTTTATCAACATTTCCCTACTAGTTGCACTAAGTCTCGTAGAGGTGATCAACCCTTAATACAAACTAGATTAAGTCAAACCAATACTCAAGTTAGAAATTCCCAGATAATTGAAAGTATCTCAATGGATGTTGGTCAAGAACTATGAACTATGGTTCAATTTCAACCCAAGTAGTGGAAGTATATACTAACATAATATATTGATTTGAGGTCTTTTATCTTTTATGAGTAAATTTATCATTTTATCTTATTATATGAATGTTCATATTAAGTGGATTTCATTTAAGTAATCAACCATGTATCAATAAAATTTTGTATAATCCAATTTATTTTAATTTTATCTCGTATGTTTGTTAATTCATTAATATATATAATAACAGTAAAGTATCCATAAAGAAATTAACCATGCAACTTGATAGTAATAAAATAATAAAAGAAATATGATTATGTGATTTTCTATTGGTTAGTTTATCAAGAGGGTGATAAACTAACCCTAAACCCTAAGTAAAACACCTTAAATCATAACTTGGTTCATACTATATCAACCCATCTATCCACCTATATATCTTTGAGATTGGTTTCATCTCAACTCCAAACTTGAACTAATTCCACTCTTTGGGGAGCTTCATTCATTACATAATCATTACTCATGTGTATGTGAGAGGGACCAAGGGATTGGTTAATGGGTTTACATAAAAAAATTATGGGTGTGTTGGCCCTTACATAATGAGAAGAGGGGATGATGTGTAGGCCATCATTTTATTTAAAAATAATAAATTAAAGAAACCATTCATGTACATAGGTTTGGTCTTGTCTCATGGTAACCCACACACATGTAATGAATATTAATTTATAGTCTGGAAAGAATTCACTTAAATTCATTCTTTAATTAAAATAAAATGCCTCAAATTAATCCAATTAATTATCGGATTAATAAATTGATTCAATTTTTTATAATCCCATCCAAACCGTCCTGAAAATTTTCATCATCCATGATTTTAAACAAATTAAATAAATTAATTTTATTTAAAATTAACTTAGTGCGCATGTGTACTTGGAGAAAATGGCATGTACTCATCCAAACTACCTGATATGGTCTTTGTATTGTGTAATCACATGGAATCTAGCATATATGGTGTGGCACATAATTACAAGGCATGTACTATTAGTAAATGACACACAGACACGTGTAAATTACACGGCATTTAATGCTATTAATGCACAATAGGTACACCATAATTAAAGACCATACATAGCTTGTAGTTCAAAATTTAACATGGAAATTAATTTAATATATAATTAATAATCATATCACATGGCATGTATGGTCAACAAATGACACACATACACATGTTTATTAGGTTTAATTATACCATTGAGTTTCTTTCTAGATCAAATTAATGACATGAGGTATAGTGGGTTTCATGGTGTGTATTATGACTACACATCGTGTAACATCCACTAATCATATCTGCAACATGCACCTATGGTTTGGGTGTGTTTTTCAGCCATGGAAACTTATGAGGTATATGGTGTGTATGCCAGCAACACATCATGTGATATTGAAGTTTTAGGACTATCAATCACATGCGCCATGTAATAAATACATGATGTGTCTTTGAATATGCATTTTTTAGTCATGAAAAAGAGTAGAGTATATAAAGTGTAAGTGGATCACATGTTGTGTAGCCTGACATGTCATGTGTCATCCTGGTTTTTCAACATGCGGTGTGAATTTAATGCATTCCATGTGTACTTATTACACAAAGCTCTGGATTTCTCATGGTTAATCTTGGTACAATAAACACAGGTACATGGAATGTACCAATGGGTTACACGTTGTGTGGTCTTGTGTTATTTGTCCAGAACCATTGGCCCCTTCATATGAAGTCTTAAAATGTTCTTCAAATAAATTTAACATGTTCTTGGTTATATGATCTATAATGAAGAATGAGAAAAGAATATTTCAATCTTCAGATTTAAAGAATGAATAATCCAGAAATAAAAACTAATATAAAATTCATATCATAGATCAATGATTAATAAATAATTATAAATTAATTATGTGATTACTTTGATACAATTTGAATGTTTCATATGAAACTGAAACATATTTGGTTCATATCCAACTCATATTTTTTCGTATTAAATGAATAATCCAAGATGTGTATAATGAAGAACATCAAGACCAACAGAATTAAACCTATAATTAATTGACTATTATGCTATAACCAAGAAGACTGGATCATCACATATAATTTATAATTAATTTATTTGGATAAATAATTATCCTATGTGGAAATTATTTCTCTCTTGAAAAATCATTATACCACTTTTCATTTTACCATTATGGTAAGAGGATTCAAGTGTAAAATCTATCTAGTGGTGATCTACACATGCAATGCATACCTCTGAATGTCGCTATAGAAATCTCCAAATACTAGCATGAAAGATTCTAATGATTACGCCATTCATTAATGATCACCACAATAATCACTATAGGTGGAAGGAGTCTTCTTGATCTCTCTAGTCTTGAGAATTTAGTGGATAATGATCACTCAACGTTATTGAGAGAATTCTAGCAGAAATTCTCCCTAAGTCTTGAGAGAATTATCTCTAGGATTTTATTGTACACGTCGATGAATAGATTTAGAAATGACATAATCGGGTTTATAAAGAGTTATTGTTAGACAGATGATAATTGCACTCAATACCCTTATTATTTTTCTAAATCCCTGGAAAACCTCATGTCAAAATAATAATAATGTTTTTATTTACTTGACATGCATCAAACTTGTGGATCAAATAAATATTATTTTTCACAAATAAATAAATATTTATTTATTAAAATAGTATTTAATATGTCTTTTCTCACTAGTTCATTAACTCGGACCGTATCCTCTTCAATATTTATTAGACCTTCAATAAAAACTATTTAAATAAATAAATATCAATGCATTATTCACCAATAAATAAATACATATTATATTTACTATATAACGAATAAATACTTATTAAATATTCAAATCACATATATATTCTCTTAGATAAATATAGACTAAATATTTGAGATCGACTCAAGATGAATAATTATTAAACCATATATGAGAATGATATTTATTCAAGATGCTAAATTCAAATAAAATTTAACTGAGGTTCTGAATACACTTAATATGTGACCCTTTAGGTAACTTTTTTAGTGGCATTAGGTTGTTACACTTAAAGTCCAAAGTTATCATCTACCAACATGTCAAGAAGTTAATAGATAAAGAAGTTAAATGTATCAATGCTAATAACCAAATACAAATGTACATTGTGTAATATATTCCTTTATCATGATATCTCTAATCGAGCAGCTTGCAAGTCGGTGTCATCAATCTATGAGTTCAGTGTATCTTTCTTTGACTTTTCAGAAATAAACTTGCTGAGAAAACGTAATAGTCATGGAATTAATTAGGAAGTTCCATTTACATCAAAAGGGGTGATATATCAAGTTTCACTCAACCAGGAAGGGATAAATTCTTTCTCACACTATTCATTAGTAGAATATCACTCGTGAGACATCCAACGTATCTTACCATATTGTGAGCATATGTCATCATGATTTCCACAAATACATTAAAGTATGTGACTCATGATATGAATTAATAATAATCTTAAAGTCTAAGAACCATTACACACATTTATATATATATGAACACCAAATGATACATATGAATATGGATTTCTTACCAACGGGTCATGTTCTGATAATCTTCTGCTCTGAAAATTACTAAGGACATACATCATGAGAAAGTGTCTTAAAAGTATTATGAGTCTCCATCCCCAATAACATGTATCATTTATATCCCATCAAATGATATCATAAAACTATAAAACATATATTTAATAATAGTATCATGACACTTCAATGTTATCATCATAGTGATGAGTTGTTATGATCTTTCAGTGCGACAGTTACCCTCACTACCACAGATTCGGGCAAAGGATGATTCATTCGTGTTATACCCATGAACTTATGGTGTTCTCATAAATACTTATAAAATTACAATAAATATATTTAAATAATAAATATATTTATTAAATTTTTAATTATATATAAATACTTTTAAAATTAATTTATTTATAATTATTATTATTATAACTATATATAAATGTATATATATATTTAAATAATTATAAAATTACAATAAATATATTTATTATAATTTTATAAATATATATATTAATATATTAATATACATATATATATAATTATATACAAATATTTATAAATATATTTATTTATAATTATAGAATTGTAACAAATATATTTATAATAATTATAATTTTATGAATATATAGAATTATATAAATACATTAAATATATGAAAATATTTATACATATTACAAATATTTATAATTATAATTATAAATAATATATATATATGTAAATAATTATAAAATTATAATAAATATATCTATTATATTTATAATTATAATTATAAATAAATATTTATTTATTAATAGTCATAAATATAAATAAATATTTATTTATTTAAATACTTATGAAATTATAATAAATATATTAATTATATATATTTAATATAATTTTATAATTATTTAAATAAATATATATTTATTTAAAGTTATAAGTATAAATATATATTTACTTAAATAATTATGAAATTTTTATAAATATATAAAATTAAATTTATAATTTCATAATTATTTAAAAAAATATAAATTTATTTATAGATATAATTATACATCTATTATAATTTTATAAATATATATATTTATATATATTAATGAATATATATATTTATTTATAATTATATCTACACTTAGGTATATGATTCATGTTATACCCATGAACCTATTATGTTTTCATAAATACATATAAAATTAAAATAAATTTATTTAAATAATAAATTTATTTATTATATTTATAATTATAAATTTTTAATTATATATAAATACTTTTTAAATACATTTATTTATAATTATAACAATAAATATATTTATTTATTTATTTATTTAAATATTTATAAAATTATAATAATTACATCTGTTATAATTTTATAAATATATATATTTATATATATTAATGAATATATATATATATATATTTATTTATTTATTTATTTATAATTGCATACAAGTATTTATAAATATATTTATATATACTTATAATTATAAATAATTATTTATTTATTTATTTAAATTATTATAAAATTATAATAAATATATTTATTATATTTATAATTTTATAAATATATATAATTATATAAATATATACAAATATTTATACTTATAATTGTAAATAAATATAGATATATTTAAAAAATTATAAATTTATAATAAATATATCAATTATATATATTTATATAATTATAAATATAATATAGATATTTATTAAAATTTTATAATTATTTTAATAAATATATATTTATTTATACTTATATTTATAAATAAATATTGATATATTTAAATAATTATAAAATTATAATAAATATATTAATTATATATATATAATTATAATTATAAATATAATATAGATATTTATTATAATTTTATAATTATTTAAATAAATGTATATTTATTTATAATTATAACTATAAATTTATATATTTATATTTATAATAAATATCTTATTATATTTATAACTATATAAATATATATAATTAATACATTTATTACATATAATTAAAAATATAATAAATATATTTATTATAATTTTGAAATTATTTAAATAAATATATATTTTTTAACATTGGATCTTTATCAGTGTGTTTTTAGCACTGATAAAGATAGTCCTTTATCATCGCTTTCCAACAAGCTTTGATAAAAGCCTTTGGTTTTATTATAAAAGAAACCTTATCAGTACCATATCACCGCTCGCACTCAAGCTCTCACAGAACTGGACCACTACCGCTGCTTTCTCCTGCCGTCACTACCTCCTTCCTCTGTTTCCTACCTTCGCTCCCTCTGGTGCTACTATCGCCATCGCCGACACATATGTTGCTGCCAACCCAGCTCTACCGCTTCCCTCTGCAGCCTCTGTTGACATTATCGTCACTACCGACCCCAACTATGATGCTGCCAGACCCAACTGTTGTCACTGGACCTCTAAATCTAAGGTATGTTATTATTTGTGTCTTCTTATTCCCTATTTCTTGTTTTATTTCTCTAAATGGAAATGGAATTCAAATAAATGGTTATTTATATTCTAAAACTTGTATTTTTTGGTGTCTAGGGTGTGTGGAGTCCCTATTTATCCTTATCTACCTTCATTTGAAGGAAGTGTTTCAAATCAACTTTTCCAATATTGGTTATTCTATACACTTTCATCTATTTGACATATCCTAGGGTGGTTAATTATTTTAAATTCATTGGAAAATAATTGGACTTATATCGATGGTATGATTTATTGTTGATTTTAAAAAAAATAAAGGTTTAATTTCTTTTTTCAAAACATAATGGCTTGTTTTAATTGAATTAAAAATGTCATTATTTTATTTAAATATTCCTTTTCATTCACTTATTTATTTCTAATATATATTTAAAATTTTATCATGTTTAATTATGGGTGTTGATGTGTAAGTGGATGCTTCAATGGATGTTATACCATGTTGACATGATAGTTTTATAAATGTGTTTCAAATTAGATTATATCATTAGGTCTTTGGTAGGTACCTCTTAATAGTCGATGCTTGATATTTTATTATTATTTTATTTTATGGTTGTATCTTGGTAAATTATAGTTTCTTTAAAATAAAAATATATGTTTTTTTATTTTTATTTACTCAACCCTGTGTAATAAAATTATTTTCATTATTTTCCCTAAAACTATAATTTTTTTGTTTTTCTTAAAAATGAATGGTATAAAATCTTTGACGATGTCCTACTAGGATCTTTTCTCACACCATATATATACACATTGGTGCGTATATATATTTAGTTGTCTATGATACGGATAAAAGGAAGGAACCACACTTTTATAGTGGTCTTCCATAGTCACTTATTAAATATATAATGATAATGAGATATAGAGGTCACCATAGGGCATAAAGAGACAATATTCATTTTAACAAGGGGTGTGTGAAGTTTTACATAAAAATTTGTAAAATATAGAGGGTTTTCACTCATTTTAAATGATTAAGATTGTTGGGTCATGAAGTTTCCTTGAATGCTTTAAAAAAAGGAATTGTGGTTTTGTGAAAGAGTGCTTGTAATTGATTAGTTTATTTTAAAAAGGATGTGTTATTTTAAAGAGGAATTTATGTAAATGGTAAGTTTTTTAATGGGATTTCAAGTGTGGTTTTATAAATAGTTCTCAAAGGACATATGAATGTTGTTTTTCCATAATATTTTAAGTTTATATTTTTATAAAATTAGGAAAACCATTACATTATATAGGGAAGACAAGTAGATTGATAATAATATCATGGAAAGGGCACGTCACTAACTCTATCCAACCCATAGAATATCCATCATGACCTAACTCTTTTAAAAGGTGAATTAATGTTTAACCTCATTGCAACTCCTAAACCTACTTTGCATCCAACATTACCTGCATGGTTTAAATTAGGGAAAACCTCTACAATTACATCGTCTTTCTAGTTTGGTGTTAGCTTCTAAGGTGATGAGTCTCAAGCAAAGAAATGAAATAATAACTATCATTAAAATGTTGAGTTCCCCTTATTCGAAAGGACCTTTTGTGTATTTATTTTGTTAAATATTAATATTACCAAATCAAATAGGATGTATATGAATAAATAATGGATGGATGTCAATCTTGTGACAAAATAGTATGAAGATTGAGTGAGAGAGTTCATTAAGTTTGAAAAATATCATTTGGAGACTCTTATTGACCCGATTGGTTTATCAGATAAGACAATTATGACAACATTTTAATCAATCAAGTGATTTTATAAAAGTGGAATAATTTATAAATTTATTTAAAGGTTGGTTTAAGTGTAATGTTTTAAGAAATGTCTTATAAATTTTTTCAAATTATTATATAGAGAATTGGCCACTTTGTGTGTTTTCCAAGTGGTTTTATCCCTTGTTATGAAATTATGAAATGATATTCGATGACAAGTGTTTGGGAAAATGTTTAATTGGATTTTTTTTAAAAATGCTTTTGGAAAATGTTATTTTATTTTTAAATTGGTGAGTTAACCCTTGTGATCTATATTTAAAACCACTTTTTTAGCCTTGGTTAATTTTTATACGAGTGTTTTGGGGTGTTTAAATCTTTTAAGATAAAAGGGTGTGTTTTCACATGTGGATTGTATTTTGAAATTTATTGTGACTTTGAATGTTTTTCAATGGTCATTTAAATGGTAGTGTGAATTCCCATTTAATTTTCAAAGGTGTTTTGATAAAATTGGTCTGAAGAGTAGATTTGGATGACTTTTATAAATGATAAAATGTCTTAGAATTCCAAGAATGTTTTAAAAAGAGAAGTCCCATTTGAAATTTTATAAAAAATGATTTTTTTTAAAAAGGTGTGATACCATTTTAATCCCCTTTGAATAGTGTTCTCAAATAATAAAATTTATAATGGTTTGTATTTGAAATTCCAAGAATTTGTGAGTTTTGAAAATGGGGTTTCATGTTTTAGAAAATAGTATGATATTTGGAAACCTCTTTGAGTTTTGAAATGTTTATATCAAGAATGGGTGTTTATGAAATAGTTTAAGTCATGTTTTAATATGGTGATTTGACCAAGAAGTATTGGCTAAGGAAAAATGTTTTCCAATTAATCCTTTTGATTTAATGAAAATGTTATAAAAAGAGTTTTAACACACTTTTATGTATCACTACTTATTTGGTAAAACTTTATAAAAAATGTTTTCTTTTATAATTTATTTTAAACAATATTTTTTAGGATGTAATATGAAAGTGATCTCTTATATTTTGTAGGTTGTGGTGACCTACTGGACTTTTAGATCATGCCTATATTTTATAAGTTCGGGTTTATTCTAGCTTGTTTCACTTCCTTTGGATCTTATAAGAGGGATATATGGTTGGATGGTGACTCTAGTTGAACATAGATCCAATCTATTTTTTTATTGAAAACCCCACTTTTAGGAAAAGTGGGAACCTACAGAAATCAAATCACACCCACAAAAAACACATCACATTACATAATTCAAATTTCAAATATTAAAATAGAACCATCCTCATCGCACCAAAACCGTCATCATGCACCTGTTTTGAAATTCAAAGGAGACCAACTCACCCCAAATCCTGTGATTAGACTGAGGGGAATCAATTACATCGAGGAAGTCATGTCTAGTCAACACATCATTTCTATCAACACGACATAGTGCCATCATCTTGACGCCGGCAACCACCACAGCAAACTGCAAAAGCCAACATCAAAATTAGCTCATTATCACCATCACCACTATCCCTTCACCAATATTCACCAAGAAAAACTGAAACATAGCCCTTCGTAGCCAATGGAACCATTGATAGAGACACTTATGGCCACCAACATAACCAATCATAGATGAAACCAAACCAGAATCACAGATCGGAACACCATTGAACAAGCTTCAAAAAGATCAACTACTGGGAAAACGAATGGTTGGATGTGAATCATCTGATAAAAGAGTATGAAGATGAAGTGAAAGAGTTCATCAAGTTATCAAAAGATCATGAATATGACCCTTCTCAAATCCTATATCCATGTTTATAATTTTGTTATTCAAGACTAATTACTTCAGATGATTTGTAAGAACACTTAATCTATCACAAAATAGATTAAAATTATAAATTTTGTAATAAACATGAGGAAAAAGTTAATGTAGCTAGTGGTTGGTAGAGCACTTCATTTTATGGATCATCTGATATGATTACAAGTGTGTATAATGAATTTTATTGTATTGAGGATGTGATTATAGATGTGAATGATGATGAAGATGAAGGACCCCGGAACACCCTGAGAGGGGAGGGTTGAATCAGGGTGTCAACTTTTTCTTTTAAAAGTTGTATATCTTGTTCCCACATTGGTAGGAAATTGTTAGATCTATCAAAAAAATGAAAGTAGGAAGTTGACACAGCACTTTTACTTGGTTCACCACAAAGGGCTGTGTCCAAGGAGCATACACCGACAGTGTGTCGGTCGTACCAAAATCCACTAATCTTCACTAGTTTATGGATTACAAGTTTTGGTCACAGTCACCATGTGCCAGGCTCACTTCCTTTACAAAAGTTCAAGAATTTATTATTGTTTCCCTTGGGTCTCTCCCATTGACTCCCCCTGGCTCACTTCCTTTGGTGAATTCCCAATCAGTTTATATATGTGAAGGTCTCTTCAATAGATTCGCATTGAATTCTTTGCCTCTACTTAGAATGAGACTCTACTTGCATCAAAGTCAAGAATTGATGCAATTGAATGCACTGAACCACTGAACCGGATAATCAGAACGTGCAAATAGGTTTTACTGACAATTGCGCGCTACACCTACCCTTTGCGCGCAAGACCTCACTTTTGCGTGCAATATTTTCTTTTCGCGTGGATAAATATTTTGCACAACAGCACCCTTTTCGTGCAACTGGAACTTTTACATGAAACCTCAAGTTTTATGCACAACTTATCCTTTTTCGCGCACCTTCCACTTTTTCACGCACCCTCTCCTTTTTTCGTGCAACTTGGACATTTTCGCGCAACTCGGAATTTTTCACGCAACTCAGAATTTTTCGCGCAACTCCCTTTATGTGAACCTTTTACACACATCAGCACTCAGATCTTCTCTAAGTCTTCAGTCGTGCAGAATAATGGGGGTTACCTCTTATTTATAGGCGTCTCTGAACCCTGCACGCAAAACCCATCGTGGCACGAAAAACTCTCATTTGGAATGCAATACATTTCATGTAGGAACTGTTTTCCATACACATCTCCATTGTTTTCACGTAGCCCCTGCCTTTTCCATTTTTCGATGTTCTGATTATGAAACACTTCTTACACAAAAAATATTGATCCACTATTTCACGCACCACACTCTTTTTCTCACACAACCCACCTATTTCGCACACAAATCACTTATTTCATGCACCACTTCTTCTTTGTGCGTACCTCCTTTTGCCAACAACCCGTGACTTCATTTTCTGATTTTTAGGCCCAAAATTTTGGCAAACACTGGGAAACGGTGCCACCTTCAATATTGTTTTCTTCTTGAACTGTATGATCACTTTATTAGGAAACATTCTGAACTTCTAATGAGTATTGACAACAAACACAGACCATACTCCAATTCTTTCATAGAACAATCATGGTTACAACAATCTCTCCCTTTGGGTTTTTTGGCAATCACCAAATAAATTCAATGGAGCACCAGCCACATGCAAACCTAAAATGAAAGAATCAACTCATCCAACACTCTAAGTCTACGTGAGCAATGCTCGATGTAGAAAACAAGAGGGGAAGCATGAATTGGGATCCTGTGATTTGGAAATCTTAACGACGCCCAGGCTGTTCTCTTACTGTGTCACAGAAGCATTACATGCCCTGAAAGTATTCCTTCTCCTCCTAACACTGAATTCTCATCGTGCCTAAATTTATTCCTTCTCCCCCATTGACAATAAATCCAAAGACCGGTATTTTTTCATTGATTATATGAAAAAAAAAACACTCCCCCTAGATAGTATCTCCCCCACAAACCTGCATTACATCCACAAACAGATTAAAAATAGTAAACATAACTGGGGAGAGGGGTATTTCGTAACCTCCTTATGCACGAGGAGGTGGCTAAACACCGAGGTTCAACCAATGTTTCTCAAACACGGCCGCTGACAGTGTCTTGGTCAGGATATCAGCCACTTTCTCATTAGTTCCTACATGGTCCATTCTAATCACACCTTCCTCAACTTTTTCTTTGATAAAGTGATACCTAATTTCAATATGTTTTGTATGAGAATACTGAACTGGATTCTTCTTAAGATCAATTGCACTTTTTTTATCACATTAAATACCCATTGGATGTTTCACCTCATCACCAATATATGTCATTCGTTTCTTCATCCATAGTTATTGAGTTCAAGCCTTTGTAGCAGAGATATATTCAGCTTCAGCAGTACTAAGAGAAGTACTTTCTTGTTTCTTGCTCAACCAGCCAACACATTTCTAACCAATATAGAAAGCTCCACCACTTGTGGACTTTCTCTCAACCACATCTCCAGCCCAGTCAGCATCAGAGAATGCTGATAACTCATTGTCCCTTCCTGCAGTAAAGTATAAGCCACAATTTTGAGTACCTTTAATATTCCTCATGATTTTTTTATTGATGTCATATGTTTTTCCTTCGGATTACTCTGAAAGCGGGCTACTAAGCATGTTGAAAATACAATGTCTGGTAATTTTTCTATCAGGTACAATAAGCTCCCAATGATTCTTCTATAAATTATGGGATCTACAGAGGTCCCATCCTCATGCTTTCCAAGTTTGGTTCCAACTACAATTGGAGTTGACATTGGTTTCGAGTCATGAATATTAAATTTATTTAGCAGTTCTTTTGCATACTTTTCCTGATAAATGAACGTGTAATCCTTCTTTTGAATCACCTACAGCCCCAAGAAATATGTGAGCTCCCCAATCATAGACATTTTAAATTTTGATTTCATGTTATTTGTGAATTCATCGACTGATTTCTGCCTACTACCACCAAATATAATGTCATCAACTTAAACTAGAACCATGAATTGATCTTTTAGAGAATTTCTCACCTAGAGATTGTGATCTACTCCTCCTATTTTGAATTCTAGCTTCTTGAGGTAAGAATCCAGCCGGGAGTACCACGCCCGTGGTGCCTGTTTCAAGCCATAGAGCACTTTCTTTAGTTTTCAAACCTTTGTTTCATCAGTACCAAGAAGAAAACCCACTGGTTGTTCAATGTAGACTTCTTCTTCGAGTACACCATTCAAGAATGTTGTCTTAACATCCATTTGATATACTTATATATCCTATTTGGAGTGTCATGGCAAGGAAAATCCTGATTGACTCCAGTATATCCACTAGTGAAAAGGTTTCTTCAACATCAACACCTTCAATCTAGGAATATCCTTTACATACCAGTCATGTCTTGTTTCTAATAACACTTCCATGCTCATAAAACTTGTTCTTGAATATCCATTTTGTACCAATAACATTGTGACCTTCGGGTCTCTTGACTAGATCCCAGGTCTGATTCTTTTCAATATAATCTAACTCTCCATTTATGGATTTTACCCAAGATTCATCCTTTGCAGCTTCTTCAAATGAGAATGGATCCAAAACTGATAGAAATGCAGATTGTGTGTTTTTCCTCATCCTCCTTGTTTGTGTGGGTGCACTCGTGTCCCCAATTATGTTTGATGGATCAATCTCAGCTCTTCGATTTCTCCTGTGAGGTTCGGACTCATTCTCTCTAGCTAAGGTTTCCTCTTCATATTCTTCTTATGAATAAATATCATGATGTGGATCTTGAGTGTTTCATACACCTTCCTCTATTTTTGTATTTTTATTTACACCATGTTCACTTTATTCCTCACTTTCTATCATATCAGTATGTGAAATCCTTAAAGCATTTGTGTTTTTCTCTTCCATAGTCTAAACATCACTACTTTCCACAATCCTTCCTACTCTCTTGTTGAAACACTTTTAGGCTTTGCTGTTCATTGAGTATCCAAGGAAAATTCCTTCATCTTCATTGTCTCCATATTTCCCTTGATTTCCTTCTTTGTTTCTGATGAAGCACCTACTTCCAAAAACATGAAAGTATTTAAAAGAGGGCTTCCTTCCATGCCACAATTCATAAGGTGTCTTCGTCTCACCCATATAAATTCCTATTCAATTTTGAATATATGCTGCAGCTTGAATGGCCTCTTTCCATTAATGTTGTGGAAGACGACTCTCAATCAGCATAGTTCTTTCCATGTTGTTCACCTATCGATTTCTAAGCTCAACAACTCCATTTTATTGTGGATTTCTCACAGCAGCTACCTCATGTTGTATCTCATGCTTCTCTAGGTAGTTTTAAAATTCAATGGACGTGTATTCCCCTCCATTGTCTGATCACAACACTTTGATTGTTTTTCTAGTATCATTCTTGGAGATTCGACAATATGTTTTCATGCAGTCAAGAAATTTCCATTTCCTATATATAAATATTACACATGCCATTCTACTTTCATCATCTATGAAAAGAACTAAGTACCTTTCTCCATGATTTCTAGAAACATTTATTAGGCCACATACATCTGTATGAATGAGATCAAGAAGATGTGATTCTCTTTTATTCTTTGGATGATATGAACTATAGACTAACTTCCCATGAATGCAAGAATCACAAGACTTTTCACATTCACGCTTTAGGTTGGGAATGTCCATGACAATCCTCAATTTTGATATTTTCTCCATGTCTTGTTGATTGATGTTTCCCAGTCTCTGATGCCACAAATTGTTTTCTTCTTCAACAGTCATGTAACAAATGTTTTCTTTACTATCAACCTGATATAGGTTGTCTTCTATTATGCATCCCCTCATAAGTGAATTTCATATCTTTCCCTTAATAGTGCATCCTTTCTGATTAAAAGTAACTATAAGTCCCGAGTCACAGAGTTGACTCATGCTGAGGAGATTATGATGTAGGCCATATACATAAAGGACTTAAATTTTCTTTATCTCACCATTAGGTAATTCAGTACTTCCAATTCCTTTAATTTTCAAAGCTCTATCATTACCAAATCGTATTGTTCCATCAACCCTCCTATTGATATTTGTTAACATTCCTACATTACCTGTCATATGAGATGAACAACCGCTATCTAGAATCCAGTTATTGTTACTTTTTTTAGCTTTGAGGGCCACCTCTGCAAGGTTGGATTTCTCAATTTTCTTCTTTTCATTCCATGAGACATTGGATTGTGTGTAGAACACTGATGGCCTTTCAATTATCTCTTCTGTTTACATTGGTTCTTCATAGTCAAAATATTCTTTGAGAGGATAAAACCTGTTTGTAAGATCAACACTATCTTGTTAACGAGATTTGACTTGTCTCAAACTCTAGTATGAGGTGTCCATGTCCCTCCTCTGCCTACAATTAACAGCCTTATGACCAAAGTTAGAACAATGAAAACAATATCCATAGAAACTATTTCTTTTAAAAGAACTAGGATATGAATTTTTCTCCTATGTTGAACTTTGATATCTTCTCCATTCAGATAGCTTCGTGCCTATTTAAAATAAGTCATGGTATGGCCCAAGTATCCACATAACTGACACTTCATAAGAGGAAATGTATTCTCACTTCTGTTTATTCTCATTCCTTCTTCTGTGGGATAATATTTTGAGGGCTCCTTTTTCTAGGAGGCTCCAGGATAATCTTCTTTTCTTCTTTCAGATTGAATTGGGGGTTTCTGTTTCAGCACTTCAGATGACTTTTCCACGTCAACCACTTTTAGATTGCCTTTATTTTGGTCACCTTTATTTGTAGCATTTGACAACTCTGCCTCACAACCGATTCCACTATTTCCCAAGCAAGTAGGTCTTTGATCATTCAAAATCTTTTCAACTCCATTGGAACCACATTTTTCTCTCTCCAATAACTCATCATCTGAGAACCTTCCAAACTGTATTTTCTTCATAGATTCTTTTGAAATTGATTCACTCTCAAGTTTTCTTCTAAGAGTAACAAATTCCTATTCAAGACTCTTAGTAGTCTTGGTCTTTTCTTCCAATCTAGTGGTAACATCATTGATAAACTTTGCTTGCTCTTCAATACTCAGCTTTAGATCCACTGTATCATCGGTGCTTTCAAGAATTTTAGACTGCACTTTATCAAATTCTTCCAATCGTTCAATTTTATCTTCGAGCTGATCAACATAATCAGATGATTCTTCTACAATTAATTTCCACTTATTGCAACTCTTACATTTTATCTTAAGCTTAAAAACAGAATATTTAAGTTGCAACTCATGATTGGAATTAGTTTTCAACTGATTGTCTCAACCATTATCTTTTGATGGTTCTGATTTCTTAATCGTTTCCATCATGGAAGCATGGTTTTCAGTTTTAAATTCCGGTTCTTCTTCTTCACAAAATTCATTATCATCATATTCCTTTTCACAGAGAAAACTCTTCTTCAGTACATTCTTTCCATTCTTTCTAGATTTTAAGTCTCCATTTTTTAAAAACATTTTTTGAGTCTTCTCAATGTTTTTATCTTCACTATCTTCATCATTGATCTTTCTTTATCACTAAGAGGAAATGTGCCCAACTTTTCCACAATGAAAGCAAGCAAGAGGTAACTTCCCTTTGAATTTCCCTTTTCCCTTCTAGATCTTCTTTGCAATGAGAGAAATAATTTATTTTTACTCATCATCTTCACCACTACTATCTTTTGAAATTTACAGTTTATCCATGGCCTTGAATTCCATTTACTTGCTCACTCGAGTCGTAGCATCTTCTGGTTTGACTCTCATTTTATATGCTACAAAACTGCTCAGTATATCATCTAGAGAAATTTTGGAAATATATCTTTCCTCAAGGGATGAAACCTTTGCATTGTATAGGGGTGGAAGTATTCTTAATATTTTATTTAAAATATCAATGTCTTTTATTTCTTCGCCTAGACCCCAAATTGCTCCAACCACTTCAGTAATTCGATTGAAGAATGAGTCTGCATTCTCATCTGGATGCATCTTCAGATCATCAAACCTATTGTGTAGGACTTGTAGTTTTTCCTCCTTCACTTTTCTATCTCCTTCATAAATATTTTCAAGTTTATCCAATATGGATTTTTCTGAGGTGAAACTCATCACCTTTAGATAGATCTGATCAGAAAGGGTTGCGGTGAGTGCATTTTGTGCTTTAGCATCTGTATCAAGAATTTTCCTATCTGCATCAGTCAAAGTAAGGCATGTTGGATCAGTGACTTTTATTCCTTACACAGTAGAAAAAAGAACTTTCATTCCAAGAGATCTTAGATGATATCTCATTATATTCTTCCAAATATGGAAATTAATTCCATCAAAGAGAGGGACTCCACTGACATTGGCTGAATTTTCCATAACGGTAAATGACAGATCAAACACTAGTTAACCTCCCTCTAATACCACTTGAAGGACCCCAGAACACCCTGAGAGGGGAGGGGTGAATCAGGGTGTCAACTTTTTCTTTTTAAAGTTGTGGATCTTGTTCCCAAGTTGGTAGGATGTAATGCCCTGACCCCAGTTACCCAGAGTCGGTTCATTATTGCGTAACATTGGCATGATCACAAAATATCAAGTCTCGAAAGACCGATTAGTTTAGTAGCCTTGGAAACACTAGATACTTTCATAAGTCCTCCATTACATCATAAAGTAAAACAAAACTACAACAACATCTTGTATTCATATCCCCTCATACTATCCCCGCAGGTCATTCATAATATATTTCATCACATCCTGGAAAAATTAAAACATTGAAAGGGGTGAGCTCAGATGCTCAATAAGGATAACAATATAGCAAAAGCTTTCATAAATAAACAAAAACATTTAAGGCAATGTATAACTAAAACAAAAGCCTTTTAAACTTGAACTTCAACATAATATGGCAAAATTAAAATGAGATAATGCCATTTACTTATTCACATGGATATTCTATTGGTCGAATAATAGCATGCAATATCAATAACCACTTTCATAATGATGGAATTTATAATTCCAGACTATCATAACCACGTAGCCAAGGCCTCGTGCCAAGACTACAAATATGATTTTTTCAAGGCCTCGTGCCAAGACACTAGTTTGTCTCATGAGACCTGTCGATGCATCGAGGAGCTATAGTGGTCTCCACCCGTCACTTATTAAGTCCAATGAATTCCTCATATGAACAGGTTTAAAAATATCATAAACCATAACATAATCGTATCACATAAAACATGTATAAAGGAAACATAACATTTTCACATTTCAATCACAAGATATCAATACCACACATTGATATAATAAAAAACACTTTCAAAACCATTTTCAATACCAAAATAAAATAAAATTAAAACTTTGTATTTATTTTTTATTTAAAAAAAATATGGCTTGTAGAGGAAGCCGAAACTCAAATAATGGTCACGGCGGTGGAGAAGTCGTTGTCGCCGCATACGTACGACAAAAAAACATTAATTTTTGTCATTTAGTAAAACGATTCGTATAAAAAGATTCCTTTTGAATAAACGTAAAAGTAAAAGGGGTTTATACACCGTATAAAATAAAGTTGTGTATAAAATAAAATATGCCTCAATGAAAGGAGATTGAGACGAAGTCCTTACCTCGTGTCCGACTTGACTCGACCATTATTTAACCTCTTGAATAATAAACTAGAGTTAATTTATATTTTATTAAGAACCTTTTTCATGTTCATTATTCCTTTTATATCACTTATTACCATTTTATTAACATTATGTAATTATTTAAGTTAATAACGGTCATTTTGTCGATCTTTGGTACTTGAGTCAAAAATAAACTTCTTATAATTACAAGTTGTTCATGTGGTGAAATATCCATTATATACAGAATTATATTCATGATTTAGATATCATATATATCATATATATCCAGTATATACATGAATTTATAATATTACATAACATTTAGAGGTAATAAATGAAATGCACCGTTCATGGAGATGGTAAGTCGTACATACGCATGAACGCTACTTTCATTTATATTTCATATTTAATGGAATGAAATTATAATTATATAAAGGTATACTATAATTCAAGTATAATATAATTTATAATATCATTTAATCCATCCTTTATACATCCCACATATGGCATTAACGATTCAAATCACTTTGATGGGGCGGTAGTCCGCACTTCCTAAAATGAAATTATCGCGTTTACCCATAATGGAAATCATAAAGGTATGCCATAAATGAAAAATAAAGAATAGTAAGGAAAAAAACATAATATATATCATATATAAAAATAGTTTCATCATAATGGCCACCATGAGAGGTGTTAAAAGAAGATTGAACAATCATCATTTTGTGAGGCAGTAATTCACCACCCACAGAAACAGTATGTTCTTTAACCATTAGACGAAGGTGTGTGTAAGTGTAAATAAAATAGTTCTCATAAAAAAATTCAAGTATATTTAGGATACTGGTGTTGTTACAAAATAAAGTAATAAAAAGATTTTAGGGGGTTTGAGAAGCAAAATAAAACAAAAACACACAAGAGAAGACATTACCTTAAAATCGGGTAACTCTTTTTGATTTGAGCCAAAGGCATCCTTCGGAAGAATTATTCCCAAATTGAGGCTTCTAGGAGTAAGATAGGTAAGTTGAGAGAGTATTTGGGCAGAGTTTGGCCGATCCAAATGGATTTTATGGTGTGAATAAGGTGGTAGAGGAGGAGGCCTTTTATAAGAGGAGAGGAGGGGCACTCTTGGAAGGTCATGAAATGTTACATTATTATGAAGTGATTTTCGGATTTCAAAGGTCTAAAAATGATATATTTAGAGGATAAGGTGATAAGGGTTCAAAATATACCCATACAATAGGTTTTATACAAGTTTAAGTCTTAGATTTTACATTATCATTTCATTTTATTTAAATCGTTAATTAATGAGGTAATCGTTGCATCATCACGGTGTCATAAAAAAATTAATTTATTTAATGTATAAAAATTATAAAAAAATTACCATGATGTAGGAAATATTTTTATCTTTCAAATTAATGTTTATAGTCAAAATTTTAACTTATATAACCCCATGTAATAATTTTTTTAGTAAAACAACACATGTTTGTGACAATTTTATTTTTACTTTAAATAAAAAGTTATTAATGTCATTTTCTTACCCAAGTGGCTCCATGGGGTCCCCAAGTTGACCCATGGATTTTATTGGTCGGCCATGAATCATCAAATAAGGGTAGGACAAGTGTCAAGATATTTTCATATTTTTATGATATCATTTTTACCTTAAATTTCACAAATTACCTTTAATCGCGATTAATAGAACTTAAAAGTTACTATTCACCAAAAATTATTTTAATCACATTGAGCCACATTTTACTTCCTAATGAAAATGATGTATATAGGATTTTGGAAATTTAAATCACATAGGTGGTAAATTTTCATTTAAACAAAAAATCAGTTTTTTAACTACCGCTTAGTGGTTTCACTATTCATCAAAAATCGAAGTTTTTCAAAAAAATACCAAAAATTAACCCTAAGCTATATATGATATTCCTAATTCAAAAATAATATCTATTTTACAAAATTAAAACCATATAAGTTGAATTAATTAATTTAATAATTAATTCCCGCCGTCACAACAAATAGCGTGTTTTTAAGAAACAATATATATCTAAAGATTGACAATTGTTTATGTCCAATTTCAAAGTGAAATTAATTATAATGACCACCATTGGATAAAATGGTAAAAATGTATTCTAATTATAATTTAAAACCACGCAATTTTATAATTTATCACTATAAAATATTTTGATTAAAAAAGTTGTTTTTAAGTATTTTTCACTATTCATCAAAAATTGGAAGTTCTCAGAAAAATACCAAAAATTCAACATAGGCTAATTTCGATATTCCAAATCTAAAAATGAAGTCCATTTTGAAATATGAAATTTATATAATTTCAAAAGGTGGGTTTTACTATTCATAACGGCTACTTTTATTGGTCGCGGTGTGTTAGAACTCGAGGTTGCGTACAACACACGTTGCTCTATTATTCAAAGAGAAGTGTACCATGGAAGCTTGGGGTGTTATATTATCCCCTCCTTCAATAAATTGAATCCTCGCAATTTAAAATTTTTCTTTGAATATAAAAGTTTGAAAATAGAAAATACCTTTGTGGAAAACTCACATCGGAAATAAGGTTAATAAAAATATAACTTTAAAAGAAAGAAAGAGAAGTACAAAGGTCACCCGAGATAGCCAATACTAGGATTCTATGAAAACATGGATATGGAGGAAAAACAAACCATCAAGGTCTGATGGAGAGTTGTATAAAACAGGATTAGGAGAAAGTTTAACTACAAGAAAATCACAAACTTGTGATTGGTTAAACGATCATTGATTCCCCAGTAGGAAAAGTTAACCGACAACGTTTTTGTTTTAAGTTACCTTTCATAAAGTTGAGGAATTTATTTAGTAGATTTACTAAGAATGTAAGGAAATATACATACTTGTCATATAGACTTTCATTCTTTAATAAATTTTCACCACAAACCCATTTTCACTCAAAAAGATAATTGAACTCAAAAATATTATATTTATCTTAATATTATAAGGTTCCAAATATTAACACATACCATTTAGATTAGGAAAACTATTTTTTAATAACCAGGGACTTCCTGTAGGCTAGTGGTAGGTAATAAAGGCCTGTCGCACTATAGTTATGGGTTCGATTCCTACAGCTTTGTCCGACGCGACGGGTTATCCCCCGACCTACAGGTTGTCCTTTTCCTAAAACTATAGTATTATAATATTCCAAAAATAATCTTCATAAATGTTTTAACCTTAAACAATACTACCCAAAGTTCAACTTAATCCATTCCAACCTTTATAGTTATCCAAAATACCTCTGTCCAGACTTTTTCTAAAAGGTCTCTAAATTCCAAAATCAATTGTATCATCAGATTCCTCAAACAAAGTAAAGTTTCTCTTATTGTCACATACAAAAATTTGATTACATTCATCATATTAAAACCTTATTGAAAACAACAAGTACTGCAGTACAATGCTTATATATATCACATTATTCTTATAACCAGAATATAATCCTTGAGTCCAAAAGCACCAATACATTAATTATTCCACTTCAACTGTAGTAACGGCATAAGATTTGCCTTGATCTCTTGGCCTTTTCTGAGGTAAGTTTCCCTGACACTTAGGACATTCATTTACATAATTCCCCATTTCCCTACAATTGTAGCATTCAACATTGATAGCCTATTTCTTTCCCTTACAATCACGAGCCTGGTGACCTTTTTCTCCACATTTATAACAAACTCCCATTCCTTTTAGGCAAGTACCGGGGTGATTCTTCCCGAAATTATCGCATAATGGAAAATCATTCTTTCCCTTTTTCCCTTTATCTATCTCTTGTTCCACTGTTCTCTTCTTCTCTTTCTTTACTTCATTGTCATAATATTTAGAGAATTCATTTTCTGTCTTGATAGAACACGAGACTATATCTTCGTACGTTGAGAAAGATTGTGATACTAATGCGCGATGGAGAAAAGGTTTTAACCCATAAAATAAATGATCAATCTTACTTTTTGGGTTACGTATATAATATGCAGCATGCCTTGCTAACCTTGTAAAGTTGGCCTCATACTTTGCGACATTCTCATCCTCCTTCTGCCTCAGACTCAGAAATTGCCTTTCCATATCTGCTCGATGGTCATGTGGAAAGTATTTTTCTAAGAAAATTTCCTTAAACTCCATCCATTCCATACTTGATACTTCTTCATCTTCCTTTGTGTTTTGAATCAGCTACCACCATTGATCGGCATCTCCAGTGAGGTGGTAAACTGCCATGACAACTTTCTCCCTTTCGTTACTCCCTAAGGCATGGAATATTTTCTCTAAGGAGTTTATCCATTGCTCAGTTACTAATGGATTTGTACCCCCATTAAATGTTGGAGGTTGTTGCCTCATGAAGTGGTCTAACATTGATCCTCCATGTTGCGGATCAGGGTGCTCCATACGAGTAAGTTTATTATTCATAACCTGAGTGAGTTGCCCCAGTATGGTGATAAGTTGATCAGCACCAGTTGTTCTCCAGCTCAACTATAATTATCTTGAGCAGGAGGGAAATCCCTACATGGAGTGCATGCATTGATACGGTTTCCATTCCTCCCACTAGGCGCCATTTCTAAACAATGGCATAAACTAGATTAGTTTATGAATCAAAATATATAATAACAAACTTGCAAAACACTTAACATAAATTGAACTATTTATGGATATAATCCATAATCATAAAAATGTTTTCTTTGAGGAAGTATATACTCATAAACCCTTCATAATGGTTTGTAAAGAAAATGAGAATTATCCAAAGCATATCCCCCAGGAGTGTCGTAACCAAGAGTGCAGTAAGGATCGTTGTCGTGCACCAGTTCCCGTTCGAGTCTAGCTCGAAGTGGTGTTTTCGGGTTTTACCCCTAGGTATATCTGTGCCAGAGCCGCATCTACCTACTCGTATCCAGACAGGGATGTATTGCTCGGAAAACTCACAAAAATCTCTATAATACCAAAATTCTAGGAAGTTCTTCTATACTAATCCTCAAAGTCTATCTTAGGGCTATGTGCTCTAATCAGAGTTTATCTAAATCTAGCTTCCCCAAGGTTAGTACTAAACTGCCTCTGATACCAATTGTAATGCCCCGACCCCAGTTACCCAGAGTCGGTGCATTATTGCGTAACATTGGCATGATCACAAAATATCAAGTCTCGAAAGAACGATTAGTTTAGTAGCCTTGGAAACACTAGATACATTCATAAGTCTTCCATTACATCATAAAGTAAAAAAAACTACAACAACATCTTGTCTTCATATCCCCTCATACTATACCTGCAGGTCATTCATAATATACTTCATCACATACTGGAAAAATTAAAACATTTAAAGGGGTGAGCTCAGATTCTCAGTAAGGATAACAATATAGCAGAAGCTTTCATAAATAAACAAAAACATTTAAGGAAATTTATAACTAAAACAAAAGCCTTTTAAACTTGAACTTAAACATAATATGGCAAAATTAAAATGAGATAATGCCATTTACTTATTCACATGGATATTCTACTGGTCGAATAATCACATGCAATATCAATAACCACTTTCATAATGATGGAATTCATAATGCCAGACTATCATAACCATGTAGTCAAGGCCTCGTTCCAAGACTACAAATAAGATTTTGTCAAGGCCTCGTGCCAAGACACTAGTTTGTCTCATGAGACCTGCTGATGCACCGAGGAGCTATAGCGGGCTCCACCCGTCACTTATTAAGTCTAATGCATTCCTCATATGAAAAGGTTTAAACATATCATAAACCATAACATAATCGTATCACATAAAACATGCATAAAGGAAACATAAAATTTCCACATTTCAATCACAAGATATCAATACCACACATTGATATAATAAAAAAAACTTTAAAACCATTTTCAATACCAAAATAAAAGAAAATTAAAACTTTTTATTTATTTTTTATTTAAAAAAATGTTATGGCTTGTAGAGGAAGCCGAAACTCAAATAATGGTCACGGCGGTGGAGAAGTCGTTGTCGCCGCATACGTACGACAAAAAAACATTCCTTTTTGTTGTTTAGTAAAAAACTTCTTATAAAAAGATTCCTTTTGAATAAATGTAAAAGTCAAAGGGGTTTATACACCGTATAAAATAAAGTTGTGTATAAAACAAAATATGCCTCAATGAAAGGAGATTGAGACGAAGTCCTTACCTCGTGTCCAACTTGACTCGACCGTTATTTAACCTCCTGAATAATAAACTAGAGTTAATTTCTATTTTCTTAAGAACCTTTTTCATGTTCATTATTCCTTTTATATCACTTATTACCATGTTATGAACATTATGTAATTATTAAGTTAATAACGGTCATTTTGTCGATCTTTGGTACTTAAGTCAAAAATAAACTTCTTATAATTACAAGTTGTTCATGTGGTGAAATGTCCATTATATATAGAATTATATGAATGATTTAGATATCATATATATCATATATATCCAGTATATACATGCATTTATAATATTACATAACATTTAGAGGTAAGAAATGAAATGTACCGTTCATGGAGATGGTAAGTCGTACGTACGCATGAACGCTACTTTCATTTCTATTTCATATTTAATGGAATGAAATTATAATTATATAAAGGTATAATATAATTAAAGTATAATATAATGTATAATATCATTTACTCCATCCTTTATACATCCCACATATGGCATTAACGGTTCAAATCACTTTGAGGGGGTGGTAGTCCGCACTTCCTAAAATGAAATTATTGCGTTTACCCGTAATGGAAATCATAAAGTTATGCCATAAATGAAAAATAAAGAATCATAAGGAAAAAAACATAATATATATTATATATAAAAATAGTTCCATCATAATGGCCACCATGAGAGGTGTTAAAAGAAGATTGAACAATCATCGTTTTGTGAGGTAGTAATTCACCACCCACAGAAACAGTATGTTCTTTAACCATTAGACGAAGGTGTGTGTAAGTGTAAATAAAATACTTCTCATAAATACATCCAAGTATATTTAGGATAATTTTTTTGTTACAAAATAAAGTAATAAAAAGATTTTAGTGGGTTGGAGAAGCAAAATAATACAAAAGAACACAAGAGAAGACATTACCTTAAAATCGGGTAACTCTTTTTGATTTGAGCCAAAGGCTTCCTTGGGAAGACTTCTACCCAAAGTGAGGCTTCTAGGAGTAAGAGAGGGAATTTGAGAGAGTATTTGGGCAGAGTTTGGCCGAGATAAATGGATTTGATGGTGTGAATAAGGTGGTAGAGGTGGGGGCCTTTTATAAGAGGAGAGGAGGGGCACTCTTGGAAGGTCATGAAATGTTACATTATTATGAAGTTCTTTTCGGATTTCAAAGGTCCCACAATGATATATTTCGAGGATAAGGTGATAAGGGTTCGAAATATACCCATCCAATAGGTTTTAGACAAGTTTAAGTCTTAGATTTTACATTATCTTTTCATTTTATTTAAATCGTTAATTAATGAGGTAATCGTTGCATCATCATGGTGTCATAAAAAAATTAATTTATTTAATGTCTAAAAATTATAAAAAAAATTACCATGATGTAGGAAATATTTTTATATTTCCAATGAATATTTATAGTCAAAAAGTTAACTTATATAACCCCATGTAATAATTGTTTTAGTAAAACAACACATGTTTGTGACAATTTTATTTTTACTTTAAATAAAAAGTTATTAATGTAATTTTCTTACCCAAGTGGTTCCATGGGGTCCCCATGATGACCCATGGATTTTCTCGGTCTTCCATGACTCATCCAATAAGGGTAGGACAAGTGTCAATATATTTTCATATTTTTATGATATCATTTTTACCTTAAATTTCACTAATTACCTTTAATCGTCATTAATAGAACTTAAAAGTTACTATTCACCAAAATTTATTTTAATCTCATTGAACCACATTTTACTTCCTAATGAAAATGATGTATGTAGGATTTTGGAAATTCAAATCACAGAGTTGGTAAAATTTCATTTAAACAAAAAATCAGTTTTTTAACTACCACTTAGTGGTTTCACTATTCATCAAAAATCAAAGTTTTTCAGAACAATACCAACAATTAACCCTAAGATATATTTGATATTCCTAATTCAAAAATGATGTCTATTTTAAAAAATTAAAACCATATAAGTTGAATTAATTAATTTAATAATTAATTCCCGTCGTCACAACAAATAGCGTGTTTTTAAGAAACAATATATATCAAAAGATTGACAATTATTTATGTCCAATTTCAAAGTGAAATTAATTATAATGACCACCATTGGATAAAATCGTAAAAATATATTCTAATTATACTTTAAAACCACTCAATTGTATAATTTATCACTATGAAATATTTTTATTAAAAAAGTTGTTTTTAAGTATTTTTCACTATTCATCAAAAATTGGAAGTTCTCAGAAAAATACCAGAAATTCAACATAGGCTAATTTCGATATTCCGAATCTAAAAATGAAGTCCATTTTGAAATATAAAATTTATATAATTTCAAAAAGTGGGTATTACTATTCATAACGGCTACTTTTATTGGTCGCGGTGTGTTAGAACTCGAGGTTGCGTACAACACACGCTGCTCTATTATTCAAAGAAAAGCGTACCATGGAAGCTTGGGGTGTTACATAGTAAATTGTTAGATCTATCAAACAAATGAAAGTAGGAAGTTGACAGATAACTTTTACTTGGTTCACCACAAAGGGCTACATCCAAGGAGCATACGCCGATAGTGTGTCGGTCATACCAAAATCCACTAATCTTCACTAGTTTATGGATTACAAGTTTTGGTCATAGTCACTATGTTCCAGGCTCACTGCCTTTACAAAAGTCCAAGAATAGCTCACTGTGTCCCTTGGTTCACTCCCATTGACTCCCCCTGGCTCACTGCCTTTGGTGAAGTCCCAATCAGTTTATAGACGTGAAGGTCTCTTCAATAGATTCGCATTGAAGTCTTTACCTCTGCTTAGTACAAGACTCTTCTTGCATCGAAGTCCGGAATTGATGCACTTGAACGCACTGAACCACTGAACTGGATAATCAGAATGTGAAAAAGGTTTCACTGACAATTGCGTGCAACACCTACCCTTTGCGTGCAAGACATCACTTTTTCATGCAATATTTTCTTTTCATGTGGAAAAATATTTCACGCAACAACACCCTTTTCGCACAACTGGAACTTTTATGCACAACCTCAAGTTTTACACGCAAATTCTCTTTTTTCATGCACCTTCCACTTTTTCGTGTACCCTCTCCTTTTTTTCGCACAACTCGTACTTTTTCACACAACTCGGAATTTTTCACGCAACTCCCTTTATGCGAACCTTTTACGTGCATCAGTACTCATATCTTCTCTAAGTCTTTAGCCATGCAGAATGATGGGGTCACCTCTTATTTATAGGCATCACTGACCCCCACACGCAAAACCCATCATGGTGCGAAAAACTCTCATTCATCGCACAATACATTTCGCACAGGAACCATTTTCCGCACACATCTCTATTGTTTTTTCGCAGCCCGTGCCTTTTCCATTTTTTGACATTCTAATTCTGAAACACTTCTTGTGCGAAAAACCTAGATCCACTATTTCACACACCACACACTTTTTCACACAAAACCCACCTATTTCTTGCACAACTCTCTTATTTCACACACCACTTCCTCTTTGCGCACACCTCCTTTTTCCAATAACCCATGACTTCATTTTCCGATTTTTAAGCCCAAAAATTTGGCAAACACTAGGAAATAGCGCCACCTTAAATATTGTTGTCTACTTGAACTGTATGATCACTTTACTAGGAAACATTCTGAACTTCCAATCAGGATTGACAACAAACACAAACCATACTCCAATTCTTTCATAGAACAACCATGGTTCCAACAGAAGATCATATTGAGGAAATGATAAGGACAATTGTATATGACCTTCATGATTTCCCAAAACTGTTTGAGAAGTTAAAGAGTTGTGCAAAGATTCCATTTCATATTGGTTACACTAAATATAAATCATTATCAGCTGTAATGAAGCTACATAATTTGAAATTAGGTAATAGATAGAGTGATTCTAGTTTTATAGAACTACTTTCTCTCTGGAATGACATGCTCCCAGAAGATAATGAGATCCCGAGCCAAAAATACGATGCCAAACGAATTCTATGCTCAATGGGTATGATATCTAAAATAATACACATCTTCTCAAATGACTATATACTATTTATCAAGGACCAAAAATCACTTATAGAATTCCCAAATTGTGATGCATCTTGATACAAGAAATATGAATCCATTACTATGAAATTTTTATGGTACTTTCCAATCATTCTAAGGTTTAGGTGCCTATATAGAAGTGGGGAGACTTTAGGTAAATTGACGTGGCATATAGATAAAATAAATAGATATGGGAAAATAAATCACTCGGCAGAATCTTCTTAGTGGAAGAAAATTGATCATGAGTATCTTGAAGTTGGAAACAAGTCGAGAAACCTTCTTCTTGCATTATCTATAGATAGAGTGAATACTTTTGGTTTTCAAAGCAGCACTCACAGTACATGGATAGTTATGTTGGTAAATTATAACTTTCTACCATGGTTATTCATGAAATGAAAATAAATCATGTTATATATTCTTATATTAGGACCAAAACAACTAGGTAATGATATTAATGTTTATTTGGCTCCATTAACCGAGGATTTAAAATTATTCTGGGATTGAGGTGTTACGTTTTATGATGCTTACAGAAATGAATATTTCATGTTGAGATTCATGTTGCATAGAATGATAAATAAATTTCCTTACAATAGAAATTTGTCAGGATATAGCATTAAAGTAACTCATGGGTGTTCCATTTTCGAACAAGGTACACAGTCAATTAGGTTGAAATATTCATTGAAAACTGTGTCTTTAGGAAATCACATATTTTTACCCCGACATCATGAGTACCAATCTTGGATGACATCATTTGATGAAAATTTAGAATAACGTACAACACTATATCCACTAACAGGTGATCAAATGATTGAGAAAGTAAAAGATGTGGGCAGTGATTTTGGTAAACCGTTTTTGAAAAACCTTATAAAACTGATTAGAAAAAGATATTGTTTTTTAAATACCATGCTTAAATTGTTTGTATGTTAGACATTTTCTTGATGTTATGAATTTTGAAAAAAAATGTATGTGATAGTGTCATCGACACATTGCTAAATTCACCCGGTAATACAAAGGATGGAATTAAGGCTAAGTTGGACATGTTTGACATGGGAATATGAGAAGAGTTGGTGTCGGTGAAGGGTGAAAAGCAAAATTTTCTTCCTCCATATGCTTACACTCTTTCCAGGTAGGAGATATATCAGTTTTTCAACTTCTTAAATGACATAATGGTTCTATAGGGGTATTCATAGAATATAAATAATGTCATGTCAATGACCGATTTAAAGTTAAAGGGTCTAAAATCACATGATTGCCATGTTTTGATGCAAGATCTAATTTCTATATCTTTACATTTCATTTTTCCTAAGAATATACATCATACATTATACAAGCTCTATTTCTTATTCAAAGATATATAAAGACAAGTTATAGACCTGGTGAAATTGTTGACTATGGAAGGAGAAATTTTCTTCATATTATGTGAATTGTAAATGTTCTTCCCACAAATATTATTTTATATTGTGGTTCATTTGATGGTTCACTTGGTGAGAGAGATTCAGTATGTGGTCATGTACCCTATATATGGATGTTCCCCATTGAATGATATATGAAGATTTTGAAAGGGTGTGTCAAAATTCAAAGTCAGCTAAAGGGTTGTATTGTGGAATGATATATTATTGAAGAAACTATTGAATTATGTACCGAATACCTATCCGATATGGAAAGAATTGGTCTGCCAAAATCTCATCACCCTAGGTAGGTTACGGGTGAAGGAATTTCTAAAAGAGATGTTGTCACAATCAATATTATAGATCGGGAGCAGGCTCACCTTTACGTTTTTCATAACAGTTTAGAAGTTTCCTCGTATGTTGAAACCCACAAAGAAATTCTTATTAATTTGAATCCATCAAGGGATAAAATATGGATATCAAATAAAAATAATAAAAAGTTTATAGTATGGTTTTGAGACCAAATTTTTAAGGATTCAGATAAAAATATGAATTCAATTTTAGAACGACTTTGATAGCTAGTCGAAGGACCAAGTGTGTATGTATTGTCTTACAATGGTTATGTAATTCATCATTATAAATTCTATACAAATGAACATGATGAAGATAGTACCATGAAAAATAGTGGAGTTACACTTATGGCTAAAGTGATGCATGTTTCTGGTACTAAGGATAGAAATCCAATTTACGCGAATATGTTATACTTTGGAATCAAAAAACATATATAGGATTTGTATTATACAACATTCCAAGTGCCAATTTTTCAATGCAAGTGGGTTGATAATATGAGTGTTGTTAAAATATATGAATTGGAATTCATGAAAGTTGATTTTAGTAAGTAAGGGTACAAAGATGAATTGTTTATAATGGTATCATAGGTAGTACACGTATTTTATGTTCTAGATCCCGCAAACTGAAAGTGGTAAATTATTTTGTTATCGACCAAAACCAATGAAGGGATAGATGAAAATTCAAATGAGGATGACCCTTTCATTGGAATTTCGTAATCATTTCATAGTGTCCCCAATGTAGACATCATTTTTTTGTTATAGAGGATACCACAATGAATGGATTTGGATAGTCGATAGAGGGCTCAAATCCCTTCATCCTTTAAAAAAATAGGGAGTTCAATAATCATGTTATATTTTTTGTAATATAAATTGTGTTTCCTCATGTTATTATCTATTAATTTCTACATTTATGTAATTTAAATTAAACATTAAATTGCTTCTATAGATAATGAATTTTTCACGTGATGGTTCTTTCAATCCTAAGGAACAATAGGTCTCTCAACCTTTTACTTATTGTAGTGTAGAGGAACAATGGACATCTACATGTGCGGGTGCTCCCAATCCTGAGGAACAATAGGTTTCTCAATATATTATTTCTCCCAGTGTAGAGGTACAATGACCATATTCAAATATTGATGATACCACTCCAAAGGAGCAACATATTAACGATGTTGAATTTCAGGAAATGGTAGGTGATGAAGGACCGGCGATGAAGAAAAAATAAGAGCATCATAGTTTTATGGTGTTAAAAAAACTCATTAAGACAAAAATTGAAGGCATAAAATATGAGGTCGGATGGAATTTGCGGGGACAGCATATTAACCCCAACGAGATCATGTTCAGTAGTTATATTGGAATCATCACTCGACAACGTGTGCCAATTTATGTAGATTCTTGGCACCATGTTTTTCCCATAATTAAGAAACTGATATAGGAATAGATTATGGTAATATTATGATATCATTTCTTCATTTTACTAAAAAATAAAATAATGAAACATTGACTTACTCTTCATCATATCTTACAGAGTGAATTTATAGTAGATGAATCCCATAAGAAATATGTATTAATGTTTTTTGGAAGTATTCACATAGGATTTCTCACAATTCTAATGAGACGTTATCTTAAAGATACTGAAGATAAAATAATCCCACACCCACCACTTATGTATGCATACCTAATAACCCATGAAGTGTGGGATGCATTTACTGTACATCATGGAGATGTTCATTTTTATGTACATTGTTCCAAGTAATATGTTATTTAATAATACGTATATTCATCACTTTGATTGAAAATTTTTTATTTATGAAATAGAAACTAAGTGCTGAAAATAAGGGACAGGCAGCAAAACCAACATACCCCTACCATAAAGTAAGGATGGGGTATGCTTCACTTGAAAAAAATGGTATGTATTTTAAATATATCATAATAATTTTATGTGACATGAAACAAAACCATAATTATGTCCCTCTATTTACATGCATATTGATGAATCAAAATCCAAATCCACTTCTATCCCACACCATGTGTTATGAAAGGATGCACATGTAAATAAAGATGGGATACTAACAGATAAAAACACACAAAAATGTGGGAAATATGTGTATGTATGACATAATAAAAAATTAATTTAAATATATATTACATAACAATGATTACTTATTTTCCTATATTTTATATCTGACTTAGACAAAGGAATCATCAATACCTATACCGGATAAATACCTACGATCAGTGTCCTTGAAGCAGCTAGAACAGTATGGCCGTGTCACAGGTTTGGGTTTTGGGGTGACACCCTAAACATATTTTGACAAAAAACAATAGAATGATAAAGATAAAGAAATGAAACAAATGAAGGAAAGAATAGATACCATTTAAGAACAATTCCAATGGAAGAGGGAGTTTCTAGCAACTATTATGGGAGAGAAGCAAAGAGAAGAAATAGCTCAAGAACAACCATTGTGTGACGATCCCCCCATCCCCTACTAGATTTGAGGTGAGCCATTCCCCTAAAAGAGTTGTCTTAGTCAAGGTAATAAATATTCTAATAATTTTTTCTCTGAAATGTGAATCAGAGAGACACTGATACATTTCATGTACTGATATTCTACATGGTGAAAATGACTATGATTTATATCTATTAGCACTCACTCATCACCTTGTAGCAAGGGATACAATGTTCAATATCCAAGGCGATAGTCTACACAATATACCACTTCCAACATGTCATTTGGGTGTGGTTATTAGCATAGCTCATGAGCTGAGTGACAAGATACATGTTCCACTTGATGACGATGATATTCATATGATCGACAGAGCTATTGGAACATTTTTCGGATGGCCATCAAAACTTGTAAAAAATATGTTAACAAGGATGTATTTATTTCCAATTTATTTTTCAAGATAAACCTTTAACAATAAATGAAAATATTTCTGAACTGATGAATGTTATTACAGATGAACAAAGGGAAGGGGTGAAATGAAATACTGACTCAAAACCATCTAAAGGATTGATTAACAATCAAAAAGATCTTTTGAAAGCACCTTTACCCCACTCATTCCATATCTGCATTTACTTGCATTAAAGGTTAATGTGGATACAAAGTTAAAAATGGTAGTATTCACATATTTGATTTTGAAGAAAATATGAATGGAGAGGAAAGTGAAGACTATATTGGTGTTGAGAATGTAAATGAAATCCTCAACTATGATTATCAAGGTGCCTAAGTTGTAAATGTATACATGAGATATGTTTTCATTATTTTATCTTCTAAAAGTTTATATACTATGTTAATTATTACTAAATAAATTTCATATTTTTGGTAGTCATATATATCAAATAAATTTGAAAGGATTTCCTCATGAAAAAAAATTGGACTCATTTTTCCTCACACCACCTCTATAGAACAAACAAAAATAGAATCCAAAAAAAGGATAAAATAGTGGTGGGCCTGGTCAAATCGTTTGAAAGAGAACTTTTGGATGGAAGACTCTTATTAATACCAAAATTATAGGGGTAAAAATCTACAATTTAATCATATAAAATATATTTTCATTTCTTTCATTACATATTCCTTTTTTGTTTTTAGGAAACATTGGATGTTCATTGCGGTCAATTTGGATACTCCAAAGATTTATTTCCAAGATTATCTACATGGATACCCAAAAAACCAACCACACATGATAGAATTTTTCAATTTTTAATACACTAAATACAACATTTTAGAACTAAACATCAAGTTATATAATATATATTATCTTTTAATGAGGATTCTGTTATGATAGGGAGGTGAATCAATATCGTGAAAAACAAGGAATGAGGCCAGGGGATAAGTACAAGGATGCTGACAAGTTCTACAAATGGACAATTATGGGGGTATATATAATAATATTTCACTATCCAAACACATATCAAAACAAATTACTTATTTTTCTCAATGTGTTTTCAATATCTGAAACAAACAAATAGAAAATATTATGGTTATTATGTTTGTAAATTTATGAGGGGGGCATATTCCATGAACAAACTAGCATCCTCGAAGAGGTATTCTCAAAGTAAATTACTATTTTATTTAAAATATTTATTAATTCTTTTTGTATTTTTATTTTTCCAGTACTACTGTAATTTTCAAAAAGACTCATATTCACAAGATGATATAGAATTTCTTAGAAATGAATGGGCAGCATACCTGATGGAATAATGTACACAAATAGCATGAAGATGTGACTTCTATAGAAGTGGTGGGTTGTTTCATATTTATGTTTAATTTAATTATTTTTAGTATTAATCTCATAAGAATTTTTTTATTATATAGTTGGATTTCTTTGTTTGAGTTGGGATGGTTTGTTTGAAGCTATTCATTCTCATGAGAGATTGGGCTTCGAGGTTACAATTGAGATAATGAAAACAAATAAATGGGTAAAGAATGTATACAAACGTTAAGAGAAGATGAATTCATACTACTTATTTAATTAATTTTTTCATCATTTTATCTATTATTTGTAAGTTAATTTCCTTATAATTTTTATCTAACACTTATTCAGTTTTTTTCACAGATCATTGTGCTTTACATTTCTTCTCTTTATCGAGATTCCAACACTGCATAGAGTCGATTTTATTTAGTGAAAAAACCTTTCTCATTGAAATATAGAAGAGTTGAGGAACCTCATGTTCTCATTGTGGTGGCTTCTCATGATATAATGGGCACATGAGCTTCCTCCACTTTCCTAGATTTCAACAACAAGAAAGGTTTTTCTGTTAAAAACATCAAGTCAATATGAAGTGTTGAAAATTTGATAAATAAAGGAAATGTAAATCATGATAACATTGGTAGTTAAGGTTTTTTTGAGACTTTGAGACATGTATCATTCATCTGATCCTCAATATGATACACGGTGTGATAGTTATGACTCCAAGCACTTCTTTCTATTTAAAATTGACATAACTTTTAGTAAAAAAGACAACTGACATACTCAAAACTAAGAAAACCTATTCATATTGTTTTCATACTTTAATACAATGGAACATAAGTCATTTGTGGCATGTAGTAATCATCCGCACCTCAATATGATACACAATGTTCCTGGTATGACTCAATGTATCTCTTTTTATTTAAAATTGACATTAATTTTAGTAAAAAGAACAAGTGACATACTGAAAATAGAGAAAACGCTTTAGGATTGTTATGATAATTTAGTAAAATAATCCATGAGACATTTTTTATGTTAAAGAGTCAACCTCATCTCAATCTGATGCACGGTGTAACCACTATGTCTCCAAATGTGTCTTTTTATTTAAAATTGGCATTAATTTAAGTTAAAAGAACGAGTGACATACTGAAAACCAAGAAAATGAATTTGTATTGTTTTGATAATTTAGGAAAACTATTAATGAGTAATTTTTTATGTGTAGGAATCAATCACACCTCAATCTGATGCACAGTGTGACCGATACAACTAAAAGTGTCTCTTTTATTTAAAAGAGACATTAATTTTAGTAAAAAGGACAAGTGACATACGGAAAATAGAGAAAATGTATTCAAATTGTTTTGATAATTTATAAAAACAATCCATGAGTTATTTGTGAATTATAAGAGTCAACTTAACCTCAATCAGACATACAGTGTGACTGTTATAACTCTAAGTGTATCTTTTTATTTAAAATTGACATTAATTTAAGTAAAAACAAACAAATTACATACTAAAAACCAATAAAACACATTTTTATTGTTTTGATACTTTAGTAAAATTATCCATGAGTCATTTTTGACATCTAGGAATTAACCAAACCTCAATATGATGCACGTTGCGACTCGTATGACTAAAAGTGTCTTTTTTATTTAAAATTGACATTAATTTTAGTAAAAAGAACAAGTGACATACTTAAAACTGAGAAAATGAATTCATATTGTTTTGATAATTTATTAAAACAATCCATGAGTCATTTTTTATGTGTAGGATTTAACCTCACCTCAATCTGGCACACGGTGTGACTGTTATGACTCCAAGTGTGTCTTTTTAATTAAAATTGACATTAAGTAAAAAAGAACAAGTGACATACTAAAAAGAAATAAAATTATTTTATATTGTTTTGATACTTTAGGATAATTATCCATGAGTCGTCTTTGACATATAGGAATCAACCTCACCTCAATCTGATGCATGGTGTGACCGATATGACTAAAAGTAACCTTTATCACTTTAAAATTGACATTTTAGTTCAAAACATATTACTCACTGAAAACCAAGAAAACACGCTATGGTTGTATTTATAATTTAGGATAGTGATTTATAACTCATTTATAATGTGTATGAAGTAGTATCACGTCAAACCGACGCACAATGCAATCGGTATGACTCAAAATGCTTGTTTCCAGTTTGAAATGACATTTTAATAAAAAAGCACAACTGGCATATTGAAAACCGAGAAAAATCATTTTGATTATTTTTATACTTTATGAAATAAATACATTAGTAATTTTTTATAGGAATTAATTATATTCACCTCAATCCAATGCATAGTGTGACCGCTATAACTCCAAATGTCTCTTTTTATTTAAAATTGACATTAATTTTAGTAAAAAGAACAAAAAACATACTGAAAATGGAGAAAATGCATTCTGATTGTTTTGATAATTTAGTTCAACAATTAATGAGTCATTTTTTATGTGTAAAAGTCAAATGCACCTCAATACGATGCACAGTGTGGCTGGTATGACTCCAAAGGTGTCTTTTTATTTAAAATTGACATTAATTTAAGTAAAAGGAACAAGTGACATATTGAAAACTGAGCAAACAAATTTGGATTTTTTTGATACTTTAGGAAAATGGTCTATGAGCCATTTTTGACATGTAAGAATCAACCACATCTCAATCCAATGCATGGTGTGACCGATATGACTAAAAGTGTATGTTATCAGTTCAAAATTGGCATTTTAGTTCAAAACGTGTGACTCATTGAAAACCCAAGAAAACGTGTTCAGATTGTCTTGATAATTTAGGAAAATTATTCATAAGTTATTTCTGACATCTATCAAGAATTCTCACATCAAACCAATGCACAATGCAACTGATGTGACTCAAAATGTTTGTTTATAATTTGAAATGACATTTTATTAAAAAAAAATTACATACTGAAAACTGAGAAAACGCATTTGGGTTGTTTTAATAATTTTGGAAAACAATCCATCAGTAATTTTTGACAGCTAGGAATCAGTCTCACCTCAATATGATGCATGGTGTGACCGGTATAACTCTAAATGTGTCGTTATTTAAAATTGAAATTAATTTTAGTAAAAGAACAAGTGACATACTCAAAACTGAGAAAACTCATTCAGATTGTTTTGATATTTAGGACAATGATTCATAACTCATTTGTAATATGTAAGAATCAACCCCACCTCAATATGATTCATGGTGTGACTGGTATAACTCAAAATGTATTTTTATATTAAAAATTGACATTTTATTAATGTATTCTTTCATATTAATGTTTAATTTATATATTCATAGTATTAATAACATAATATTTGTTTTCTTATATAGGTGTAATATTTTACTTAGGTTAAGATGATTTGTTCGGAAATTCATACCATGGGCGTACATTTTTCAGAGGGGATCACAAACGTCAAAAGATTAAACATTAATGTTTTTAAATGTTTGTTGGATAATTATAAATATAATTATATAAAACATTGTTTGAAATGTATATAGAAATTTTTTTTTATATACCATGAGCAGACATTTTTTTATTCATGATATCAATTAAATATATATAGGATTGTTCAAAATTATAGGTTTTTTCTGGGTGTGTTTTTATTTTAACAGCACGCTGCAGCAAGCTAGGCCTTTATCAGTGCTATTGAATGCGCTTATAAAGGGGTACTTTTATCTGCACTAAAAAATCATTGATAAAGGTCCCTCTTTATCAGCACTGTTAAAAGCCTTTTTGTGTGCTGTTAAAGGGCATATGTGTAGTAGTGTCTTAAGACATTACCACATACCATGTCACACAAAAAACAAATATTATGTGATAAGAGAATTATTAATATTCAAAAACAATAAATTCAAGTAATCATAAATTATATAAAAGTTAGTTCTATAACACCAAATACAACATCAGCGTGATCTATTATTGATCTTTATAGGATTTTTGTTTCTTTAGATGATCCTGTAGCGGTGAACGACAGCCTCCTTGGTCCATTTTAGGTTGCAGATCTTTTCCTGAGGTGACAGAACTTGTGTAGTTGTTCTTTATCTATGATTCGGCTTTTGTTTCCTCATGTATTTGTAATACCTTATACAGTTTTTCTTTATCTGACCTTCATATTAAGCTTCTGATCCAAGAATATCAGTTTCCGATTAAGGCCTCTCCCCAAAGGCCAGTGGTTTCTGATCAAAATCTTTTAGTTTCCAAGCTATGGATTGAGGCTTCTGATCTTTGATTTGAGGTTCCCGAAGACTCCTATGCACTAAGGATCCTACCATGCAGAGATCTTAGACTTTCGGTCCTTGAAGGATTCGGCTTTGTGGAGATCTTCATCTTACGGTTCCTAAAGGCTTCTGCTTTGCGGAGTTCTATGTCTTCCATTCTTCGACTTGCAGTTCCTTGGCATCTTGCAGTTCCTAAAGGTGCCTGCTCTGCGGTGAACATGGCTCATGAAGGTGCCTACTTTGTGGAGATCTTGGTCATGCAGGGTTGGACCTGAAGGTCAGGTTCGCACAGGGTTTTTATACATTGGGGGTGATCGCATTGGGGGGTGTCATGTTGGGAGTTGAACGTAGTCACGTAGGTGTTGGGCTTGCATAGGTTTTTGAATGTGGCATGAAGGGGGTTTCTATAGTGTTACTCTCATACTGAAGGCGGTACCCACATAGAAGTTCATTCGCGTACGGTTTTCTGCCTATGAAGTTTTGTGTTAGCTCTAGTTTTTCATGTAAAATTTTGGCTTGTTACGCACTTGCTCGGGCTTCCTACGGCTCACTAAATCATAGCCATGGATTCAGAGCTAGTGACTCATTGCCAAAAAAAATCACTGACAGATAAGAATAAAGTGACAATATCAACACAAAAGGATGAAGATGCATTTATATTTCATCGTATGTTGCTGCTGATATTGGAAAATATCAGTCAGAGGCTATCATCCAACAATTTATTAAAATAAAATAAGAGTATAGCAAGAAAGTATCACAATCCAGAAAGAAAAACTACATATCATAAAAACCATACCTGTCACCATATCCATGATCAATTTCTTCATCCGTAGCAGCCGATTCCCACTCCGAGATTTCATAATGCTGTATAGTCTTAACATACTTCCTTCTGAGATTTAACTTTTCAAAATATAGAAACTCCTTAGAAGATTGTGTACCTTTTCTCAAACCATATATTTCCCCACTTTCTTTGCTGACAGAAGACCCAGTAAGAATCAGCTTCAGCGGATAAGAATAGTCTTTCCTCTACCTTCTTCTTGGTGGAGCGGTTATAACTTCATCATTCCCTGACACATTCTTCTTTCCACCCTAAACAATTTCACTATAAGAGGGTCGAACCCTACCACCAGCATTCTCCTTTTCACTATCAGAGATATCCCCCCATTTTCTAGGGATATTCACCTCCTTGTAACCATCATTCACTCCTTGTTCTTGCTCTAAGTGACTGTTAGTATCAATCATTGCTAAACATTATGAATGTTCCACAAAATTTTACCATCGTGCATCCCCTTCTGCAATATACCTTCTCCAATTACAACAAACTGAGAATAAAAGTCAATCTACATATTTCCACCTTCATTCCTTGGAATTTCCTCATCAATATGAAAGAGCCTCCCATGATTCAGTTCCTAAAAGTGGTTTCCAGATGCCTTCTCTTGAAACTTCCCATTCTTACTACCACCTTGATTGCACTTCTTTCTCGAAATCGGAGTCTTACTATTATACAATTCATCATCAGATTCAACTGATGTCTGACCAGGAGACAAAATAGGGGTAGCTTGATTAGTCAAAGGCACAACCTGATCCTAGTCTAAATCCAATTCATCATTCACCAAACCTATAAAACCATTACCAAGTATAATACTAGCCGCCTGCTTCTCATATTGTGGTTACAGCCCTGCTGAAACCCTCACCCACTCACCATTTTTTATCTAATGAGCCACATGCCTGCATATTTATAACAGGATTGTCCCCCACTTCCCCAACTGCTTGCTTCACATTGGCCACCACTCCTCCTGTATTGAGAACCCTGAGATCTGCCTCATTGTTCCCAGCGAGTTGAACTGCTTTCTTCACAGTGGCCACCAATCCTCCTGTATTGAGCACCCCAAGATCATGCTTCAATCTTCCAATCACCTCATCCACCCTCGGGTTCAGAGGATCCTCTACTACCCTTTTTGGGGAACCATGAACTAAAGTATCGCTAACAGTACAAGGCCCTATCAGTATTCCAGTACCAATTCCTTCTTTCCCTGCTGAGACTTCAAGGCTGCCGCAACCTGTCCATCCAAATCCACCTACGGAACCACCCTTCTACCTCTACAAACATCCTTCTGATGCCCGACTTTGAGATACCGGGAGCAGTAATCAATCCACGACTCAAAAACCATAGACTAATTATATCTAAACTTTTCACTCACAGCAATGAAGAACGTCTTAACTATAGGTTTAGATAAATCAACTTCAACATAGATTCTCGGTGAAACCGTATGGAAAACGGCCCTAGTTCTACTGTCTGAGCATAAATAAGGACAACCAAAATTCCAAGCATGCTAATGAAAGTATAATTATGAAATGGAAGCGGTAATTCCAGAATTCTTACCCAAATTTCTGTGGTCAGAGAATCGCGCCTCATGTGGTGGTTATAATACCATTGGAAGAGAAAAAATTGGGATCCATCACATGTTGGTAGATCATAGGACTAGGCCAGAATAAAATCTTCTTCCGAATCAAAATGAATCATTATGTGCCTTGAGTCAAGAAAACCCACAGTGGCACGCTCCTGTAGATTCCACTAATCGAATATGAAGCGATCAAAGAGATCCACAGGTGGGTGGTGTTGCTTGAAGTGCTCTATCAAATTCAGATTCAGCAAAGATGAGGCATCAGTAAACTCTCGAGTCATGATCAAGAGCTGCGGGATCCCATCATAGATCTCAGGAACTTTGGGAGATATAAATATTTTCGGGAATGAAGGAAGATAATCAGGGTTTGATAATTGGAGAAAATGATGATCGCCAGTGGGTAGCGAAGATCCCCCTTCTACCAAGAGAGAAGGGATCTTCTTAGAGACCATCACTGCCTAAGGTGGTGATCACCATGATCGAACCCTAGCTCCCATGCACTCCCCTTCAACCAACCCAAAGAATATCTTCCGTTGCTGCTGATAGTTGGGAAATTTATGGAGAAATGGTTCATCAATCCAGGAGCTCTTAAAAACACGCTACAGAACGTCTAGAGATTGGAGGAAGGAATTTTCATAAGATAAGTGGGAGAGGGACTTCCTATTTTATAATTTTTTAATGAAAAAGATAAAGAAAAGGTTCTGAGGGGTAGGTCGTGGTCATTTTATAACCAAATCATTCTAATGGAGAAACTAAAAGGTAGAGAAGATATTTAGAGAATTGACCTGACTACTTCACTTTTCTAGATACGCATCAAAGGAATTCCATTTCATAGTAGAACTGAACGAGTTATGCGTGAAATTGGAGTCTGCATTGGTAAATTCTTGGAATGGGCTGGGTTCGATCCAATTCACTGGGGACCCACCGTATGGATCAGAGCTTTGGTTGATGTTACACAGCCTCTAATGGGGGCCATGTTCTTGTCAGTAGAGGATTCTAATTCCTATATATCCTTTGAATTTTAAAAGATCTCAAGTTTCTTCTTCTTTTGTGGGTGTATTGGACACTTATAGAAGGATTTTGGGTTGAAGAGGGAGAATAAACAAGGCAATTTTATTATTCAATATAGACCCTAGCTCCATGAAAAAAATGCAGGAATGAATTTTGTTCCCAAGTTTGAAAAACAAAAAGATCGAGATAGACTTGTGAAGGCCTTTTATAAGAAATTTGAGCTCATCGCAATAATAGCATCATGCTTGGGACACCAGAGTTTTTTTTATCACTCAAGTAGATTAGGGGATGGAAGGAGTGACTCTATGCAGTAAAGCGGCTCAAGTTGATTCTGGAGAAAAGCAAGTAAAGTAGGGGAAGGATCTGAATTTAGTCACAACAAGGGTATAAGTATGTGAAAAGGACGTGTCCTTACCAACTGTTGGGTCATTTCCTCAATGTAAGGAACCTCCAAACCCAGGTTTTGGAGTGGATCTTTTCTGTGCTAAACCCCCAGACCCAATCATTCCTCCAAGTTATGAGTCCTCGATTCTCATCACTTAGGATGGGTAATATATGCTTGGGTTAGAATCATCACGTGCTAAAAAACATCGGACATGGAGAAGGAATATTAGAGAGGATCGGGGTGGTTATCTAGCCATTGAACAGCCCGGTGAGCACAAACGGAGTTTGGAGGATGGTTAGGTAATAGAGAGCCTTACAAAGAGGTGGAAAGTTATAGGTAACAGACAGTGTTGTGAAATGGTAGAGGCGGATGTGGGTGTATCCCAGCCCTACCTAGAGTAATGAAAATATTATGTTGGAACTGTCGGGGGCTTGGAAACCCTCAAATGGTTCGTTCTCTCTGTCATTGGAGTTCAAAATACCACCCTGACATAGTTTTTGTATCTGAAACTATGTTGGATAATAAGGATGTGGAGCTCTTAGGTTTGAATATTGGCTTTAAGAACATTTTTCCTGTGGGAAGACAGGGACACTCTAGTGGTTTGTTCATTTTTTGGAAGAAGGAGATGGGTGTTCAAGTTACTAATGTAGTTCCCAGTCAAGATACAAGTATCACTGAGAGGGGGAGGGGTGAATTAGTGATATCAATTTTCTTTTTGAAATAACCTTCACCTCTTGTTAAAGAGTTTCTTCCCTACTGAACACACACAACCACAGGAACACAAGATTTACAAGGTTCACTACTCAATAAGAGTAGCTATATCCCTGGTATGGTATGAAAATAATTCATTACCACACAATCCACTAGAAAACAATCCTTTTATGTGGAATACAATGAGTAGGATATGTCCTTGCACTCGTATAGCACTTTGAAAACAATCCAATAGTGTGTGTGCTCTCTCTTAGCACAAATAGAGTAATGTAATGATTCTGTACTTCTTATTGAACTTTCACAAATCAAATATTTCAAAACAATTCTTCACTTTCCTACCCAGAAGCTAGTATAAACCTTCGGGTGAAAACAGCTTGCACGCCACACCCTACTTGCACGCCTCCCTACTTACGCGACACTTTCTTGCACGCAAATCATCTTGAACGCCTACCTACTTGCACACCTACCTGCTTTCATGCCACTAACTACTTTTTCTCCACTGTTGTGCACATCTCACAACTTTCATTCCACCATTGGCTTATACATAGCACACTTCTTGAACACAACTCCCAGCTTGCGTTCCACTTACAAATTGTGCACCACTTATACTTGCGCACCACTCTTCTTGTGTGTCACTCATCATGAACACCTTATAAATAACTCCTAACTTGCACGACACTCCATATTGCGCGCCACTTTCTACTACTTGTGCGATCATAGCTCAAATTTTCTCTTAAATGTTGAGCTTAGAAAAATGAAGAGGCTATTCGTGTACTTGTGTGCCACATTCTTTCCTTTTCCATATTTTGATGTGATGATGTTGAAATATGACTTGCACACAACATACACTTGCACACCGCTTACACTTGTGCACCGCTTCTTGACTTGCATGACACTTTATTTCCTTTGTCATATTTTGATGTGATGATCTTGAAATATGAATTGCGCACAAAATACACTTGCGCACCACTTATACTTGTGCACCACACTTGTGCACCACATACACTTGTGCACCACACTTGCACGCCACTCTTTGACTTGCATGTCGCTTTCTTTCCTTTTCCAAAAACACTTCTTTACTCCCCCTATCCTTCATAAGGCTTGCATCACAAGTTATCTAAACTTATGAGTCTTTGACTTGTGCGCCACTTTCTTTCCTTTTCCAAAAACACTTCTTTACTCCCCCTATCCTTCATAAGGATTACATTACAAGTTCTCTAAACTTATGAGTATTTGACTTGTACGCCACTTTATTTATTTTTCCAAAAACACTTCTTTAATACCCCTGTCATTTATAAGGCTTGCATCACAAGTTCTCTAAACTTATGATATTTGTAAAATACAAATCAGCAAAGCATCATCATAGTTACCATGGGGAGTATTGTAACTTCCCTATCTTCCATCAACCACTTATACAAAGTGAAGTGATTTCCTTTCTTCTCAAAATTCCTTGACAACAAAAGACAATACCTGAAAAGAATATTCTTCATAATAATCTTGGTCCTAACAATCTTCCCCTTTGGATTTTTTTGTCAACCAAGATTCATAAATCAATAAACTTTTTAATCTCAAGAAATGGATTACTCATCAACAATTCTAAGACTACATGAGCTAACTCATTGTAGGAAACAAGAATTATTGACAGCAAAACCATGTTGTCCAAAAAGTAGTGACTATGAATCATCTACAGTATTCTTCTCCAGCCTTCTCCAAAACATACTCATCTTCTTTTTATTCTGAACCTTCTTCCACAGCTTCAACTCCTAGTAGAAAAAAACAATTTGTTTCCTATAACCAATACAACAAACTATTATAACAGTTCACACACTTACATACTGAATCCATAGCTTACCCACAACTCCCCCTTTATGCATGCAACCATAAGGATGGATTTATGAAATAATTCTCCCACTTGAAAACATTATCCAAAGGTAAAAAGAGATAGGGGACAGACACATGTACCTCAAAAATGATGAGAAGGAGGTTAGACATGAATGTTCAACCTCAATTTAGAAAATGGTTCATTTGGTAAAGGTTTTGTGAATATATCAGCAACTTGTTACATTGTAGGAACGTACTCCAGCTTTAATTAATTATTCTCTACCTTATATTTAATGAAGTGGTACTTTATGTCAATGTGTTTTGAATGAGAATGTTGTACTAGATTCCTTGTAAGATTGATTGTACTCTGATTATCACATCCCAAGATTAAGGGTAGTTGTACTTCAATAAGTAGATCTTCCAACTGAGTCTTCATCCACATAAGTTGGGTAGAAGCTTGAGTGGAAGCAACATACTTATCTTCATCCATGCTAAGAGTTACTGAATTCTATTTCTTTGTATGTCAACTAACACAACTTTTCCCAGAAAGAAAACTCCAGCAGATGTGGATCTTCTATCATCAACATTTCCTGCCCAATCAGCATCTAAATACCCGAACAAATCAATATTTTTTGCGCCATCATACCTAATTCCAAAAATTTTTGTGCCTTTGATATATCTAAGAATCATCTTTCTGGAAATTAAATAAGATTCCTTAGGATCACTCTGAAACCTTTCATATAAGGTAATAGCATAGACAATGTCGGGTCTTGAGGTAGTCAAATATAATAAACTTTCAATCAGCTTTAGAAACTCTTTATGGTCAAACTCCTTGCCTTCTCCAACTTTAGAAAACTTGTTTCCCATTGAAATTTGTGTGGAAATTAGTTTTTAAATTTTCATGCCAAACTTCTTCAGAAGTTCCTTAGCATACTTCTCTTGAGAAAGAAAAATGTGGTTCCTCTTCTGTAAGATTTGTAACCCAAGTATTTCATTTCTCCCAGCATGGACATCTCAAACAACTTCTTCATCTATTCAGAAAATCCTTCAAAATATCTTTCATCATTTTTATCAAAGATAATTCCATCAACATAAACAATTACAATGAGAGAAGAATCCTAACATTCCTTGATGTAAAGATTGTTGTCAACTCTTTCTTTATTGAAACTCATCTTCCTTAAACAAGTATCCAATTTTGAATACCATGCCCTTGGAGATTTTTTTAGCCCATGCAAGGATTTATTCAGATTACACACATAAATTTCATCTTTCCTAAAAATAAATCCACAAGGTTTTTTAATGTAAACTTCTTCATTAAGATTTCCATTTAGAAATGTAGAGTTCACATCCATTTGAAAAATTTTATAACCTCATTGTGCAGCAATAGTGAGAAATATTCTGATTGTTTCCAATCTAGACACTGGAGAAAAGGTCTCATTAAAATCAATATCTTCAATTTGTGAGTAACCTTTGCACACTAATCTCGCCTTGTTCCTTATCAATTTGCCTTCTTCATTCATCTTGTTCCGGAAAACCCATTTTGTACCAATAACATTTTTGTCATCTGGCTTGGGTACGAGTTCTCAAGTATCATTCTTTTCTATATAATCAAGCTCTTCATTCATAGCCTGAATCCATTTTGGATTCTCAAAAGATCTATTCACAACATCTGGCTCCACTTTTGAATACAAATAAGTATGTGTAACAGAATTTGTTGTTCTTCTTGTTTGAACCCTCTGATATTGATCACCAATAATGTTTTGAGCATCCACTTGCTTCCTCATCCTAGGATGAGATGTTCGAATTTCATCCTCATCACTTGAAATTGTTGAGTCTAATTCTTCTTCTTGGGTAGGATTACCACTATTGGTATCATTATCAGAATCATTAACAAGACTTTCCTTATATTGC